>VXBA01003135.1:1069527-1553632 GCA_013399895.1 Serilophus lunatus
GAAATGTATTGTCATGTTTCAATCGTGGCTCTTTTGTCCACAGCCCACTTTTCCCCCTCTCCCTTTTCTTTACATGAACTGTTGCTTTATCATCAGACAAAGATGCAACTCTCCAGAAACTCACATGAGAAAGAGATAGTGGAATTTTTGCTGAATGCAGAGAAATAACAAAACAATGATATAAAAGCATCCGTGAAGTGCATACATCAAAGTCAAAAGAAAACTTTGTATTCTGCCTGTAATGCTTACAAGGTAAAGTGGCATGCAGATTTCTTATTTAATAAATTCCCACAGAAAATTAGTTTTTCACAGTGGGAAGAATTTCAAGGCTTGCTGCGATGAACAGGCAGGATCTAATCACTGCTCAGGCTTTGTAGATACACCAGGGTTTGCAGATATTTGAATGATCCAATTATTCTGTTGAGGCACAATCACCTTACCTGCATACTAATGAAGTCATATGCCAACATGAAACAACTCTGGCTTTTCTGGAAGCTCTAGACATATACTGCTCCCTGGTTGACCTTCTGCCAATTACATTCATTTCAATTCTATTAGCTCATCTTTTGCCCAAAGGTGACATATGCACAAATCTATAGGGAAAATTGCCTAAATCAACCTTACACTACAGAATAGTTGCTCAACAATGTGAGTACGAGGAATTAATTCTAAAGCTGGACACTAAATAGCAAGGAATTTTTCAGACACGAAACCTCTTCAGAAACTGCAAAGTTACATTCCATAAAAATGAGAGGATTCTGCTTATTAGAGGAAACCAAATCAATTACTCAGTTTTATACCTTGTGAATGAAAAAAAAAAAAAAAAGAGGATGAACAGAGCCCAGATCATCTCTGCTGTGTTTAGAATGAGTGTTGTTACCTGCCTCTGTTTAGAGTGACTATTGACTGTTATGGCTCCCTTTTGGGGGGCTGCTTTCACATTTGGAAGCTTTATGATATTAGAACATTCATTCTTTGTGACTGTAGACTGAGATATTTGTAAACATAGAGTGTGGTATTGGCAGAATTTCTGAGCAAAGCCAACTCCGTTTCATTACAAAAATACTTATTGTCTAAATTTTCTAATAACAGCTTTCACCTCAAAATAACAATGAAAACCTTTTAAATATTCATTGGTATCTATTACAGTGATTCATCTCAATTTCTAAAAGTCACCAACATTTTGTCAGAACATTTCTGATGCTCATAAACCTAGGAAATTAAGGAAAAGCCACAACATTTTCCAGGCCTAACTAGCAGTAACACTAGCTGTCCTTTAGCTTATAGACATAACAATGTGTTATGTTATTTTTTTATTCTAGTAGTAATGGTATTTAAACCAAGTGTCTGCTCTTTCAAGAAATATAAGGCCTTATGTAGTGCTGCACATAAACAGTGATAGGAGAATAAAAGAGGACTTGGAGAGAATCAAAAGGCATCACTGTGTCAAGCCATTAACCTTGGAGCTCATCCTTAACCAACGTGGCAGCGTTAATAGCTGGAGATGATGTGGCACAAACACCTAACCAAGGAATAGCCATAAGTGTGAAATATGACTTGTGACTAACAGGACTTACTGTGCATTTGTACTTTTAGAGAAAGTCCTCTAGTGTCAGCAGCTGTGTGTGATCCCTTAAAAGAGGAATTGGTCAATTTGGTGGCGTGGGATACCAGGACCCTCTGAGACACAGCCACCCACAAGACATAGAGGCCTTGTGTGCATGGTGCTGATCATCAGAGGATCTAGGAAAGAAGGACTGTATACAAATGTACAGGGGACAAAATGGAGTCTCTAATGGAATCTCTCTTTATTGCAAATTCATGTACCTTTATAGTTCAAGGGCTGTTTAGGTTAACATAGCCAATTAGACAAAAGGAATAATGGTCACATGTCCATGTCCCAGAGCCACAAGAAAGTCCCAAGATGTTGTTTACATTCCTTAGACATTGTATCATCGTCTGGACATGCTGTATTAATAATTTAACGATGCCATACGCTAGTATCCCTTTATTGTCTCTTTTAAATTGTCATTACCATTTTACCCTCTCCTAAAAGAAAAGGGCAAGTAGAGAAGCCAGCACGTGACCAAGGATGTGCACAGTGTCACCAGCGACTCTCAAACTCCTGTGTCAGGAACTGCTCCCATGGCTCTGCCATTCCTCACTTCTGGAAATTCAAAGTTGGGGAAATTCCCCTTTATTACTCCTGAACAGCTTAACCTAGAGCATCAGGCAAGACAGAATTTGTAATTAGTGTATCAGTTGCAGGTTTAAATACTCCAAGGAGCTCTTCAGGAGAACTTAGCTCTATTAAATGAGAGGGATAAAAGGCAGATGGTTTTCTGCTTTCCTTCTATTTCATTTTTTCATACAAGGAGCTTGTTCAAGGTAGCAAGGGAAAATAGCTCCTCTAGAACAATACTGAGGTGAATTTCTATTGCTATTTGTCCTGCAAGCTTCTTACAAGGGGGCGGGGGGGGAGGGGAAAGAATCAAATAGATTCTCTGGAAGAATTGACTTTGTAGAATAATAACTCGGAACACGGGAGGAGGATAGATGGATAAGATGCACATACTTTACCAACAAAAGAATATGCTGTTTACTTAGTTTTCAAGGTCATTTGTAAGATGTGAGTGTCCCCATGAAGAGCTTTAGCAGGAAGAACAGAAAATGCTCATGATTGGGGAAAAATTCTCAAGTACTTCATGTTTTACCAAAGTAAGTGTCTTGTCTGAAAAGAAAAAGTCTGAAAAAACCTATACACTTGTTTCTGCAGCTGCAGATTACCATTTAAATAAATAAATAAGATCAGGTATAACTCTGCCACCTCCTCATAGAACTGACATTACAATAGACAAGGAAATTCATTATTACAGGACTCAAGTCATTCCCAAATTTATAACCATTATTATGAAGCAAAAAGGGTGTTTGTCTCCCATGTAAAATTCCCTGATATATCCTGACAGTTGTAACTGTGATGGCTGTGAACTAAAGGTCAGTTGAACGAGCTGTATTCTGAAAGTATCTGATCTCTGTCAGCGTTACCTACACCAATCTAGATGACGTGACCAAGAAGAGGGCAGTCATTTTTATATATTTTGTCAGTTTGTCTGAATCACCTCTTCTGTAAAATATCTACTTAATCCTATGTCCTGCTATTTTGTGGAATAGCTTTTCCTTTTATTATGGGAAAAAAGCTATTCATCTATTACTGTGAACATTTTTTTTTTAAATCTCTATTTAAATATCAAAGTGGAATAGAAATTGCCAGATGATGTTGAAACAATTAAAATTTTTTGAATTTCCTAAAGATGTTTCATTAGTACTAAACCAGGACAGTCTGTAAAATTTCAAAGTGGACTTGTTCTTTGCAATGTAAAGGAATCCAAACTGGAAAATTCCTCTGCACAGATTCCTGGCTGAACTGAGCAACTGAGACATGGCAGAGAGCTATGACCTTGTGACAGCATGTGCCAGAATCGGCACATCAAAGGCAGATCTGAGCTTAGGTACGACTAGAACAACCTATCCCATATATTCTTTCTGATGGGATGCTTTCTATAGAAGTAACTTGTAGAATAATTAAGTATTCAGAAGTTGAAAAGGTAGGTCTATATAGCTCAAAGTGTTGACAGTTTTGATTTGAGAGAGATTAACAATCCTATGATAAACCTGAAGAGAGCATGGCCCAAAGGTGGGTCAGGCACAAATGTGTCCTCACAGGAATCAGAGGTTTGGCGATGCTTTGAAGAGCTGAATTAGTGCAGTAAATTCCGAAGTGAAGGGTTTCATGAGGGCGAAAGTTATATAATTCATTGCTTTATAAGCAACTCAATAAAACACACTTTTTAGTCCTCTCTAGAAACCAATCTTGTCTGGCTATTGTTTGTACATGAAGTGGCCATGGGAGTGCAGTGTGTAGTGGTGATGCAGAGTTTTACAAGCAGCCCCTTCCTGCTCATAGGATGCTTTTTGTGTTGGTTTGAGGTTTAGAAAAGGGAGACATTTTATGGCAGTTAAAAATAAGTCTAAAACTGACAATATTGTAGCAAAAATTCTGTTGTGAACTTTAAATTTAAACTAGCTATAGATTCTTGAAATATTTACTGACCAGAACACTGCTCATTGAATATGAACAGTTTAATGTTTCTTCACATAACTTGTTCCATAGTAACAGACAATATAAATGCAAGATTAAATAATACTTTAGTTACACACTAGTTAGTGTCTTCCTTCTACAATTGCCTGCTTGGTGTTGGACAATTGGTGGTGTTCTGCTATTTGCATATTTAAAAACATGTATTACAAGACACACCAAACAGAAACCCAGTAATTCCCTACTAGGTTATATTTCTACAACAGATACAGTTCCTAATATCCATATTCTCTTAGTTGACTTGTCTCTGCTCTAGAAGAGTTTCTGAAGGAATGGGGGGAGAAGGGTGGAGATATATTTTTTACATCAGGGCTGTGCAGGAAGCTACAGCGTCCAGAATTGAAACTGATTTCTGTTCAAGTATAGCAAATCTGACATAGTTTAACACTGTCATAGAGATTGTTCAGGTTTTAAAGCCCCTGATGAGTACTTTAGTTTCCCAGGAAGAAGCTCACCTGACCGCTGTGGGTATTTCAGGAAAGGTGAGCCCCAGTCTGGCTTGGACAGAACGCTGTGGAAAATGCAGCCAGCTGAACATGTGCTGTAATTCTCTCTCTTCTGGCCCTGAATTGGTTCCACAGGGAAAGCAATTGCATTAACTGGTAACTTGTTCCGTCTGTAGAGTCTTTTCACTTTTGATAAGCAATTTATAGATGCAGTCAGTGCACAATAACATGAATACCAGAATGAAAACACTGCTCCTCTCAAGGCTCCAACAAACACTTAGTGGCTGAAATATCAAGGTCTGACACCAAGGCCCTAAAGCTCAGCAGGCTGAATTTATTGAACTATACCCCCAAAACAAAGATACACTTTCAATACCAGGTGGAAAAGCATGCTAGGTTCTTTAGCTTACGCTAGTGCACTGTATGGTACCCATATTATATGTAGTATAACTTAATTCTAGAGCTTTCCCAAAATACTACAAATATCTCTGCTGAAACATCAGATGTAATATTTAGTTAATTTCTTCCTTTATTTATATATATGTCTACCCCCTCAATATCCCATAAGTTGTACTACCTTGTGAATGAAATACATAACAAAAACCTACTTGCTTAGCTTTAGTTTTGATTTGTTGGAGTTTTTCTCTTTTGTTGAGGGGTTTTTTGGGGTTTTTTTGGTGAATGCAATAGCAATTTATATTGCTGCCAATATCTTTCTGATATTAATATTTTCAGTCTATACATGGTGTGAATATTGGTGTTCATTTTACATGCTGTCACTCCACCACCAGGCAGTGTTTTAGTGCTCTGATATGGTGACTAACACTTCAAACCCTGGAGAAATAAAGATAAGCAGTGAACAACACAGTCCAAGCATGGATTTCTGAGTGAACATTTCTCAATGAAAAGAAACACAATAACTTTAGAAATGTTTTCATAATAATAATAATCCAAATCCTTCTGAGTCACAGTAGAGACTTGCCACAGATTCCTATCAAATATTTACGACTCTTATCACTTTTCAACCAAACAAATGGAACCACGTTCTGAATCATCAATTTGTCCAAATGTTACCCAGAAAATTTGCAAAGATGGGAAAAAAACAGCTGACAACTGTTTGGCTTATTTAACTAATCAGAGCTACGGGTTTTCCTCCCCACACTATTCATGCAGTATTTCCACTAGAAGGCTGGGCGATTTCTCCTCTCTTTTCCAATCTTATATGAGCTGTTCCCATAGTCTAATTAAAGCAGAGAATCCAGCTGTCTTCCCCTCTGCTTCAGAGAGCTAAGGGAAGGACTCCAGGAAAATCGCTCTTCAGGGACTCCACAGGGATAACCAGAATCTAAGAACTGGGAATTTAATTCTCAAGGCCTAGATTTCTCAGAGCTCAATGGTAGCTGCTTTACTTTAGGGCCTGGTCCAAGTCCTGCATTGTGGTCTCATACCAGCACTTTGATTCAGTCACAGGCAGAGGAGGGTGTTATTTAAAATAAAGCAAGTAAAAATATCGCATTCCCCACTGACCCTGGAGCCTGACAAGACTCAAGGCAGGCTCAGGTCAGCTGGGAACAGCAGCAGGAACCTTCTTGATGTGAATGGGGTGGGACAAGGACAGTTCCTCACAGCTTTGCCACACATGACTCACAGACATGGAGGAAATCAATGCCTCTTGCTCTTTCTGCTTCCTCTTTTCTCCTGCCAAATGGGCCATGATCTTAATCAGGGCTAGGGTGATTAAGAATTCTTAAACTTTCTAGCAGAGGGGACAGGAGATGGATGCAAATCCATTGACTGCTAAGAGACAACACCTGTCCCCAGGTTTGCCTAATATTCCCCAAGAACAAGCAGTAGGAAGAACATGAATATGAATATAACATCAATATAATCATCAGGTTTTTGTGAAGCCAACCAAAAAGCATTTCAAAATTTCTCTGCAATATAGACAAGTTCTATTTTTATATCTTTGGCAGACTAGCTTCATCAAACATATTTTCCCTCAGGAAAGTTATAATAAACTGCTTGTCTCTGGAAAATACCACGATTCTGTTGCCTGTGTCTTCCTCTGTGAAAGTCCATGTGAAAGACATGAATCTACACAACTGGGGCTGGGAAAGGCAAGTAACAGCAGAAGTGAGGATTGACACCAGCATGTGCCAAAAAGCCCTGCATCATATGCAGGGATGTGTTGTCTCTTCTCTTTTGTCTCAAGGAGAGAGCTCAGAAAAAGCAGGAAGTAGGGCTGGATATGCATTGGCCCATTGCAGTGCTCCAAACCACTCCATGGGGCTGCAGAGCTCATTGCCATCACTGCAGGGGAAGGGAAATCAAGGCAGGGAGCACCAGTAAAGTTCTGACTCATCTGAAACTGAGGTTTCGCTGCCCTCATCAGTTTACAACCCTTGGAACTACCTGCTTTCCTTGTGCCTGAAGCTGACCCTTGAGATGAGCTTCCCCAAGGGGGTTGTAGCCCATTAAAAACTGCAGCAAACAGTTAGCTGTAGATCTAGGAGAGGTGGCCTTACTACATGATTAAAAAAAAAAAAAAAAAAGTAGAATGAACTCCTGGAAACTGTATATTCATTAATGAATTTTCTTAAAAAAGTCATAGGTTAAATACAAATGTCAACAATATGATCCCAAGCTGTCCTCAATTTCATCAGTGAAATGGTCAGTGCAAGCTACTGACTCCAAAGACAAATATTTTGAATAAAAATATGTCAGCCCAGACAAATGTGGACTTTGCAAATCCAATTAAATAAAAGCCCCAGGACAGATTTTATAGCGATGATATCTCAGTAGTATTTCTGTACACTCCTGTATTAAATCAGATCAATATAGGAATGTACTTTTAAGTGATTTTTGAGAGCTCTAAACAATGCTTCTGGCCACAGTGAAAAGCAGCTACACCAGGTGAGAATGACAGAACAATGATCTTAATTTTAGAATGTTGAAAACTCCCTATGCTTGAAAGAAGGTATGCATCTGTATTAAAATTAACAGTGTTCCCTCGCTGGCACATCGAAACTGATACAACTTCCTAACATAAATATCAAAAGTACTTAATTACACAAAATAAAGGCTTAAAGAAGAGATGTTTAGCGCTTATATTGTTGTGTACAGGATCTGGGTTATTCTCAGACTGATCATATCAGATGATTTGTTCCTCATCACATTATTCTTTTATATTCATTGGGTGCAAAATAGATCAAAACGAATTTCATGGTTTGAATTTTGTTTGGAATTTACCTGGCTATGTTAGTTAACTGCTTAAAAGCAGACTTTGTTCCATATGCAGGGGAGATGCTGACAAGCCAGGTACTGGCTTGGGATGATTTAACTTGTACAAGGGAGATTCTCTGCTCCTTTGCATTAGGAATTTCATTAAATGAGGTATCATAAATATATGCTACTTTTAAGCACAAGCATAGCACAAAATGAGTCTACTGTTGCACCTCTCAGATTCTAGGACATGCAGTATTGGGGTATTTCAGAGACACTCAAACATCTTCCCTCAAACATCAGTTATCAACAACACACTGCCCAGTCTGGATCAACAGGATTTGGATTAAAAGTCATTGCCTAATCCTTCTCTTTGAAAGAAAAATATCTATGCATTTAAAACATCATCTGCTTCATTCCTTCACTCATCAGAGGAGCTTATCTGCAGCCCTAGACAAGTGATAACATTCAAAGTTATGTGTGAAAAGCAAATTGAGAAAAGTGGCAGTGATCAATATGTTCAAAAATTTGAACAAAAATCTGAATGGTGTAAAGATAAAACACTCCCTAATGATGTAGTAAGCCAAAACAGTATTCACTTTTGCCTTGATCTGTTTAGTATCTTACATTCATAATTAAAAAATGTAAGTAAGGCATTTACCTGAGAAGTGTTATGATCACTCAAGGAATAAGGCTGTTTATTCTCATTTATAAAACTGAAACAACTTTTTTCTTTTCTCAAGGCAGGAGCATACAAACCTAACAATTTTTTAATGAAAAATTATCATTTGACCAAAAAAACACACCCAACAGAAAAGGCACAATAAAAAGTCTCTCTCTGCTATATGTTTACAGAGTAGGCTTCAAGTTTTTGAACCGAAAATCCAAACTAATAAAGTTGCTAAAGCCTAAATGAAAAAGAAGAAATCCATAGAACAGCTCATGTACATGGACAGTTTCTGTTATGTCTTTGAAAGGCCTCAGCTTCAAGGTCTGCTTAGTTAATCATTCATCTCATTTTGAATTATTAAATGTGTTTTTTCTTTTCTCAAATTTACTCTTATCTGCCCACCTCATTTTTTTTAGTGAGAACTAAGGGAAGAATTGAGTTTGGCATTTTACTGTGTTATCACTGCCAGCTAAAGGAAATGTCTTTATGAGTCATGGACCAGCCACTTCCCAAGTTATGGAATCTAGAAAGTATACTAAAATACACATAGAATGTTACAGTTACTGAGACATAAGCCTTTTTCTCCCACAGCTTGGATAAATCCCTCAAATAATTGACTAGAAAAGCCCTGCACTTGTATTTGAGCAAGAGCTGGAGCTGAAGCAGAAGCAGGTCAGTGGCACATGGGGTCCAGGATGGATAACCGGAGTTTTCTTCACAAGCAGCATAGAAAAAAAGATTGGATAACCTAATAATAGCCTCAAAACCTACCAGGGGGATTTAGTTTTCTTAATAGCCCTCTACTGGTGGGGGAAGGGAAATCTGATTTTTGATTACTTAGAGATTTTTCAAGAAAAAAGGCATTTTTTGCTCTTTTATCCAACTGCTCCTACTTGGTGCCAAGGAAATCATAAACAAACCTAATAAGGAGAAGGAAAATCATTTCAATGTGAAGTCGTATTCTGAAGAAGAAGGATTTCTGGAGTTCTTATTTCTTCTCTCATCTCATTCTTACTCAGCCCATGATCTCCAGGGAAAACTATGATTGCAACAATAATAAATCATCAGGAATAAGTCATTAGAACACCTCACTCACAAACCTATTTTTATTCTCCAAATGAAGTGTGAAATGCTGAAGAAACACCACAGAAAGGAATAAGCAGACTCATTTTAAAAATAATTATTTCCATATCATTCCCTTACAGTGCCATCATTAACCTGCGCATGCTGATACTTGCTTTTGGGACCTGCCTGACTTTTAACCTGACCGTGTCTTTGTCCACATGCTGCTGAAACCTCTCTGCCTTCAGGAGTGACAAGCAAAGTGCCACTTAATTCCAGGCCCTCTGATCACATCCATAACTATGTCCCGCAGTGTTCCAGCTAACAGCTGTATGACCACATGAGGATTTTTCCCATGAAGAAAACACCAGCAAATTGAATTACTGTGCTAACACCAGCAAATAAAATTTATTTAGAAAGAGAACACTTAGTGAGATTATCTAATTAAAATTATTCAGACTTGCTTTGCACTGTATCTTGAAGAAGGATAGCAGGTAGTACAGTATCTAGTCTGTGTGAATTTATTAGTGTTGAGCTTTAACCCTACAACTGTCAGTTCTGATTGGAAAAATTACACTCAAGGTTTTGTAGCAAGAAGTGATTAAGTGCATTTACAAAGTGAGGACATCCGTTCCCAAGCTGCCTAACATCAATTAAAGGAGGCCAAATTAAATCGATGTTCTAATTCCACAAAATTAATGGTAACTTTTTTTTAATAGATGTAACAACATTTCCCTGAGGTGCTGTAATAAATTCTTATCA
This sequence comes from Serilophus lunatus, assembly GCA_013399895.1. NCBI lineage: Eukaryota > Metazoa > Chordata > Aves > Passeriformes > Eurylaimidae > Serilophus > Serilophus lunatus. The sequence continues at coordinate 1,079,846 of VXBA01003135.1, forward strand.
CAGTAACTCATGTAGAAAGTAAATGGTTACCTATCCATGAAAATGCCATGTTTAAAATCGGTTATATGAACAATACCAATAGGTTCCGAGTGGTTTCAGTGTTCTTCCAGCCAGTTTGATTAATTGTTTCAGAGTTCTTTGTCTTTAAATATGAGGAAAGCATGAAAGAAAAAAATAATCTTGTTCATTATGGAAGTATTAAGTTTTTGCTGTAGTTCATTTTAAATAGAGCATTCCTCTAAACTCACGGGATCAGGAACTAATTAAGGTTACTTGTAATTACTTTTAATCAAAATAAATCATATGTCTTCACTTTAAAACATTTTATAAAACAAAAAATAGGGGGGTATAAATCAAAGGTTTCAATTTTCCATATCATCAATCCTGCTCAATACAGACATAAAGAGATGCAGTTTTGTAATCTAGATGCTGATGTAAAGCCACTCACTATTTATAGCACAGTATCCCAGTGAGATTGGTGATGGGTGATAAGGAATTAGGTACCACAATACCTGTGAGAGAAGAAGCTGAATTAATGGCTCATATGGTTGCTAAACTTTCACACTCTCTCTACCATAATACACTTAACAGTTATTAGAAAAGACACATTTTACTAGTCTCTCTGACTCCTTTAATTTAGCAATTAAAGTATTAAGCAAAGTACCATAAATCAAAAATTCTGATGGATACAATCACATCCAGGAATACTTGTCATTGACACTAAGTCTTCTTAAGTTTACTGTAGCATCTCTCCTAAATCATTCTCCCTAGCAGCAGAGAATCATAATTGAAGATATCATCCATATAACAATGAAGTATTTATTAAAAGTTCAATAGAGACAGGATTAAATTAGTCTGACTTACTTGGCTTAGCTTTCTGTTTATCTAAGTCTAGGCTTAATCTGCTACCAGGCTTCTCTTCTGAAAAGTACAGTCAGTATTCCACTGGTTTCTTGGGGTAAGTCAATGCAAGACAAACTAAACTAATTAATGTAGCTCACTTCTTAGAACACTGCCTTTGTAAGTGAAGACCATTCTTGGTGTCTATTCAGAATGCATTTTTTTAATACAGGTTTTGTTGTGATGCTTCAAAATTCTTTCAACATCACAGATATTTCCTCCTAGAACATTCTTCTTGTCTCTTGACAATTGGTGGCTTTACCAACATGTAATCATCGACGTTTATCTGTAGGTGCCCTTGTGTTATTTGTCAGAATAAATCACCTAGAGCTCCAACACGATGCTGTTTTCAATTTCATGTTTTCAGAAGTCATGCTGAATGTGAAGAGCTGTTCAGCTGGGAGCTGCTTTGCCTCCCCAGAGAAAAACATTCACTGAATCCAGAGCGGGATAGAAATTCTCTCGTTATGTTTGAGGTCTAAGAGTGTAAAGTCTGCATAAAAAAGTAATCAAATTTAAAAGATTGAACTCCCTGAGCCTCTCTAGATGATTTGGAATCTACTCTGAATTTAATTCCTACAATACTATGTCCTTTAGGGACAAAGGGCACTAAGGAAGAAGAAAAGGAGATACATCAAGGAAGGGCAATATTCAAACCAGGGAATTACCCTGCTCTGATGCAGAAATCCTGTAAAGATGATTCTGAAGACTTTAGCTTAATTTCAAAACTATAAACTCCCATCAAACAGTATCCTTTGGTTAGGAGGACATTTTAGTCATTCACCAAATAATTCTTTATAAACGAATAATAAATTATAATGTGAATAAATCACTTCCAGAATACAAGTAATTAGAAACTTTATCAGACGAGATATTGGACTCATGTTTCAATGGCAAAGAAATGTGGAACTCTGAGGAAAAATGTACCTCAACAAGCTAATACACACCTTGGTTTGCCTTTGTCACTTGCCCTTGGAAATATGAAAGATACAGATCTTCCCAAAGCAAAGTCTTGCTCACCCACAACACAAATATTTAACTTATGACCTCTGAGAAAAATCAAGAAAAGGAAACATTTTTTTCTATGCCTTGTTAATCCTTTTTTTGACTTGCCATTTCTGAGGAGTAAAGAGGGATCTATTTCACCCATTATTTCCTCAGCTTCCCTGCTTTCCTCCACAACATAACAGTCTCTCTCCCAAGTCTCATCAATTTTCTTCACTTCTGCAAGGCTGGGCAGGAGTTTCTCTCTCTTTTTCTCCCCGAAGCAGATACACCACAGGCACAACAGTTCACCTTCCCAGTACCTTGCCTTATGAAAAGCAGGAGCCGGAGGACAACATTTCTTTTTTTTCTTGCCCCTATTACAGCAATATGAACATTTCTCCAAACAGCCACTCCAGTTCTAAATCACATCAAACCCTCCCTGGGTTTTTACAGAAAGGTAGGAAATATGGTTAGTGGCTGTTTAAACATGAATGGAAAAGTAAACTACTTTAAAATTTCAGTCAAAATTAAAAACACCAAACACACACTGCCTGCAAACAGCCCCTCATAACTCCGACTAGTCACCTCTGCAGTGAACATCGCTACTAAGTAAAGATTTTTTCAAAAATTGTACAGTGTGAATGGGCACATCACCTTTCAAAGATCTCCTCGTGAAGAAAAGAAGTCCCAAAACAAAGTGCTGTTTGACTCACAATTGTTTTACCTGTGAGTGGATACATAACATCTATTTTTTACACACACATTATGTGATGTTCTATAACTGCTGAATCAATGTGTTTGTACCTGTGGAAAACTACATTCAATTTGTGCTGCAGTGGGGTTTATGGTTTGTTTGCTCCAAACCACTTACATTTCATTCAGAAACTTTTGCCAGAGTATCTCTTGCCCATTTTGTGCACAATGTTAAGCAGTACAAGGCTCAATTAATAACAAATTCAGACTTTTCTGCACTTTTACATGACACAGTTTTTCATAATTTTTTATGCAATCTCTTCAGTGCTTCCAGCCTAGTGCTTTTGTAAAATATGACTTTCACTGGTGGGACAGGCTTATTTCTTTGCATACAAGCAAATACTGCCTGACTTCAAATATTAGTGTCCTGCATCTTTTACTCTTACAGAGAACATGAGTATACTCAGAATATTTGTGTTTGCATATGTACATTCACCTATGGCATCACTGTTACTATTGGCTCAGCTCCCAGACAGTAAATGAGCAAACTGATCCTATTTAATACTTTAACAGTTGTTCAGCCCAAGCTCCCTACAGTCCATGACCATTGAGGGGTTTTGCTTCACACTGAAATCTCTTCCTGGGTGCTTTTAAGAAAGAAAACTACCGGACAGGAAGACATCAAAACCAGAGAGGGCCACATTAATTAAAGCTGTTGATCTAAACACCTGCTGAAAATACCATTTTTTGACCAGACACTGCAGCCCCCAAGCCAATGAGCCCTTTTTCTCCTTAACAGTGACGAATGGGGACTGATTACTAACAATTTAAATTCCTCTTTCTATTCCTTCACTTCTGCCACCTTCTACATAAATGGATATCACATTCATTGCTCTTAAAAAGTGGCACAGCTCCATTAAGGCCCAGCACCACTGAGGTTTATGAAGCTCTGCCAATTCACATGGCAGAGAACTTAACCTGTGGTTTGTTTAAAGGTAATAAGCTTTGTCTGCAAATATTACAATTCCATGTGGAATTCAGCTGCTCTTTAATTTATACAGCTGCCTATGTCAGCCAAAAGGTCTTCACTTTAGGCTATCAATGAAATATAACAAGGAAAAGGTTACCCATGTATATACCCATGTATAACTGAATAACTAACTGTACCCTTGCTAGCCTGGTTTAGAATAATTAGTCAAAAGAAAGAGAATAAACCTCAAGCAAATTTCACTAGGCCTGGGAATGGAAGAAAATCTATGTAAGAATCAGAAAATAGTTACTTTGAAATCGGTGGCTTCTTATTTTAAATAGCCAATAGTGAATATTAATGTATTTTCAACTAAAACTTCCTTTTGATGCTTTTCTGTGACTACACTTGTATTGTTAAGGATGTACTTCATAAACAGGACAATTGTTGCCCATGATTTTTCCCAGCATATGGCCAAGAGATGCATACAATTTTAATGGAACAAGCAAAGCATGCAAAGGCCTTCTGAATGTTAATCCTTGCAGAAGGAAGAGATTTATCTTCAAACAAAAATCTACTTAAATATGTTTGTGACAGCTGAGGAATTTATCTCCAATTCTTTTTGCCTGTGGTGTGCCACATTGCTATTTTTCCAATAGCAACATGCAAGAAGCAAACTAAGATGTCATATACATAATACAGAGATAAGAAATGACCCTATTTCCATGTCCATGTGATAAATGGAATGAAAGTTCAGTGAACACATATTTGCACATTAATTGAACTGCACGATTCTGTCCTGTTCAATCAAGTCACTCCTGTATGTACCACAGGAAATTTTTTCCAAGAATCATTAAACCAACTTTATCACTCAAACACATGCACATTTTCACCTATTTATCTTCTTGCCTGGCTCAGATAGAAAAAAAGGTTACCTCCAAGTATTCAAATGATTGAAAACACATACACAAGAATTTATATTTTTCTACACCTCATCAATATAATGAGAATCTGAACTAAGTGTCACTGTTCACTGTAATAAGCAGAGAACAAAGGTATTTGATCAACCCTTCATAGCCTATAAATATTTAGGAGATATTTGGGCTTTGAAAATATTAAGTTTTCCCTTAGAAATCAAGTTTTCTTTGCCTGATTTAATCATCAAGATCAATACGGCACATCTACAGTTCTGACGGTATGATATTCCTGAAATCCACAACAAAAGGACTGAGAAAAGTGTGATTAATACAGCATCTTTAAAACCTTCATCAAAACCTGTTCACATTCTTCTGTGGGCACTGAAAGCTTCCAACATTTAGCAAGAAGACTAAGTAAAGCAAGAAACTGAATCAATAAACAAAGTGGACTTGCAAGTCAACGCTAACCTTTTAGTGAGATGAGCTTGTATTCACTTGTTGCCATCAAATTACTGATGTACTTTACTGATACATATTCTGGAGACATATTCATAAGAGTGTGTGTATGCATGTATACACAAATAGAAAAGGCAGGCAAGATGGTTCACAATTGTCACTATTAAATCAAATTATCTTCAGAACCCTCTTAGAAATTCCTATTCAAACAGATCTGGTGGGGAGGGTGCTGGTGCTGATGTAAACTTTAGATCTTTGAAGGAAAATTTCAATTTTAGACTCAGTGGTCTATAGTAATCTAAACAGTACTCTCCACAGTTGTGGAGATTTGGGTACAAACACTTCCCCTTAAGAGCTCAGTCTCCAAAGTGCAGTGGCATCCAGTCTCAAGAAAAGGCCAGACTTAGGCCCCACTGTTTCATAAACAGCTTTGTATTCCTGACCAAAGGGAGTGAGTAGGATTTGAGTGAGAAAAGGGCAGATAAGAAACCTAGGAAAATTTCACTAAGCAGGTCTCAAAAGAAAGATAGAAGCTACACTAAACCCAAAATATAAAACCACAACCAAGCAAACAAAACACAAAAACCCCACTCCAGTTGAAAGACGGTTTTCAGAGAGAGAGACTATATTAGAGAAGATTGTGCAACTTCAAATGAAGCAAACTGAACTAGTCCATGGACCATTTTTCACACACATATTAAAAAAAAAATCCAAATCTAAAACCTGTGTAGGCAACAGAGTCTCAGCTGTCAGTCAGATCCACACAATAATCTTCATGGTATAATAACCCTGAAGATTTTAGTCAACAAATATTAAGACCTTGTTTTGCAATCCCCCTCCTAGAAGCACCATGATACACTTGCATCCCTTTCAGACTGTGCTGGGACAGCTGAAAAAACACGTTTTTAAGAGCTTACAAGACCCAAGCTTTTGTCTCTGGAACCGAAGAAAGATAATTTATGTGTCCATGTCCTTGTCAAACACAATGACAGTTAATGACCAGTACTTAACTTAAAAAAATAAAAAATGAAGGCTCAAGTTCCAATCATCTATTGTATAAATGCTCTATTTAACAACATATAATCAGTAAAATAGTCAACAGGCTGTGTCTAAACTGATGTATTGCATGATTCAATATATTTGGGGTTTATTAAAGTTTGTAATTTCCATTCATTATCTTTTGTTCAACTACTTGCTTTTCAGTAGGAGAAGCTTCTGCTTTCATAAGTAAAGTAGTCCCCAAACCATAAATTATATCCTACAGTTTTGACATCATTTATTTTCACACCATTATACATGCCAACCTTTTGACTACTCAAGATCAAAAGAGTTGCTCTCCAAGCTCATATTTCACTATAGCTCTCATATTTTATGCAGCAAATTAGGTTTTATAGTAGCAGCTACAGCGACCATCTCTCACATTGCACAGCTTAAAATTACTGCAGAGACTTTCATATTGAAGGAGCACGATGCTGGAAATTCATGCTCAAGTAAAATATGGATGAAAACTTTCCATAATTCTTTCCCATCCATTTTGTACAGTTTCCATACATATATATGTAACTAATGTGGTAAAACCTCAAAACTATAAAAGGTAGTCAGGATTCTTCCCTGGGTAATAAAAGTTTGAGAAGAATCTGTCAAATCCTAATGAAGGCAGGTATTTTATGTGTTCAGAGGGGGCTGCACCTCAGGCTCATCCAAGGGTCACCCACCAGGCACACGCTGCTATGAATTCCTTTCTGCCACGTTTGGAATGTCCATATTAACTTGTCAAGATAATTGCTACAGCTGGGAGTTTCCATCACTGACAATCAGGGGTTTATTTGGTATCTGAAGATACAGGGAGATGCTCAGCAGGATTTATATGTGACATTGAATTACTCTGAGACACCTCTCAGACGCAGCTCAGACCCTTACTCAGATAATACGATTGTAAAATACTTTTTATGGGAAATTACTGAAGGGATAACATCAAAATAACAACTTCTGAACAGTTATAACTGTTCAGTTCTATAAACTTGGCAAGCAAAAATAATTTTAACATATAATTCTTGATTTTACACTTTAAGTTATAAATATTCTTAATAATATAATACTGAATTATGACTTTATTGGAATTATATTTTTTTAAAGTGAAGCCATCTATTTGTACACAATTTATGACAGCTTATGACTCAGCCAAATTTGAAGGGATTTTAACAGATCAAGCAAAAATTACTATCTTTCTGCAAAAATTATCCTCTTGATAAAGGCTAAGGTCTTACTGCAAACTATAGAGACATTAAAACTCTTATAATTTGTCTACATATGAAGCTTTATGCTGTACTCCTATAGAAATGTGAGGTTTTAAAATACAATTAATTTCTTGCTCTTAAAAAATTTAAAAAATGAACATTAAAAAAGTACTAATGGCAAATTCTTTATTAATCCTCTTCATTGATCACTCCATGCCTCATTCCACTTTTAGGGAAGAGGGAACATGCAGCTGGATGGGATTAACATGCACAGGTTCAGTCAAATGATGCAGTTGATGTGAAGTAGAGATGCATCAGAAGAGAGAGAGGCTGTAATCCATCCAGTCATTCTGAAAACCAACCTGAAAATAGAAAAGGAAATGTCTCCAGTCCTGAGCACACAGGTACCATGGCACACCAGGCTCTTGCATGTTTAGTGTGCTTAGGAGAATATAGTAGGACTCAGAGGTTAGGAAGACTGAATGACATGGTTTTATCTACCATGGATTTTTAATACAACACCTGCAATTTACCCTGGCAGCATCCAACCAAGCATTTATGTTTCCCTAACCAAAGTTTCCACTGATATCATAATGTGCCCCTAGAAATCAAGCCAACAGGATTTAAAAATCACTCGTATACTATCAGAAAGAATTATTAGTCTACTAGGAAGAGAGCACACTGCAAACTACCAACCCAGTAACAGCAGGACAATATTGGTACAGGCATATTTTCTGAGCAAGTTCTGCTATCTGTTTACACACATGCTTTTACTGACTCCTTTTGAAAAATGAACTAGTTCAATTTAGCATTAGAACCAGGAAGGACAAGGAATATGGTCCTGCTGGCAGTGAACCCCCTGGCTCTGCTGCTCCCCTGCCATAAGTCTCTCTCCTTTTTCCTGGAGCCATTTGTTTTTTCACCAAGATGTGGGCATCAGACTTTGGAAATTGTGTGTAAGACATGCCTGTACACAACCTGGAAGGCTGGGACTCCAGCTGGGACCTCCAGGCATTAGTGCAAGGCAAACAGACAATATCAGCAAGCACAAACACTCCTCACAGCTTTCGGACTCTATCTGCTTAAGGCACCTTGCATATGCATCGCTTGTATCACTCACACAAATATATTTCCACAGCACAACAGGCAAACATGATTTTTCATAAATATTTTATAAACAAAACAAAAAAATCAATGAAAATTGTGTGTCCTGCCAGAGGATTTTTCTCCTCTCCCTGCTCCCCACATGGAGCAGCAAAGGGTGGCTGAAGGGAAAACACATATTGGCCTTTTCCAAATCCTGATACTCCCCAGACCTGACTTATTCCTTCCATGTAAGGAAAGTGGAGGACTTAAAAATGACATTTCCTGATAACCAAGGACCTTATGGATTGCAGTATAAATCAGCCACACTTTTGTTATCAGTATAGAGTCACATTCTGCTCATTTTTCCGAGGTTTTCTGTAAACTGATTTAATAACTTCCTTGGCTTTGAGCCGATTTTGATTCCTAGTTTTATTGAGACATATAGGCAGCCTTTTCTTTATGAGGCTAAAAAATAGGCTCACATAAAAGCAGGCAGAGAGCTAACACAGAGTTATACTGAACTTATATTTCAATCAGACATGACCTCTAGCTTCTCACACAAAGGCCTTGAACTTCACTGTATCATTTATTCAAATATTGCAGAGGAAAACAGGAATGATAAGTAGCCTTCTGTGCTCTACTTTGGTAACACCATTTGTTTCAGAAAGAGGAAAAGAACTTATGTTTTTTCCAACACAAAAATCATTTATACTTAAAAGCTAATTAGAAAGAAGAACACTGTGGAAAGTCACATAGCTTAGTGAGTTGTCTTTTGATGGGGACAAATGTGCATGCAAAAAGCAATAAAGGAAATAGATGTCATACACATATATTAATAAAGTTAGAAAAACTAAAAAATAGTCATTCCTCAAACTGTATTGTTACAGGGAACTACATGAAAAAATTATTATATTGTGTATGTTATGGCACTTGACATGGTGCATAACTGTATTTGAAACTGTTCTCAGGCCTATTTTGTAATGACATTAGCAGGATCTGTTGTGATGTTATCTGTATTGGAGCGAGAAACTGGGGTGACTTGTGATTAAAATCTTCATATAAGACTGCCTAGGCACGAGTTACTCCTTGCTTACGGTGTCTCTGACTTACATATTTACAAGACTCTGACACAGACATGGTGTAGGAAGATCTGGCAATTATTCTTGGAAGGTTTGCTGCCTACAGCTTTGACTGTGTCACTATTTGTTGCTCCTTTGTGTTAAAAGATGGAAGGAAGGTCTTGGGATCACTTGACAGCTTCCTCTAGATGTACTTGTTTCTCTACAGCTGGTGCAACCAGCATTTGGAAAAAACCTGGTTTGTATTTTCCTAAAATATACAATACTAATGTAAACATGCTAAGTTTTCATCCAGACTTCATTCAAAATTCAGTAAGGGAACACAGCTATGTCACCTAAGAACAAAAAAAAAAGGGAATAAACAAATTTGAAGGCCATAGTGCAAGAACAACCAAGTAGCAGTTCTAATTGAAGATTTTAGAAAGCAAACATGAGCACTTTTTTATTCGAAAACAGACTAGAGGTCTTGTGACACGAGCATTACAGCAGCAAACAACAGAGAAGCTCTAATGAGATGAGATGTGATACAAAGGTAAGCCAAAACAAAGGGATTTGAGGTTTTATCTTTCTCAGTCCTGTTTGTGAAGACCCAAAATAAAAATAAAATCAGGCAAAACATGAGGCTGCTATTCTCAAACTTGAGGAAGTATCTTGTACGTTTTATTATTCAGAGTTATTTAAAGTGTATTAGTCTCAAAAATTCACCAGAACTGTACTGTTATGCCCAATATACCATGTGCTGTGTAGGTCTCAAGAATAAATCTTGGGAAGTTTGCCATTCCAAAGGAGTAATTTGTCTCAAGCTGAAAATTTCTCTAATTAAAACAATCAGCAGCCGGTTCTGCATGCCTGTTATCTTTTCCCATTGTTATTCTTATGAGTTATTCCACTGAAATCAGTTAGATTATTTACAAACAACAATAATGCCTCAATTCAGGAAACCACTTAATTATCCTTTACCTTCAGTTAGGATTTTCCCCCGCATTGGGGAACTTTGGCATTCCTTCTGACTACTTTCATGAATGGGAGAAACAGCATCAACCAACAACCTCTTACACACAGATCTGCACGTACGAGGTCAGCTGGTCCATGGGCTGGAGCCCAAAGGTCATGGATGAGCTCTTTTAAAAAACAACTGAATTAATTAATTCTTAAGATTTTCAAATGGTGAAAGTATTAACAGACAGAGCAATTCAACCGACCAGATGAAGCTTGTAATATTCCTAGAATTTTACACAAAAAAACCCCATAAAAAGTACGTGAGAACGTTTTACAAATAATTAAGAAAATACACTTTATATAAGGGGGATAAATCAAAAGTAGTACCTGTACAGTGAAAAATCTGAGCCCATCAAAAATCCCATTACAAAACAGGAAACTGAAAGTGACTATTTATTAGTGAATTCTATTGCTACAAGAGCACCAAGCATTTATACAGTGCAACAGTGAAAAAACAGATACAAATCTTACTCCCAAAACTCCTTGAGACAAGCCAAGTATGCAATTGAATGAGACCAGCTAAATTGAACACTAATATTACAGTCTTAATCTAAATAAAAATGAATGATCTCATTCTTTTGCAGTATGCAAGTGAACTCATGTCCTTGTTCTTTGAAGTAACTAGCACAGTTTATCTATTCTCTTTAATAATGCAATTTAATTTACCAGAGGTTTGTATTAAAAATTTATCTGACTCCAGCAGTTAGAGTCACCTAGACATTCTGTCACAGTTAAACGTTAGCTTTGGAGTACATCACAAATTCCCTACTGTGAGTCCAAGAACTGTTTCATATAGGAACTCTCTGAGCTTCCAATTGACATTACATTTAAATGAGTCAGGAACTGTGCACTGAATAAAAATATCTATCAGTTATTAAAAGTGCAGTGACTTGTTCCACAGCAATGCTCAGAAGACATAAATGCAGCCTAGCACATTAGTGGCCACAAAGTACTGCCACTTTGCTTTGGCAATCAGTTATTCAAAATATACTCCAATAATCATATTTTCACCTCAAAGAATACCATTAGAACATTCAGACCACATAAAGTACTCACTCATCAATAGAAAAGCTGACAAAATAAATGCAAGTCCAAAATGACCAGGCTAAACTACAGCTATGTCAAGCACGCAAGGTAGGCAACATACAGTACCACTTATGTCTCTCCAGAATATAACAAGAACTCAGCTGATAGGATTCTGTCCCAAAATTAAACTTCTCTTTCATGTCTTAGGTTGTTCAAGCAACTCATGCCATATGGTACCAGAAAAGTGAGGCAATCCAGATATACAGCTGGACACAACACATATCAGGCCCCAGAACTAACTCAGGAGCAGAGACAATGCCTGCTTTGCTGAGAAGCGGAGTAGGAAAAGGAAAGGTGACAGGGAAAAGGTCAGATAGCACCTTCTGTGGATGGGAAATTGAAGCACATGCTGAACACACCTCTGAACTATGAAATTTCAATGCCATGGAAATCTTCAGAAAGAAGTGCACAAGGACAAAAGTTTCCTAGAAGGAGTTAATTGGCTTAAGAGATTGTTGCAACAAGACCAGAATTCCAAAGATTGGCTCATTAAACACTAGAAACACAAATGCCATATTGAAATAACTTAAATTTTCATCCCCAAGTTGTAAGCAAGCTGGACCCCCTATCAAACCCCCAGACAGTTATTTAACATTCCATCAGTATAAGCCAGGATTTCCTACCTCAGCTTTGCTGGCATCCAGCGTTGTCAAGACCTGAAAATTACAGGGAAAATGCATTAGTATTGATTCAACAAAACAGGAGGGGGATTAATTGGCTTTTGAGGAAACTGACATCAATTGGTTGTTGCGGCCAGAGGGAATAGAACTGAAGAGAACCGTCTTTCACACTGAGGAGACTATTCACCACTCGTGTCCATCAGAAGGCAAACCAGTTATAAACTAAGACCACAGTAAAATTTGGGAATATTGGGTAAAAATTCAGGAAACGCACAAAAACAAAACTGAAAAAATAGGTTTCTATTTTTACTAATTTGTTTCTAAGCAGAGATGATGAGTAATGCAACTATGAGCTACTCTGACACATTAACACAATTCCCAGGATACACTTTGAAAGAAAGACAATTCAGTAACAGAGTTTGAAGACCACATTCCACCTAAAATGTGACAAAGAAAGGTTTGCCAGATACTGTTGGGCACAGGTGTCCTGGTTTTGGCTGCACAGGAACTGAGTGGGCTCCAGGTCTGACTTACAGCAGCAAAGGCTGCCCTGAGCACAGACTATGAGTTCTGTCTGCCAATTGACAGTTCCACAGTGCCTAAAGCTCACAAAGTACAAAGTCAACTACTACCAACCAACTTACACAGAAGCTACTTCAAGCACTGCATATATAATTGCCATTTATATTAAGGTAACTTAACAGTTTAAAGAGGCACGGATATATTTTCATATTATAGGTCAAACTACGCACATGAAGTTAATAAGCTGTTGTTAGACAAAGAACAGGCTGGTAAACTGTGTTTGCAAAACCAAAATCTTTGTTAGAACTTTATGTCACAATATTGCCTCAACTTTACTAGGTTGAAAATCCTTTAATAATCTCCTCACAAATTCCAGACTGACACCTAGCTATAATTCTGTCTGCAGGAGAATAGATTTCCCTTTATATTGGTGTTAATCATCACTTTTAAAGGCCATCACCAATTCTGCACAGCTCTTTGGAGCTGGAGAGGGAGTGACCAGCCATGGCTGTCTGAGGGAAGGGGAAGGAGAGCACAGTGTTTATTGAACAGAGCTCAGTTTGGAGAGAAAAACAGACAATTTGTGTGCAGAGCTGATGTTCAAGGGAAGGTATCTGTGGATTCATCAAAAAATTGCTTCAAAGGAATTTAGGAATGTAAATGAACTCCTGTCACATCACAACACGGTACCTGCAATCACAAACAGTTACTTAATTTAACCCGATTCAAAAACAGGTTCAGCTCCATTTGAAACATGTATCTTTGTCACTAATGGAATTTTTGAAGTTGATCAAGAATTTCTTTCACACAAGCAGAATTTAACTTATTTAAATTGTATTTATTTAAAAACAACCTATCACCTTTTTTTGTTGTTCATCAACATTATTTAGTGCTAGCAGTTATTTTTCCTTTCCAACATGAGCATTACATAAAGTCATCCCATCCCTACCCTGCTAACATTCCAGTAGGTCACTCTGGTACTGTCCCATCACAAAAGGTTTTTCTACTAATAAACTCAATAGAATTAGACTCATAACAATTTAATTGTATCTTTCTTGGAGGCAAATGACTACAAGCATATATTATAGAGGGTATACCCAAACCTAGGTCAACTTAAACCACCAGAATTTGGAGTGGAGTTTCCTGAAGCTGCCATAAATCCTCCCTAAACCATCTGTCAGGGGTGCCTATCTCTCTCTATCAGCTATGCAAGTAAGGTGTCCTTGCAAGGGAATTACTCTTCTATTTTAATAGTTCACCTTACACATCCAAAGATTGTATTTCTCTTTTATACAGCCGTACCTTCCTGTTGTTTTACAGTCATTCATGGTCAGCTGGACCACTGGATATATTATGCCCCTATCTTTCTTCCCAAGTTATTGTCAGATAATTCCCTGTTCAGCAGTTGAATTCCAGTTAGTTCCTAGAAGCATGACCTTTCACTTGGTATTACTAACATTAATTCACTTTTATTTCCATCTGCTAGACCATCCATCTCTTCCTGGATAACATACCCAGCTCTTTTCCATTAGCAATTCCTACCAGCTTTACATTTTTATCAAATTTCATTAGCACATTCTTATGCCAAGCATACTAATGAAAAATTATCAAATGAAATTACAAATAACTCAATACGGTGACACTGCTAAGATAAGCATTATGTTGAGCAGTGCAGCACATTGCTGACACTGGTACAGCAGGTCAGAGTACCAAGCAGTCACACCAGAGTTATCCCAGTGAAATCCCTCAGCAGCCATTCAGTGAATCCAGTGAAATAGTTCAGCTGAGAAAACTCCTGGTTCCAAGCTGGACACAGGGACACGAACATATGCTGAATTGTCCTGGTTTAGACACTAGGGGGCGCTCCTAATGATGAGAGACAAAGACAACAACAGAACCGTTTGTTAGCTAGGGGCTGTTTGAGGTATATAACCCACTATAAGCAAAAATCAGTTACACAAAAATGACCTGACAATAATATGCAAAAGAAAATAACAAACTATTCTTCTCTGAGCTGGCTGCTGGGCTGTGGAGCGAGGGAAGGAAGGAAGGCTGCCTTGTGGAAGGTGCTGGTCCCACCCTAAATCTGCTGAAAATGAATCGACAGTGAAAGGAACCCTGGGGGACCCAAGAAGGGAGAAATACCATGACTCCTATTGCCTCCTTGTGGTTCCCTGCTGGCACTGACTGAACTCTGGTGACACTGCGCGGCAGGGGACTGAGAAGGGGGGGAGCCATGCCTCTCTCAGTGCCAAGGGAGCTGAAAAGAGAGAGAACTTCTGTGTCTTCTGCTTTTATGGGCTGCCCGTTTTCAGATTTTCTCATGGTTGTCTTCCATTGTGTGTGCTGCCTCCCCATTGGACGGCAGCGCTATTTGCTGCTCCCTCTCCAACGTCTCACCACGAGGCAGCTGCACTCATCGGGAGGCGAGGCCACTGCCCTGCCAGCTTCCCGCGGGATTGCAGGGGAACGAGCGGGGACAGCCCTGGCCCTGTGTGGCTCCTGCCACCACCTCCAGCCTTGGTGTGTCCAGCAAGGCGCCGGGAGGGGGCTGGCCCTGCCGCTCCGCTGTCACTGGGATGGGAAGAACGTGGGAGCACCAGCCCACTGTGCCCCGCAGGGCCGTGGGGGGAACAGCTCCATGCCATCCTGGCGTGCCATTGAGAGGACGGGGCTCCAGCCGTTTTATGCTGCTTCACTCTCCCAGGAACAGCAAAACAAAACAAAAAAGTGTTTTAAAAGACAAAATTCTGCCTCCCTCCCTCTAGAAATCCTTTCAGGTTAAACCCATAACATGAATTATTTCTGAGAACTCCATAAAGTGAGCCTCATACCAAAGGGATTGTGGTCTTTAATAGTACCGTCGTCACTGTACAAATGGAGACAAAGATGGAGTGTTTCTATTTAAAATAATGACATTCCTCAATTTAATGTTTAATTAATAAACAGTAAAACACATTAATTTAATATTATGGGTCAAATAACATTAATGAAATTAATGAGCTGACCATTGTTACTCTGTGAAGACCTGGCAATTATCTAAAAGTTTTAACAGCACCTTTTAAGTTTAACTACTTAATGCAGTGAATTATCATTCTATTTGTATGACTGATTTCTTCCTCCCCTTCACCCCATTCCTGAAACTTGCAATTTCTCAACCAGCAGCTGTGTCTTCTGTCATGTTTGTGAAGTCAGTGAATGAAGACACAAGAGCAGTGTATGACAAAGAATTGCAGCTCCCAGCCCTTCTTTGCTGTACGCTTTTGAGGAGATGTCTGTTTGTCACAGTGTGATCACTCAATTAAATCCTTTGAGAAGGTATTGCCAGGTCTCAAGCTCCTTAAGCACAGTACACACTGAGATCTGTGGCCAAGCCACCCGAAACACAAAAACAACTTATCCACCCCCATCCTGGCCAATCCTGGGTAAGGAAGTACCTATAATTAAGTCATGATAGGATAATTGTTCTAGAAAGAGGGAGTGGGGACAAGCCAAGGGGAGGATCAGGGAGAAGAACTGAGGTGTACACAAGGCACTATCACGACTCATTAGTCTTGGTTTGTGGGGTTGGTGTCTTCCTCTATAGATCATCCTTGTGCAGAAGCCTATTGCTCTGACCCATGATTTGTATGAAATATGATATTCATTTACTGTCTCCTGCTGTCCCCCTGACACTTTATGAACTAGTTAAGAACATAGCAATTTCACCAAGAGAAATCACAGCTTGGGTGAGGGATCCCTGTCTTTCTCACAATAATCCCTCTGTGACATAACAAAACCATGGTTTTATATCACTTTCTCAAGGAAGCTCCAATTTATTTTTCTTGTGCTAAAAGCTATACATGACTGACAGAAAAAAAATCTTTAAAAATAGCTTTCTTACTACTTCTGAAAGTTGCACCCAATTCCAGACTTTTCACTCCACATAAGCCATTCCATGAATACTGACAGAAATGTAGAAATGCTGATAACACTGCAAACAGAATAGTCTTAAATTATTTTTAAATAAATTCTAAACTTTTAAATTGTTTTTAAATAAACAGTAAACTGTTTAGTGCTTTTAGCATTTAGAAAGGTCTTATCTCGAGGTGCATGTATACATAGTTCCTCTCTCCAGAATGAATAGAGGACAATATTTGTCATTCCAAACCAGAATGCAAATAGTTGCTACTTGTTACGTATCTCAAGTCAACACCTTACCAGAAAGAAATAAGGGAAACCTTCTTGAATAAAGCAAGCTCCTGAAACATGAAACTGGATAGCTCATTTAATGTAATTTTTGTATTAAATATACATCAAGCTCACCCTGTCAAAGTTCAAAGACAAAAAAGCATGAAAAAATTGAAAGGCACATTTTTTGAGCTAGGATTCTCCTCCACCATGTGCCTGAAAGTCCATAACCATTTCACTGAACTGTCCCATGTCAACCCCATGTGAAGTCCTTTTCCTATTAGTTACTTATCTAGAAAAGATATTTCCTTTTAACTTTTTTTCAGCTTCTCACAACCACCTGAATCCTGTACATTTTATAAAACAAAGTTTTCACCTTTCATATCTTTCTATCTTCCTGCATTCCTATGGAATTTAAAAAAATATATAAGTGAAAAATAAACATTTTTAATAAGCATAAGAAAACCATCTCCTGTACTTTGGACTGTAGAAATTTGTTTGGAATATTAGGCAAAGAGAATTTTGAACATGAAAATGTATAAACCTACCAAAAAATTTAATAAGACTTTACTTGTCAGTGACAAGAGAGATCTGGTTTTATTTCTTTTTCTCCCACCACTCATGTTAATAAAGTGAACTGAGAGCTATTTCCTTCAAGAGATAAATATTCCAGGGAGTAATTTTATTGCACTACAGCTTCTGATGCCTGTAAACCACCTCTCCTGCTTTATGGGGCTGTTAAAGACAAAGATGAGGATCTTTCATGTCATACTACGTTAGTGAACTTTTGTGTACCAGGAAGTGGCACACATGATGTATATTTGTGTATCTAGTACAAAACAGTTGGAAAATGGCATGGTTTTCTCTTTGACATTGCAACTTACTTTTACAAAGAAACCTGCACTGCACAGAACTTGCCAAACAGCTCCTCTTTAATATTGAGAATAAATCTTATTATTCTTACAAAGAAAGAAAACTACATAAAATCATCACTACATAAATCATCGCTACATAAAAAGTTAACTATAAAAAGTACTCAGGTTTTGTAAAATGCATGTTCTTTTTTTGCTGTACTTCCCAAAGTAAAAGTAAGCCTACATTATGCAGATGATTTCGAACTCTGCCCTGAGGGTTCAGAAAGGAGGAAACAAGGAGTCAAGTTACAGTTCTGTTTAGAGACAGGGTTTCATTTCTTGGACACAAAATATCTGACCAAGTACAATGCTGGAAGAGACCCTTCCACTGCTTATCTAGACCTGAAACTGCTGCACCAGCCTACAAGGGAACTCAACAAGATTTGCACTGACAATATCAAGGCCAGAAACTTGACAAGGTTCTGTGAATGTCCTGGCATTTATCCAACCAAATGTGAAATACTACTTTTAAAGGCTTGTCTCACTCTGCTCAGGCAGTGTTACAGATTACAGATTGACAATCACTGTGCTTCAGCCTTTTATTAAATTCAGGATCCACTAGTGGGTCTGGATGGCTCAAAGATGGATTGTCCACTTTCCCCTTTTTCATCTGCCTGGAGCCATTGCCAGCCTGGCTTCTCAGGATTCAGAGCATATTTCTGATTGTGACTCACAGTCCAGGCCTCTGAACAGAACTTGAGCTGTTGGAGTTATTTTGTGACAGGTGTGCAAAGAAACCAGCCTTATGCTGAGTATTCTTCACTACCTCTGCACTCCATTATGTGAACAATTACCTGCAATATTACTGCCTTGCTGTGATAAACAACAGCAGGGGAACAGGAGAAAAAAAACCCCGATCAACCAAATCAACAAGCCTACCCTTCTAATAATATTGTAATGTCCTGCCTGGCACTTTTAGTTGACAAAAGTTTAAAAAATAAGGAAAGCCATGTTGTAATACTTCAGTTCCTAAAGCACTATGCCTTTGAAACATGGAATTCTGATGTAACTTGCCAAATTTAGTGAAGTAATCATGATGGAGCTATAAATCTAAACTGTTCTTTTAACATATTTAAATATCTCAATCAAAAACCCAGAAATATACATATGCAGGACAGATTACTTTCTTGCTAAGTTTTCATTCACGTCCTTCTTGTTTCTAAAAACAATCCTGGAGAGCAAAGTAAAATTCACTTTCACATCCATACTGCTTAGACGACGAAAAAACTTGAATGCCCTCTTATAAATCTACATCTTAATGGTCACCAAAGTGGCTGAGTATCAGGAAGGTGGAACTTTATCTGAAAGTGTTAATCCATGTAGGCGGTTTTTTCTTCATTCTATTCTTCATACTATTATACTGACTAATGCTCAGATAAAATTCTGAGCTAGAACTACTTTTTTCAATTAACATCTTGGATATTTTTTTTAAACTGACTGTGAAGAGGTCAATTTATAGCAATTTGTCTCTTCACAGCAGTAAACAAGTTGGTCATATTGAGACTCTCTGGAAAAAAGAAGTCTTAGATTAAATATTGCCTGGGACATTAAAATAAACAGCTGTTTTCTTACAAAGTTTAATTTTTAAAATCCGTCTGTAGATTAAGGCAACTAATAAAACCTGTGCACACACAGAGATACATTTGAAAAGTTCCTGGGATATCCTGCAGGTCCATCTCCCCGAGGCTTCCAGAATGCTAAACATAATGTCCTGTGGCTGACACTCATGACTGCCCATCAAAAAAATCCAATATATTAAAGATATACATGAATGGAATATGCTAAATGGAAAACAGGGGGAATTAAGACTCGTATTACATAGATATGTATCTTCAATTAATTTTTGCTCAGTTTATTTACTCCTATGGATAATGGCATTAGATTACTGCAAATTTCTGTAAACTCAGGAAGTATACAGACAGCTGGTCAAAAGTATATCTGCCCTTAACTACTTCCTAATAAAATTTGTGATGCTCAGTTAATAATGGTTGTTTAATATCTTTCAACTAAATTTGCTATAGAAATCCGTATGCAAAATGTGGAGTAATTATCATGGATAATTCACTTTATGTGTAAAGTCTCAGTTGTACTGTCATCTTTTTTTACAATTTCTGCAGAGTAACCTGAGTAAACTCTGCTAAATAAGTAACTAAAAGAAAAATGAACTCCAAACATTTGTTTTAACTTACATATACAGAGATATTCATGAAAGATGCTGTATATTTGTGTATCTAGTACAAAACAGTTGGAAAATAACATGGTGTGGTGGTTTTAAGCACCACAATATTAACTAGGGGGCACTCTTAATAATGACGAGAAGAATGACAGAATGTGACAACAGCGAAACACTTGCCAAACAGCTCCTCTTTAATATTGGGAATAAATCCCACTACTCTTAAAATTAAAGAAGACATCACTAAATAAAAACTTAACCATAAAAAGTACTCAGGGTTAGTATGTTGTAAAATGTATGTTCTTTCTTTGCTGTACTTCTGAAAGTAAACCTCAGCCTACTTTATCTATACCTTTAGCAAAATATCCACATGCACTACTGCACTAGAACCTCTGATAATCTTGGTAATATCAATAAATTAGCCAAGATCAGGATTTTGTACCTGTTAGATGGCAAAAGTTCAGGAAAAATCCAGAGTGTATCTGCAATAAATGAAATCTGAAATTCAAGGTAATCAAAGCATTTTCGAGTAAACTGTTGAGCAACTACAGCTTTTCCATGGATTCTGGTAAAAATTATATTAATGCTCCCTGTTTAATTTAGCAAGAAAAAAAATTAACTAGAATATAAACATAAACAAAAAGATCTCTGATGATTTTCTTTCACATGTCAATAATTTCGTAAGGCTATAGAGCACTGAAACAAGAGGACAGAGTGAAAAGCCAGCACTGTAACAACTCCCTCACCATCTCTGCTTCACAACACCCAGCAGCAATATTAGCACTATCCATTTCACCCAGGAGTGATAAACTCACATTTTTTGAAATGCCCACATTATGCCAGAATAATATAAAAATAGATGATGAAGCAAAAAGGAGATAGATTTAGCCCCGGTGTCCTGCAGTAGCTGCCATAATTGCACAGCCAGCTCATTATAGAAAGTCAGTCCCTTGAGCCTCCCATGTCCCAGTTAAGCGACAGTAATAGAAAGCAGCTGTATGAGGACATTAGGTCAGCACAATCATTAGCCCTGAAAATTGCATCACCATCACTCCTCTGCGGCAGCCAGGCCTTCACACACCATCAGGCTCCTAAACAGGAGGTCAAACATGATGATGAGCTTAACCCAGTAACTCCATTAACAATGACCTGAGCTCCTGGGAAGCCCTCACCTCTAGAAACTTCCAGGAGTTTAATGAATTTTGGCCGTCGCCCTGTGCCCTCATCTCCCCCATCCTCAGGCTGTGCTGGGCACTGGGTAGCACTGACTGGAGAAGGGCCAGTGCCCATGGGAGGGGACACCTCCTACCTTTAGCTTTCTTGTAGTCTCTTCTCCTCTATCTGGGGAACAGGAGCTGGACAACAGCACTGCCATAGCAGACACATGTCCCAGCTCTGCCCAACTCATTTACCACAGGAAGGTGACACTGCCAGCAGCCACAGCCATAAACAGGGACACATCTCAGGCCTACCCAGCTCATGAGCATGAAGAAGCAGCGAGAGACACCCGAGTCTCATAATTGTGTGTGATGGAGCAGCTGGCTGGGTCAGATCTTACAGTGTTCACAGTATATTCTGAGTTGGAGGGGACCCACAAGGATCACCAAGTCCAACGCTGAAGTGAATAGCCCATACAGGAATCAGGAGGAGCTGGGCAGTGAGTGCAGCCAGTGCCAGCATCCCCATGGGTAGTTCAGTCACCACCAGCCACCCCTGGGGGTGCCTGTCCGTACATAGCGGTGGCCCCTTGAACACAATATCCCCCTGAGAAACAGCAGCCATGCCATTACACATTCCCAGTTTTCAGCGGATTCTTTGGAGCTGTGTGTGGGTTTGAGGGACAGTAACAAGAAGCAGCAGGAAGCATGGTCCATATCCTTGAGTGACAGCCATGGTGTGCCAAATGCCAGGAGTTGAAGAACCTGCCTGGTGCACATACAAGTGCCTGTATTCCGGGGTGACATGCTGCCTCTTCCATCATTTTTCCATGTGTGCTCCACAGCCATGAGGGACACAAATGAAGACTAAGCTCTTTGCTAGTGTTGCCATGTATTCTGATTAAAAAGAAGCTGTGAAGGCTTTTTCAAGTCCGGAAGCTTATTCCCACCTTTCACAGGGACAAGTCTCCCCAGGGGGCTGAGTGTGTCCACAGCACTTGGACAAAGCAAGGTTCTACCTTCAAAGTCATGATGAGTTTTGGTTGGAAAAGCAACAACCCTTTTATCAATGTCAAAGACTAAATAAGTTTGACTATATGCTGATATTCTTTAAATTGTTTCTACTAGCAATAGTTCTGGATGGTTTGTTTTTGGGAAATTAATGATGATACACCAAGGTCGTTGTACCTCTGCTGTAGCGAACAGATGTTTACATATTAGTGCCACCATCCTGGGCTGCACCAGGGTAGAGCTACTCCTGGTTGTCATTGGATGAGCTGAGGCAAAATCAGCCACGCAGAACAGCCCAGTCTAATAAATTCAGTCTAAAATACAAACATTTGAAGAAAAAAGCTCCGGCACTTTCAAAAGCCATTACTCTGTATCATTCTCATCAAAACACGCCACTCTTTTTTTTTTTTTTTAAATCAACTGAGTACTAACAGAATAATAAGAAACCAAATCTTTTTTCCTCTCAAGAGTACAGAGCATTTTCAAGGCCATTTGTAAGCTGCCCTGATATTCACAGCTGGAGTATATCTCCAGATCATGTTGCTCTGTTACACCAAGGTAGAAATAATCAAGTATTTTTTCATCTTTTTACTGGGAGGACTCAGAATTGGTTGTGCTTGTCCATAGCTCTTTTAAACTGCTGTAAGATTATTGTGGCAAACTGCATAGGAGTAAAACATGATTCTCAAAGACTACAGTCAGTAGGGAAGGCAGCAGCTTCGTGACTGGAAGAGAGGAGGACTGGGGTACGTTGGTCTGATAACTGAAAAAAACACTTTCTTCTTCATAATCTCATAGCAATCATACATTTACAAGTGCATTAAAAAAGAGGTTGGGGATAGATTAGATGATGAGAGCAGTGAGACACTTCACCACGATAAAACAATAGACAGACCATTTACTTCACAGGAAAGTTTAAGATTTTTGGTCACCACTGCTAAGTTTTAGCTACCTAAAGCCATTCCTTTCAACTAATTTTACTATATTTGGGGAATATTACTAGAAAAAAATTACACAAAAGGCACCAGTGCTCTAAGAGCTACAGAGAACACAGGTGCCATGTGTCAGAAAATTCAGGATTTTGAGTTACATTTTAAAATATAGAACTTCTGACAACAAGACAGTCACTGGAGCTGGGAAATGGATGGCAATTCTTCCACCATCCCGGCTCCAAACAGGGGACTTAACATCAGCACAGCTTGAAAGTCCATTTAAACTGCGACAGGGCTGTAAAAAGCCCTTAACAAAAGCATTTCCTAGGAGAAAGACTCATCTGTTTCTAAGCTACAGCTTTTGTTTATTCAATACTGGTAGGCATATGAAATAAAAGGGCTGTATCACTCAGTCTCAAACCCATATGTAAGCTTTTTAAAATCCTTTACTCTTGATTTCTCACCATTAGTAGGCTTTTACCTGTCTCTTGGCTGTGTTTAATACTGCAAGCCTTATTTCCTGTGAACTATGACAGT
Organism: Serilophus lunatus; assembly: GCA_013399895.1. NCBI lineage: Eukaryota > Metazoa > Chordata > Aves > Passeriformes > Eurylaimidae > Serilophus > Serilophus lunatus. Next base: position 1,103,289 of record VXBA01003135.1, read on the forward strand.
GAATAGATTTGAAATTTCCCCTATAAAGGGGAAGCCTGAGCAGTACCAGCCAACTTTGCAGCTGCCTCTGCCACTCTGGCCATTTCCCAGAGCTCACTGACACAACAGTTATTAGAATTCCTAAGGTTTATGAATATGAAAAGAGTCTTAATCCTTGGAGTGAAAGATCACTGCAAGAGATGCTTATAATTTCCTAAGGCAGTAAGAAAATAGTGTAATGAATTATGTAAAATACTTTAAATATGGACACTACTGAAAGCCTTCAATTAGGATGTAGAAAATGTCAATAAGAAACCCTTATTTTCTTCACGAGAGGATCCTCTGACTTTAAAGTATGGTTAAAAAGTGGGACAAAGTACTGAAAACATTTTGTACATTTAAGAATTTAAATCTAAGCAATGTAATAAAACGCGGTAACAAGAGGTGTCCCTCAAGGGTCCTGCAGAAATGGCTTTGTCTTATGGAATCTTCCCTGTGTATAAAAAAAATTCAAAAATATATAAAATTTTCTTTAAGCTCTCTGGACAGTGAATTATTTAAAAAACCCACGAGAAGTTCATGCAAATGCTTTTCAATTCCAATGTACCCCTTAAACACCCTTGATGAGCAGGCTCTAATACTAGATCAGGTCTTTCTGAAATCCCCTTTTAAAACAGATGGAAACTCTCCTTCCTACGAACCCTAAATCAGACCCTTACATCTATGTAGACCCAAGAAACTTTACAAGGCTCTATCAGTTCAAGATGATAAAAACAAACAAAACCAAGGATATTGAAAGAGAACTCATATTGATATAAAATAAATGTAAATTCAGTTTCACTTAAAGGAGGTTTCAGTGGTAAGTTGACATTTTCAAATCACAAGAACACAAAAGCATCACTAAAGTAACACAGAATGCATCAAACTGCAGCCAGAGTGGATCAGGAGAACACAAGTGCTCACTGAGACAGAAAGCACGGTGTGCTTTGGCCCCTGGAAAATTGCATTCTAGGTTGGCAAATTTCTTTCTTCTGGTATTTCATTCTAAGGGAGGTGACTGCTTAAAACAAGAGATAAGTTATCAGGTAATGGAGCAACCAAAAAATTAATCTAAGCTTTGTATTAGAACAGCCAAGGCTGAGATCCCCAGACTAATAGCAGTAGTTCATAAAACAGTGATGGTGTTTAGTGCCTTGGCATCTCAGGCAATTTCTACTTCAGCTGTTACTAAGAAACAAACCATACAAGAATTCTGCTTTTCACTTTTGTTCTTTTGAATAATCATCACCATTATTCCACAGGCTAATAAAATGGAACTGTCACCTGTGATTCGATGTCACTGATTCCAGGCTGTTTGTTACCCCTACAGTGCAGTGGGTGCCAATTTACTCAGGCATCCCCATACCCAGAGTCAGGCTCAGGTAAAGGAATTCCTGGATAAAAGAGGGTGAAGAGGAGAGAAGCAGCTGTACAGGCTGCCTGGCTAGGCTGCTGCTAAAAGATGACCTGATAGAGGTAAATTGTAGCTTAAACAGTGCTCTGACTCTTGTTCCCGTGGCTGAGGGAAGTTTAGACAGCCTAGTGAGTCTAGAAATCCAAGAAAACAGTGAGCTCCTCTCCAGCCTCAGCTCTGTGGGTAGGCGTGAAGGGCAGAGGGTTGCATGGAATTAATCCTCTGTGGAAGTCATCCAGCATTAAATGCTGCTGTGAGATATTAGATGTGTGTGTTTGTGTTCCTGCCATCCTGCCTACACTGTGCTTGCTTTAAAATGCCTTGTCTGTATACACCAGTGTTCCCATCAGTCCATATTGTTAATTTTTTATTTCTCAATCAAGAATTCATGGAGGTTAGTGTGACATTGCTGCAAATACCCTCACAGCCTAGCAATGTAAATAATGGATATGAGTCCAGAAATACCAACCAACCAGCCTCTCAGTGTTTTGGGAAACTTAAATCATGCCTGCCTGAACTCACCTACTAGTAAACAAACAGGCTTCTCTCTGCACTGCAGTAAATTCCTCATCTTTCAAGAAAATTAAATGTGTCATTGGAATGATGGTAGTTTTGGTAAGTGCACACAGACATTTAACTGTGACAGTGCTCACAAAGATGTACAGAATACAACTATTTTTTTCCCTCCTTAGAAAACAAATTTGAAAGTGCCAACAAATTTTCAGAAGCTCTGGTGAAGTTTAACACAGTTAATGCGTTTCATACCACATCTCAGTAAACTGCACATCCTTCTTTTACATTTCTCCTAATTTTCTATCATTTATTTAAAAATCCTATAATGAGCAGCTACTATTGAGGATCCACTTGTTTCTCTCGTTTTCCATTTAACCTCAGTGCTTGCAGCCTCTTATTTCCTTTGGTGCTGAAAAGCACTTTTGCAGCATTACCAATGCAACATATTTGCCAGATTTTTACAACTTAATTTTCCCATGAACTTTTCAACATTAAAAAACCTCACATTTTTGCATGAAAAATGAATTCTATTTTCTCAACTTCCTTAGAAATTTACATTCTAAGCTTATCTGTGCCACATATTCTTTATGGATAATGAGCAAGGCATCCTTACTTTGCTGTCACTGAGGCAGTGAAATGTTTACAGTGTGAGCTTTGCAGATTCTGGCAGCTTAGATTCTGAGAATATTTCTTATTCAAGACAGTAAGCATTGCCCTAAATTTCTCTTACACTTGAACAGAAAAAGATTCATTTGAAGAATCCTTGAACTTTGTTGACCTGTAGTAATGCTGTTTTAAGAAATGTTAGTTCATATCCCTCATGCTCATGAGCTGTTTTATGATGTGACGAATACAATTTTAGTCCCCTTAATGTCTTGCAGAACCTCTTGGGAAATATAAAATAACAATTAATGGAGAGATAAACAGATTAATTATGAAGTTTCCTAACAAAATATACATGTATAACTTTTAAGTCTGTTCTCCTGCCATATTTCTTCTGGAACATTTTGAGGATACACTATTGACAGAAAAAAGAAATCTCAGGCATGAATCTCCTGCCAATTTTGTGCCAGAGATTCCACTAACTCGTGGAAAATATCCCTCTTTAATTACCCCTCTGAAGTAATTTTTTTTTTAGAAAAGTGCATAAGAACATACATGTTTTAAAGATTATGTTAAGATTTCATTTATGAGCACAGACCCAGTCATAGGCTTAAAATGACATGCTTAAGCCTGTAGGCTTTATTGAACCAGAGCCCAGAAAAAAATGATCTTTTATCCTTCCTTCTTAGAAAAACTTCATATAGTTTGAATAAACCTTTGAAATGTAACCAAAAGAATCACAAGATCATCTTCCACTGAAGTCATAATGTACAACTCATGTAGATACAGTTTAAAGGTTGTTGCTGCCAGGTTTTGAACTTGGGCTATAAAAGACATACAAAGTGACAGGTTTGCTCACCAAAGAGAACAGTGCCTGCCTTGCCTTCTGCAAACCTCTCCTTCCTAAGCTCAGCTCCTCAATTAACCTGATCCTACCCAAACCTACTGGGATTGTTTTCTGTAATCAATCAAATTTCCAAGTGTAATTATTAACATAGTCTTTAATTAAATGAATCAGATCATTCGGACACATTCTAAAAAAAAAGCCAGTTATTGAATATCAACAATTCAAATACTTCCAGGCCCTCTTTGAGTTCTTAGAAAAATCCAGATCAATTCTCAAAGGTCTTCTCTATAGTTACTATTTCTAAATCAGTTCTTAAAATATATTTAAACCTGTATTTTCAGTATATTACTCTAAAATGAACATCAGGAGTAATTACAGTTTGTAGAATAAGGCAACTTTTGCCATATTAGGTATGCTGGTGCTGTGACTTTTCTGACATTTCTACAGTTCTACTGCTTCTCTTATTTCCCTTAGAAATCTATACCAAGAAAAAGTTATTTGTAGTGCATAAAACACTGGTGGTGTTTATGGAATAGCAAACCTAAACCTCAGATGTATATGAAAATCCCAGTGTAAAGCAACGTTTTCACACAAGTAACAATACTAATTATCCTGTGATTCAGTAACATCTTGAAAATAAATGAAATAATGTAAAACTATTTCTTGCCAAAGAGAGAACCCCCAAGCCTTTCTACATTTTCATAATAACTTGTCATAAGTGAATCTCTCATATCTGAACTGGCAATTCTGAATACACAAAGAGTAGTCCAGAATTCTCTCCAATGCCACTGGGTTTGTTTGACACACTGTACAGTTACTGGAAAAGTACTTTCAGAGGAAAACCATAAGAGGACCAAAGAAAGAATTATTTCTCTAAACTCTGGGCTTCTGAGGGTTCAATAAAATACAACACAGCACAACTAATCAGCAGCAAGAGAAAAAAAGCCAAGTTTTTTTATGAGCAATGGAAATGGTACCTAGTATTTCTTTTTGTAAATCTAATGTCCCTCTACCTGTTGTGGAACACAATTTAGAATAATTATAGCAACAGTCAGGAGATAAATTATTATAATAGATTTTCATACAATAGCATTGGATCTGCAGAAGAGCTGTTAAGCACCTTGACAGAGATGACAGAACCAAAGCAAGCAAAAAACTAGCAGGAGATCCAGTAAAGCTCAAAGCAAAGCAATCAGTTATCATCTCTAGTCCTCATTTTTGTCGTCTGTGTTCTCTTTTTGCAAAAAACAGACATGGAAATATCTGGAATCAAAAGCAAAATAACAAAAGAGCCCACTTTTCCATGTGAGCCAATCTAAAAGCAAAAGAAAAAATGTGCATGTTCCAAATCTAAGTTTGATTTGGAGTGACTGATTCAGAGTCAGCAAAGTTAGTAGCCTTCTGCATAGCGGTTCAATTAAGAATCATATATTTTACCCATGAAATTCAGCTTTTCTCATCTCAGACTGCAGACCTTCCCATTGCACTATAGAGGAAAATTTAATGTTGATGACTAGCAAAAAACGCCATAACAAGTGACAAATAAAAGTACAACAAAACACATGAGATACACTTAAAACAAAAATTGGGTTTTAATTTATACTAAAGACATAAGAAAAAAATTAATGGCCAACCTCAAACACAGTAACTTACAGTAAAAGAAGTGAGGCATGCTCTGCATTCTGGTGACTGAGAATTTTCTATAGAAAAACCTGGGATAAAACTTCTACTAGAAACTGATTTCATTTTAATTGTGTCTGCATTTAGAGCATGATACAAAATTAAAACATTTTAGTAAAAAAAAAAAAAAAAAAAAAGAACATCCTTCCCTACCTAGAAGATTTGTAAAATGTATTTCCTAGAAAATATTACACAATTAAATTAAGTTTTACTGCTGTATATGATAGAGAAAAACCAGTTGTGAGAAAACCACTTCGCATTTTTCTCCACAATGGTTTTTCTGTGCAAAGAGAATTCAAAATAATGAAAACATTTTCCTTGAATTCCCCATTGTAAAGGATACTAGGAAAGCCTGACAAGCAGAAAACACTTACTATTGATTTTTCTGGTATTCTTACTTATGAAGAGACATATTCCATTTCCTCTTTCAAGGGAGGAATCATTGATAGCCATTATCATGTTGCTGGAAAGGGAGGAAGCTGCATCTTCTCTGTATTATTCCCCTGTCTTCACACTTCACATGTCACTTGTTAGTGGAAAGCTTGTAAGAGGACTCACAATACAGGAATGAGAAAATCAGAAAACTTTCATCATTAACAAAATAATCATATTTACCCAGTTGACGATAACAGACCTAATTTTTGTGGGAAAGAAATACATAAATTCATAAGGCTATGGTGACATAAAAAGAAACTGTCTTAATGGTGATTATCAGAAAACTCCCCAATTGTAATTGTGACTAAATATTGTGAACATAAGCTTTGATTGCCTGAACAATTCCATTGATTAAACATTAATTAATGTTAAAAAACAACCCTGCTTTAATCCAAATCCTCCATTTTTCAACACCATCCAAAGCAAAACAACAGAATCTTCCAAGTCCCACCTTGTCTCATCCACAAAAAGATATAACCCATTTCATCTACATATGCATTATTTCTTTTCCCCTCTTAACTCCACCTTATTTCACTGGTTTAGAGAGCAAATAGTATTCTGCAGTTTACTATTGCCTGCATGTCCTCTGAAGCATGTCTGCAGCCCCTCACTCTGCTCTCCTGATAGACAGTCTCCTGGCCTTGTACTTCCTAAAGTTAGCAGTCCAGAGTATTTAAGTAGCACACACAGTCTAAAAACCGTGGCTCAGCAATGCCTTTATCGTAGGTGAGGACAGTGTCTATTGCTCAAACAGATGCTAAAGTTGGTAACAGCTTCAGCAGCACAATTTTGGTTTTCTTCCATGTTTGTCTAAGATGTCATTTTGGTAAATTCGTACATTTTCATGCATTTGCTTTCCACAAACTGTCTGGAAAATAAGGAAATTATATACTTTAACAGCTGTTGTGGTGTCACACTGTTTTGGTCAAGGTTGTCTCTCAGTATTGGCCTGATTTTTCAATCATCAACCTGTAAATTTGTGAAGACTCCAGAAGGAAATATTGGGGTATGAAATGGAAAATGAACGCTCCTGTCATTAGGAACAACAAAAAGCACAGCACATGTGGATTCATGATTCAAAATGAGTAAGAACCAGTATAGCACCAAAATGCAACAATTTTCTGAAATAGATTAATAAATAGGTCACTTTCAACCAGAAGTAAAAACATTTTCATTTGGGGGAATCACTGGAGATGAAGGGGAAAGAAATAAACTATTTGGTTTGGAGGGAAATTGGTTAGACAGAAGGTGCTTCAAAATATAATAAAAAATTAATTAGAAAAAGGAAGAAGCCAAAGGACAAACATCTGTGACAGAAGGATGCGAAGAGATAAACAAATCCTATGTATGACAGTTAGTTTCAGTTAAGACCAGAATCCTGCTGGGCTGCATTTGGAGCACTCTGTAAACACTGGGAAAAAAAGAAAACCTACATTGATTTCGGTGTGAATCAACGACAAAAAGAATGGAAAACAAAACCAAATATCCAATTTCAACAAAAGCACAGAAACTAAGGATAACAAATAATAGTAAAGGGAAACTACAGCAATTAAGAGACCAAGAGTTTTTCACAAGTCAGGAGGCAAGAAGACTGAGAAATAAAAACACACTACTCCTGCACCGGGGTTTCTTAAATACCACAGATGAGGTAAGGAAAAGCCCAGCTGACATATCTCTGGCAGGACAAATTACTGCCCAAGCCAGATGCCCTTGGGACCTACATACTTTTCTCACTTTCTAACTGAGAAATGTAGTTTGTTAGGACTCAGACAACACACTACATGGAGCTAAAAAGGGAACTGCAATAACAGACAGTGAGGAGTGATGGTAATTCCACTCCTTAACAGGGGTTAATTGCTGATCTTCTGCCCATGGGATGTTCCCACAACTTCCCAGTGCCCAAAGGGAACATTCCTAGAGAGACTGCAGTATGAAATCCCCTCAGGATGCCAGAAAGGTTGGAGAAGTTTGGTGGGATATTTGCAGACCTGCACAAAGCACCTAAACCAAAGGAGTGCTGCTTGTGACTTCCAAGTTCCCTTCTGTCCTACCCATGAGGGAAGTCTAAGCAGAGCTATCATTAAATACGAAATTCACTGTGGGGAAAGAGAGAGAAGAATTCACAAGAATTGCAGAGAAAAAGAACAGCGAAGTATTGAGAAATGTTGCAACCTTTCTAATTGAGTTCCTGAAAGAAATATCTCAATGTGTTTTGTGATTAATTCTTCAGCTGAGTTGAAGTTTGTTTATGAGCAGTCTTGGTTAAATATACAATTATATAACTCTGCTTCACTGTAAAATAATTGTTGTTATTAGCCCTAGATGGATAATCAAAGTTAAAATTCCCTTCCTGCAAACATTCTGAATTATTTGTTGAAAACTTGCTGCCAGCATGCTCACTGAATACCAGCAAACTCATCTGCTAAGGAATTTGGGAAAAGCAAACACAAAGCAGGTGCAAATGAACTCTGATCAAGTTTATTCACAACTTCAAGCAAGTACTAAAATTAGAAGATGGGGGAAATGTGTTTTCTGTATTTGGCTAACTGTAATTGCAATTTCTATCCAGCAAAACCAGGATAATTAAGCAAAACACAAAAAGCAGGTTAAGCAAAGTAACTACTGCTAAAAAAAAAGGAGAAAAAACAAGGTTGTAGCAGTTATATAAATACAGCTAATAATGTTATGTTACTACAATGCCAAAACTCCAAACAAAGAAATCTAGAGCAAGTTACTAATATTAAAACTTAGGACAACTAATTAGTTACCAATAAAATTGTGTTAATAATACAAATCAACTAAAATTTTAAGCTAAAGTTAATATCTGGTCACCAGCTTTCAGAACATGAATTTAAGCAGAAATAAACCAGGATTCCTTGTAAAGCAGCTGATATTATGGCCAGGATTTTCAGCACCATACAGCAGCTGGTATTAAAATGCTATAGTCTACTCCAAACATTTCTAGAGGGCTCCCAGTATGTGCAAAAATATGCACAGCTTTAGGTTAAAGTCAGCTGTCATCTCGATTGCATTTCTGTGCCTCAAATATGTGGTAATTTGCAAACATCATCACTACAGCTGAAATGAATTAGGTTAAACATGAAGGAATAAAAAGATTACAACTGAGCGGGAATGTTTTGTTGGGAGGAGGCAGAGAGAACATGGAGAAGAAAAGCCACTGTGTATTTAATAAAGTGGCTACTTTGCCTTGGAACACTTCCAGAATTATAAGCAACCCTATTTAAGAAACATAGCTCCTGATTGTCAGCTTATGCAAATGACATAAGGAGGAGAAGAATTAAGGGTAGAATAGTGAAAATTATTTCTAGAAGAGATGAAAAGGAAAATATGAGGAATAAAACACTTCTCTCCATTAAAGAATTACCTGCATCTTCCTTCTGGAGCCTGTGTATTTGATTTTATATTACCAATAATTGATTTGACTTAAACCTTGTAAAGGTTGTTTTAATGTTCTCTAGTACTGAGGTGAGGTATCTTTTACTGACTCAGGAACCTGGTTTTTGACGATCTTATTTGACTGAAAATATGTTTCAGCTCTATTCTAAACAATTCAATTTCTATTTCCAGGGAACTCACAGAGGGACAGAGAGGAACCGAGTAATCAGAGTCATGCCATCCTCTGAGCAGCAGCCTGAGCACAGTGGTTAACCTGAGCACAGTGCCTACAGGATGGACATGGTTGGTGCTTGGGCAGAGAGTTATTTAACAGGCTGAAAAAAAACATTGCTCATTGGTTAAAATCAAGTGAAAACCTTCATAGCAAATTAACAGAATGAGAACTGTTTCCACAGGATTTTGAGATGGGCATTACAGGAGCTTCCAGTCAGGTGAGTACACAGCACATTTTTGCTACAGAACACATCACCCTGTTTAGTGGCAAAGAAAGAGGTGGGGGGTCCTTGCTGAACTCTGTGTATAACTTTCCTCTCTACTAGAAATACACCACTATCAGACTAATAAACTGAAAAATGTAGAAAAAAAATCTGCTAGTGCTGCCAAATTTTCAGATTAAATGAATTCTTTCTTTAGTAAATTGGTGGATTTTACTCAATAGTGACTTTCAGAAAACATCTCCTGAACTTTGGCAATACATTTTATTTTTCTTTTAGCCAGCAGTTAAAGTTTAAGGGATTTTGAGAGCAGAGTACTAAAATTTAGCTAGACCTTCCTTATTACCTTCCTTATTAAAAGGAAAATCTTCAATAATTAGCTCTTCTCCTAACTGCTTTTGGGCTCTCATTACAAACAAAATGCTGTGTTAATATACCTTGTGTTGCAAATGTTTCACAATTCCTGCTAATCAAATTAAACTCAATTCTCAGCAAATAAACCCTCAATGCAGTTAATGGAAAACAAGGAACAGCGCTACTTTGCCTGAGAATGGGTCATTACCACAAGCTCCTAATTACAAGTACCTTAATGCATAATGTAAAGCACAATCTTATATGGGCTCTTAAGAATTAAAGCTGTAGCAGGATCAAAGACTTGATGTGTCCTTGAATTTTTTATATGTACATTTGAATAGGGATGAAGAAAAGCAACAAAGAGAAACAGAGGGGAAAAAAGGATTCATGCACTTAACCTTCAAAATGTATAATAATAATAATTTATGCAGTTTATGAGACTGCAGAGAGGGACTGATTTTGACTCAGGACGCATTCTGAAACCAATTTTCATTTGCCTCCTCCTCTACCCTCTTGATAGAGAATGTTTCACACCTACCAGTTAATGAAGGATTATTACTTTCCTCTAGAGTAAGTTGCAAATGTAACCAAGGTTAAAGCAAAGGACATTCATTCTGAATTAGGTTATATGATGCCATCAAATAGGAACACAGGTGATTGATGATATATTGCTATTACCGCACCACGAATTTATCAATACTACAGTATGAATTATTTTCTGGTTTAGTTCTCTTATTGTCACATGATGGTATATTTTATCAAATTTACTTAACTGAAAAAAAAAAGAAAAACACTGGAAACAGCAGAAGGCATAATAAATCATAGTAATCAAATTACAAAATACAGGCTGGGTATTACTTGCCAGTCAGAATTCTGCTCTTCTGAATGAATTCTTAATGGTTGCATTTTTTACTGTGAGATTTGAGAAACAATCTGCAAGAATGGGCATGGCAGTCACTGCAGCCCAGCCCATATTGCAGAGCTCTTCTGCAAGCCCAAGGACTGGATTCCATCTCAATCAAGCCCTACAGAGCAATTCAGCTGCAATACTACTGTGACTAGAAAAGACTATTGCACCAGACCAAAAATTCAATTTTTCTGAAAATGTTTTGCAGAAATTTATTTTCCTGGAGAATTATGACACAAAACTGAAACTTTCAGTAAGATGAATACTTTATGCTCTAATTCACTCTGTATATAAAGAATTCATAATAAATTTTATCTTCACAATGTTAAATTTGCAAAACAGTTGAATGTTGTTGCTGGCTTTAAGCTGCCTCTTCTCATTCTCATCAGTACTAAAACATGTGTTTGCCTTTGTCTATCCTCCTGACACCATAGATTCTGTCAAAGTTAAGCTCTTTAGCTTTCTAGTTGTCCTCTCCCTGAAGAGCATTCAAGAACAGATTGGGAATTATGGCTATTTGAAAGAAAATTAGGGGGTTTTTTTTGATATCTACAGAGAAGGCTGGGTCTGGAGAATTCCACCTCTCATACTGATCTCATTCCTGGGATTCATGAAACAACATATATGGTTATAAGTGTATGAACAGTAGCCCATAAACAGCAGCTCCTCCTCCACCAAGAGGCTGAAGTAAACGTTATAACTAGTAATAGAGGAGTGTTTGCTAGGGAGTAGTACATATAAATATTCAAATATCCAGCAGATTGAGGCATATTTACATTGAAGCTACTGCACAAACAGCAATTGAGTCAGATATCCCATTGTCCTACGAAGATATAGGAGGATGGAATGGTTCTCTAGAGGAAAGGGTCTCAGAATTCAGGTTTGAATGGACAAAAATGAGGAGTAATCTCATTTATGCTTAATAACACCATATCGTCCCAGTCTGAGCCCTATACAGTCAATTCTTTCTCTTTTTTTGTATGTATCTCTGAAGTATTTGACTAGAATGTGTTATTATGAACAGCAAAAGTAACCAGTTTCCAAGAAGGTGTTAGATAGAGTGATGTAACAGGTTTAAAAAGTTTGTAACCACTTGCTAATTCTGAAGAAGGTATTGCTATGTCTGGAGATAAATTCGTCTCAGACCCTTGGTTAAAGGACTATCTATTTTACTTTTTCTAAACAATTGTTAGTTTTATCCAGACTCTAAACCTTTATTTTGTTCCAAAGTAATAAGCTACATTTCTAGAATTTTTGTCCCTTGGTTATAACAGGAGTCACCCTCTCACACCCTTCCTTTTCTTTGTCCTAACCTGCATCCTGTGTGGATATTTTTTGCTTTAGTTTCTGCAGAAAGCCAACACTGATAGTACAGAGGGGTAAAAAACCCTGGTCTGGAATCAAACCCAGGTATTTTCAATAAGGAGCAGAATTGTTGTCATTTGCATTGGCCATTTCTCTGCAGACAGCACTCACTTTTTCACATTCCTCAGACCATTTTATTCATAACAAAGTGCCTTATCTCACAAAACTGCATCTCAAAATATTATGTAGTTTGCAGACTATGTGTTAAATGTTCTGTATCCATCATCAAAGCAGCTATAACTTTAAACATTCTTTAGTTACTTAAAGCCATAATAGGTTTATGAATAATTTCAGTAAAAGTGGCCAAACTGAAATTCCAACCTACAAAGAAATGAAGACCACGTGTTTTTATTTCCTGAATCACCTTCAAAACCAAAGGCAAAGCTTAATAGGTAATTTACAGGAAACAAAACTTCTGTGCCAGAGTATTATAAAACACAGATTTACTGATAAATTTTAGGTACAACTCTACAGTTAGTTAAGTACTGGATACACCCGTATCCAAGAAGGACATTATACTCAGTAAGAATTTGAGTATTTATTTGTGTTTCCTCCAGCTGCTGGGTAACAAAAGTTTACAGTAGATAAGCAGAAATATAATGCTATTTGCCTTTGTAGGGAAGTGGATGCATATAGTCCCTTTAGATGCATATAGTGCCTTTAGAATCCTTTCAAAAATCAGTTTGTTTTCAGTATACTACCAATTCATAGCCTTAATTTTCTTTTGGGTAACTTCTGATATTTTCAGCTGCAATATCTCTTATTCCCACTAGCATTAATAAATAAGATCTGTATGGTTTGAATTACTTCCCTTGAAACAGTCTGAAACCATTGTAAGAAAGATCATTTCAATGAATTATTTATATACAAACAAGATAGCACCTTTCCCTCTTTCCAGGCTTTTGTATGAATGACTCTCCAGCTCCTGCACTGCATCATTCCTCAGGGGAGGACTCCTGGCCCACAAGTTGTTTGATTTAAATACTGCAATGTTACCTGATGGTGGAGTGATTTCCATAACTGGCCTGAAACTCTGCACTTCACTCTCAAATGTGGTATAATTGAGCTCAGACTTTTTAACCCTCAGGAGAAAGCTCATCTTGTTTCTCAAACATCTGAGAAATAAGTAAAGTAAGGAATTACAGGCTGATTTCTTTAAGTGCCTTTGGAGTGAGCACCAACCAATCCTGGAATACCCTTTGACTGCCATTCATTGTCTAATACAAACAGAGATATAATTCCCAGACACACGTTGTTAAGTCATTGCTAATTACATACAATAAACCAGTGATATAATCTTATTCATATATTAATAGAAGGAGACAAGTTGCAAATACTGGGCTGATGTGCAACCAACAGTGTAAAGGAGATGTATTAATTCTATGTGCACTATATAATGGCACGAGCTTCATTTTCACAGTCACTCCTGATTTTGACAGGCAAGTATAAACAGTGAAGTTTGCTTCCAGGTAATTCCAAAATCAAACTAGATCAAACTACTAAACTAACAGTAACAAATGCAAATAGTGTTTTCAGAGACGAAGCAGAAATGTGCACACACAGGAGCTGCATTTGTAGAAATTGTCAGAAAAGAACATTTCCCCCTTTTAACCTCATGAGAGTGGTACTATTCTCCATCACTATTTCTGAACTATGAAGACACTTTAAATCTAAATAAACAACAGATAGATCTGTAAACTCACCAAGAAAAGCCTCAGAAGGAAATTATCTCCCTTTTTCATATCTTAGCACCTGAAACAAATCTCGATTTGTCTGGTAGGCAATTCCACATGGACTTTCATCTTTGCTGTCTCTGTTTTACCACTAAAGTGTCTTGTTGTAAAACACTGGAGACTTCAGAGGTTTTGCCAATATAAAAACCTCTGCAGTATGAAGTAATTTTATGTTGCTACTCTGGTTATTTCAGAATTGGCTGCAAATAAGAGCCTGAAGATGATTTAATGTGTCCTCGACCCATCATGGCCATGGTTAAACAAAGTAAACACATCAGTCTTTAGCAGTTATTTATAACAGGAAGAAAAGCCATGATCAACAGAGCACTGGAAAACATTCTGAAGGGGAACTAAGAGTATCTGAAATTGTCTTTCTTCACATATTGCTGCATTCCATTTCTCAGTAAAATAAAATCCCAATGACCATCCACAGAAGTATTTATTAGAACTAAAATCACTCTTCCAAATAAGATCCCGAGATACCTCTGCTAAAGTGGAAATTTAGGAATTCAGATGTGATTACACACCAGTAACTTGTACTTCTATTGCAGTTTTAAAATAGAACAACCAGTCTTCAGAGCTCACAGAGAAGACTCAGAGATGGAAAAACACAAATCCTGACAACTTATGTGTAATAATTTGTCCCCTGTAGTGGTAATTGTATCAGTGGCCCAACTTTACAGCACTAATGCCATTCTCTTTTAAATCTGCTCAAAGAGATGATATTTACCTTGCTGTCTGAATTCTTGCAGCAGACACTGTTTCCTGACCCCTTCACTGGGGACTTTCTCTGGAGTCTGGAATGAGGATTTGCTGTCAATGGGATGTGTAACCCTGGGACACAGAGATCCAAGGAGGTCGCTATCTGCCTGGCATCAATAAGATGTTTGTTTGCAAGGAGGCCAAACTCAGAGACCTGTTGACATAATTGGAAGGAAAATTGATCCAGGAGAAGCCGTCCTACCACGGGACTGAGTAGGTTTGATAAACTGGATTAGTGTCAAGATTTTTCATATGCTTTTCCCTGATCTGTGCTTGCAGTAAAAGGAGTAAAGAGTGGGATAAGTGAAAACAGTGTGTCCATCCCTCCGCCATACTGAAACTGCTGGGAAAATTATCTAATCTCCCAATAAAGGACAATGAGATACCACTATAACCTGCAGGACACAACTCCAATTAAGTCTCCTTGTTAGAAGGCACAACTCGAAATTTCAGTGTAGAGGCTTGTGGTTACTGTACAATATCCCAAAGCATCTTGCACATTTCTGTAGGAGGCACAAGCTGCTTCTTGGTGTGACAGATTCCCTGGACTGATCTTCTGAGAGAGTCACCTTTTCATGATTCCTTTGGTCTCAGGATTCAAGAGATTAGTGGTGGTCCCTGTCTGACTAAACTGACAACTAACTTTCTCACCTATTAGGTACTTATGTAATTGAAAAATGAACCCAGTCTCCTGTATCAAAATTCCTGTCATCTAGGAAACCTAAAAGAAAACCCCAAACACTCAAAACAAAAACAACCACAAAAACCAGCCCACAAAAATAATTAGAAATTCCTTTAGGATTTCTTCTCTTTTGAGAAGCAAGTTTTACTTTGGGTTTTTGGGGATTTTTTTTCCTTTTTACTATAAACCTTTACTGAGCTCTAAAGGGACATTTTCATCAATATCACGGAGTTCCATTTCTCTCTTGAATATCACTGTTAGCTTTAATTTAAGGATCAGGATGACTTTATTCTTATCCATGCAGTCCCTGCATACTGAGCTTTAGTACTTGCTGTGGTGGGAATTATTTGCAGAAGCAGTAGACAAAATTGTCTCCTGAGTGTTTCTGTTGCATGCTTAGAATTGCCAAGTCTCATAATGAGAGTCACGATGAACTGAAAAAACTGATTATTCCCAGGCATGAAAAATAAACTACTGGAAACAGTTTTCTAAAATTCTGCCTGTATCTCTGTTGTAACATTCTGACTGACTGAGATGTTTAGAAACCAGTACTGTTTGTCTTGTGTTAGCTTTAAGATTGCTATATTCTCCCTCAGGTCAGGAGGTCTTATTTTAGTATTAATGAAGTAGATTGCAATATTGCAAATTACACCCATGGCAGCACAACATTTATTTCAAGTTTAACTTCCACGTCTTCTGTTACCTGCAATAGGCAGCCTCAAATTATAAATAAAACTTGAACAATTTTCTCCAATAAACATATTCTTTCCATAGCTTTGGTGGGTCCTCTCTTGTCCCCTTTCTTTATTATAGAACACTCCTGGGGCAGAAGATGTAGGTTGTTTTCATCAATAAGAGATAAGAGATGTCAGCATAGAATTGGGCTTTTACTGTACTTAATCATAATCCTCCTATCACTTAAAAAGGCAAGTGGAGATCTTTTTCAATAAAGCTATTGACTGGGATTCAGACATAAATACTGGATTTAGACACATAAGCTTAATTGACTTTCAAGAAGAGATGAGCATCTCTTCCACTTAGGATCTTCTGATAACACCACCCTTATTAGTAGCTCAGGTTTATGTATGGAATGATTAACTCTGGAGGGAGGAGCCAAAACTAAGAAAATATAAAGATTGCTATCTTCTATTTTTTATAGGAAAGTTTTTTTTAAAAAAAGTTTACTTGTTCTGCCTGTAAATATATATTTAATTTAAGAAGTAGCTGCACATGATACGCTGTTATCTTTGTATTGATTTTCTGCAGTATCAGATTGTACTGCAAAGGAGGCTTGTGATTTAATTGCAATTGCATTTCATATGAATTTCTAACATGAGTTACATCTCAACCTTTATAACATTTTCTCTCTCTTTTTAGCTTATGGTTTTATTTGTTCCTTCTAACACCCCTGTTTTATCTGTCCTCCCTTTCTTGTAGTCCAAGTCTTACAAGGTCATGACACTGACTCCCATATTGAATGAGACACTGAAACCAGGTAACCCAGAGTGCAATTGATCCCTGATGAGCAGGGGGATATTTCCATCTAAATGAGGAGAATGAGCTTTGTGGCTCCCATTAAGGTTAATGGGGGTTATATAGCTGGGTCCTGGTGTATCATAACAAATGCTTGGCCCCTCAGCTAATCCATTCCAATCCTTGAGTATTGAAAGAGAACAAATATTTTCACAGGGGAAAAAAAAGAGGATCATTATTTAGAAGCAAAATTCAGAGTTGTTCCATGTTTTCTCAATAACTTTCAAAGTGTTAAAGCAGCACATTTCACCACTTTCCACTTCATCTGCAAAAGTGTTCAAGTTAGCGTGAGTTCTATGATAACCATTAAAAATCTGTCAGAGAAGTGCTGGTCATGGCAAAAACATTTTTCAGGAGCTGTCAATTTCTCCAAATATCCATCAGTGCTCCCAGGCACAACAAGGGATTCCTCATTTAGAATGTGTCAATTCTTATTATTAATGTCATGATGAAAACACCTGCTAAGTGTCTGTGTCTGGCAAAGTGAGGCTGTCACAGAAATGAGAGGCTGAATGCAGCTCATATTAGTGAGCAAGGAAGAGCTGGAGGCTTTTTATACTCACCTAAAGAAAAACATCTAATCTTTATCTTGAGCTGGGCTTTTAAAGGTAGGGTACAGGGAATGCAGCAAGGTATATCCCATGGAAGATAATGTGGAAATAAAGTGCAAGATCAATTGTTTGTAAAATTACACATTTGGAGAGATGAGGTTCTCGGTCATTTGTTTTGTTTGCAGGTCAGCCAAGTCACCAGCATTGTCCTCACAGGCACACACAAATTTCTAGAAAAGTTTTTCATCCCTTATGAACCTTGGGATGTAGTGCCTTGGCAGTGACTGCCAGGCACACAGAGCACTGTGAGCTGGGCTCTGCTTTAAAAAGCACTCAGAGAGAGGAAAAAGGTCTCCTGGGCCTTGTTGAGCTGTATATTCCTGCATACATAGTGACAAAATTCAAATGGTAGATGCTGTCTTCCTTTAAAAAACCCCATAAACATTATATCCATGGGATTACACAAGCTACAAGATGATATAATTCCTGAAAGGTTTTACTGAGTTTCCAAGGCAGGGTTTGGAAGAGAATTGGAGACTTCTGTTTTGGATTAAGACAAATCACATTCAGTAGGAAAGGTCATCATTAAGGAAACTGGTCAATACTCCTCTGTCACACCAGTGACACAAGTTAAATATTTTGAGGCAGAAGAAAACACTGTAAACAGCAGTTAACCCAGCTGGCCACATGCTGACCAAGAGGAAAGTGCACACAAGTAATGAAGATTCCTTTCACATCGCTTGCTCTAAGAACAATTTGATGGGCACCAGGCAACTCTGCATTCTGATGCTGCTACCACAAGACACTTAAATACCTGCTTAACTTTAAGCTCATGGCTTTAAGCACAAGGCATTAACTGTAATGAGCATTCTTATATTCTTAATCACACACTTGGATTCACTGCTAGAGCAGGCATGAAGAAATAATGGGCCATATCTTCAGTTTGTGTAAATTGATGTGACTTAATTGAAATGAATAGAGTTGTGTCAATTTATACCAGCTGATTTGAGATCCCAGGGGTTCAAAATCTCACCCAATGTCAGTCAGGCACCCTGAAGCAGCTGTTCCTGCAGAGCTGTTGTGCTCAGACTATCAGACTATATCAGCCTTCCACCAAGCTGGAGTTAATGATCATATATCTCTTTTTTGAGACATCCAGAAGGATAACCCCCGTGTCATAGCCAACACATTTGTTCTCTCAGTAAAAGACTCTATTATCAAGGCCATGTTTGAGTTATTATCGCGAGCATTTTGGCTGTCATATTTCATTGCAGAGCCTGCAAAATCTGACTTTATGCTTTGTTGAGTGCCTTAAAAGTTTTTGCACATGACAATTCAAACAGAAAACAGATTAATTGGCCTTTGAATAGACTTTATGTAGATTATTTAAGTCTCATCTTCTTTTCTTCTTATCTCTTTGTTAGTGTAATTTGGCACATGACTCCTGTCCTTCCTACTTGCACACCTACCTGTATTTCTGGAAGAAAAACAGGCTTTCAAAGTTTTACAGACTTAGGTATTACAAATACTCTTTTGCAAACATCGTCATGGGTCAAAAAAAATAACCAAACTAGTTTTTGGACCATGCCATAGGACTAAGGCTTACAAAAATGCCTATGCAGAACAAGAACGGTTATATCTAACCAACATATAATTATACTTACTAAAAGAGGGCAGTTTTTAAATATTCTTAGTGTATTTTTACAGCCACATGCTCAAATAAACATTATCAACCTTGTTCCCCCTAATATTGAAGTGTGATTAATCTATTTCCCCATGAAGAATTTCACAGTTAAAGACATCTCTGCTCAGCAAAGGACTGAATCCAGTGCCTAAATCAATCTCAACAAAACACAATTAGTAAACAATAAAGTACCAGTAAGTACCAGTAAAACACAGTACTTTGGCAGGATTTCATTCCCTAATCAGAAGTGCTGTCATGCACCACCACAGCTTGGACACAGAGGGCAACTGGGTTTTTTTAGTGAAAAGTAAAGAACTTTCTTTAAAACACACATGTGAAAGAAATTCATCTTTTCTTATGGAAAGAGTTTAAGGATAAACAACATGAACAAAAATGCCTGGGTAGCTCTACAAATTTCCCTCCTTTAAGCTTGTTTCTTTCTATGTTCAGTACTCAGAGCTGCCTCTGTTTCTGCAGCCCATCTAAAATTAGATCAGAAGCTCTCTGGGGTGAGGGTTTTGTTATGTTTGCTGCACAGCGCCTACTGCCATCGAGATACTTGACAAAAATAATAATTAAATGTTGTTATTTTTCTACTTGCATCTCTAAAACTCAAAAATACTATGAAAGTTCTACTAAAACATGTTAGCAGCAGAGATAAGTCAGTCTGGTTTAATGACTGAACACACCACATGTTTTGCATGTACTATTCACACATTGCTTTTGCTGTTTCTTTACTGTTTATAAATCTCTGTAGCTTTTGACCATTATATCGGTATTATTTTCCTAGTTAGCCCCTGAAAAAATTCCCAGGAGAAAAAATGGAGAAGTACCCACCCAATATATGACCCACCACTGCACCCAGTGCACATATCGGTTCTATTGTATGAGTCACCACCCTAACGATAGCTAAGCATATTACAGCCTAGAAAATTAACTCACACAGTGTGAATAATCCCAGAAAAGAAATTTGTTTTGCTACAAGGTTGTTTTCCAGCTGTTTTAATGCAGACAATTTTTTCCTGCAACATGAATTGGAAGGGAAAGTGGAAAAAAAAGGAAGGAAAGAAAGAAAAAAGACTTTGGAAATCTGCATAATTTGAAAGTGCTTAATGTAAATTAGATAGATCAGCCTAATTTTATTTCAGTACTTTTTAATTGCATTTATAATTAGTAAAATACATTAATGTGCTACAGAGAAGGTCAGGAGTTCTAGTGAAAGAATCTAATTAAAATGCTCTGCTGCATTTATGTCATACATGCACTCAGTAACCTTGAGGCCTTCCTGCAGCAGCAGAGGAGGGGTCTGTAATCCTCTTATAAATAACTTTTGTCTTCAACAGAAAAGGCATGGCTGCATGAGTAGCACATATGTAAGAATTCACATCTCTCACCCTGCACTAATTGTGATGGTTTGGTCCATTTGGTGGCAGGATAATAAACAAATGCAGGTTGGTTCCCTTTCTAGTGTGTCCTCCTGGCTGCCCACCTGCTGCCTGGCCTTTTCCTCTTAGGGACCCTGAATCCAACTGTGCAACATGGAATTGACAGAAAAAGTAAGATCTGAAGTTGATTCTAGCCAGAAATTCAAGTACATGTGATGTCAGGTATTTACCCTGACACTTGAATGCACCAGCAGCATGTATTAAAAAAATAAAAAAAAAAAAAAAAAAAAAAAAAAAAATAAAAAAAAAAAAAAAAAAAAAAAAGACTAAGGAACAGCTTACAGCAATAATCAGCAAGCAATAATTAGTGATGCTAATTTTTCTACTTAGAACTCATATTGTGATTTTATTACATTTAAATTATACATGCTCAGGTGTTCAAACGCTCTCCTTTCATCGCCCTCTTAGCTGGTAAAACATCATTAACATCCTTCTAGCACCAGCATGACTGCTCAGTAAGATTAGAGATCTCTGCCTCACTGAGTTCTACACCTTCTCCTGGATAGGTCTGAGCAAAGCCCAAGGGGGACAAAACAGGAAGAGCACATTTTCCTATTATACATTCACTGTTAGCCCAGTTTTTGTCTCTCTACAAGTAATATAACTCAGAAGTTTTGGGATAATCACTGGAATTATAAATTCCTGAACTGTCAGCTCTGTCTGCAACAGAGGAAAAGTTATCTCAGTCATCAAGAGGAAGGAAAAACATGAGAAGAATGATTGCTCTTGCGCAGGATGAAATGCTGAAGCTTTCAAAGATTTGTTGCTCCATAACAGCCGTAAAGGTTGGTCAGTGTCTGGGATCACTGTTTATTTGCCTGAACATCATAGGAAAGAAAATCTGGTATACAGAGTAAGCAGGCTAAAACTTACATAAAAACAAACAACATTCACTCCTCTCTTTTATAACCTCTCCCAGCAGTTGTAAAGCAGCCATCAGCTCCTGTGGAAATACCTCTAATAGTTTTGAAATAGAGAGAAAATTATTCAGTTCACTCACTATCTGCTTTTTCCTACTGGGACTGAAGAGACTGAAGTCCTTTCTGGAATAAAAGAATGGCACACACTGGCAGGGCTGCAGGCTTGCTTAGCCTGGTGGGACTGAACTAATAGGAAAGCTGCTGCCTATGGGACAGAACTGGCTCTGATGACCAGGGAGTTGGACACAGAACTGGGAGCCTTGAATGCAGAACATGTGCATTGGCAATAGAGTGTGAAGAGAATAGAGTATAAGAACTGTGTTTGCAAAGCAGCAAGAGAGGAAGATAAGAAACTCCGAAAGCTGTGGCCCAGGGAGAAGACTGACATTCACTCACCTAAGTTCTGCTTTGCAACTCTCACACAACTCTAAATGTTGTGCCAGAGCGGGCAGATAAACACTGGCTTGCTTTGAAATGTCTGTCCTGAACTGCTGGCAGTACTGTCAACTGTATCACTTCCTCTTGGTGTCCAGGGGGACCAAATTCATTTGGATTCTACAAAGAAATGAAGGAATATTGAAGCCATATGGCCCAAGCACCAAACAGTTCATTTCATGGCTTGCACTTTCAGAAACATGGAGAGTTAAGCACTTGTGCAGATGAGGGAGCAATTCAGGAAGGCTAGGAGCAAAGCGTGCTACCTCAAACCATCAAAGCCATCTATTCCATTAATCTCAGCCAAGATCCACTCTCCTCTTGACATCAGAACAGCAGCAGTGGCTATGTACAGTTGCCACCAACACTTTAATAAAATTCTTCCCTAATCCTAACTTACCAGAGAATCAGACAGTGACTGAAAAGAATCAGAAGCATGAGGACCCTCGCCTAGAAGGCAGCACAGGGTTGATGCACAAAGTAATGGCTTCTTTTCCCTAAGCCAAATATTTTTTTTGCTCTCTGCATCAAAGGATAGTTGACATGCAAATAGGGTTGAAGATGGTTCTCATGTGCTGGAAATTAATGTCTTTGGACAACAGGAACAGAAAACTTCTCAGAATTGTACAACTTATTTGCAATAGCTTCTATCATCTAAAATGGCAGAGGAACTTTTTAAATGCATGCTCATTTGGCCCTACGCAGCTAAAACCACAAACTGTACTGAAAACAAAATTAATCCTTACTCCTGTCTTTAGACCACAGAACAAATTATCAATAGAACTCCTAAAATTATTTATAAAGTAGAATTAATAAGTTCAGCATTACAGGCATTTGTGAATGACACAAATGATTACTTTTTCAAATCCAGGTCATCTTGTTTGTCAGTGTGCAGAATTTTTGCATACACAATTCACTGTTGATCATGGTTGCAGTTCCAAGACAGAAAAAGTAGTTTAAAAATAATTGAGCTTCAATTATTTAATCTTCTTTAAAGTGCTGAACGGCACTCTTGGGGGAACTAATCCCCACTGCACACACTTATTCCTAATAAAGCTTGCTAAGGTAGCTTCTTGGAAAGTGAAAACTAACCTCAAGGAAGTATCCTACCCAGCCATAAGCTCTATGGAGGTTTGAAAAAAGTCACCCAATAAGGAAAAAGAGGGTAATTTTCATTAGATTTAAAAATATCAACATCAGGCAGAGACGGATTATTGTGAAGGCTTAAATATGTTAAACCCCAACGTGCTGAAACTTTGCAAGGACCTGATTTGACGGTAATCTCACCCAGAAAGACTGGTACACAGGGAGAAACACAATTATTGTCTCAAAACTCACCAAGCTGATCACTCTCCAAAAAATAAATTCATAAATAAAACTCCCTCTCATAGCCTGAGTATATAGAGATTTACAGACCAGAGAAAGGCAAACATAATCTTTGAAACCTTGATCTTGCAGTCCATAATATACATAGTGATATTAATAGGAAAAACAAAATTTGACACATGTATAATATTAGTCTTTCCCCCCCCCAATCATTCAAATTCATATTAGCAGCACTATTGTCCCCAAATCCAAATATCAATTTTTTCATTATACACATAGGCACCAGGTCAATGGTACAGCTAATGAGTATCTGCTGGTGCAAATGCTTATTGTACCTTAGCCTAATTCTAGTAAAATTTAAATGGTCTATTAATTTTCTTAATAAATTTAGATATGGCTCCTGACTGCAATCTGTCTTTGATTAGCTAACAGAAGTGTATAAAGATCTTGCCAAGCTGATGGTTCAAAATATTTCAAGCAAATCATCATCTACATTAAAAAAATATAAATCCATTAATTTCACTGTAGTACAGGCTTTAAAAATGGTTCAGATCATCATGTTTAACCTACCCAGGCCTTTCAGTCCTTCACCTGGACTTGGTACAAATAAATTATTTTACCATCAGTGGAAATTCTCAAATGTACATGTACTTTCTGACTAAGACTACAGGTCATTAGTTCATTTGGGTATATGAATACCTTCAAAGACTTTTTTCATCTTTAGGCTAAATAAGGCTTAACATTTGCTCTGAAATGATTTTTTCTGCCCTGCCCAGCATGGAGCACAACAGATGGGATTCTCTGCTGACTTAAGAATTCCACGGTATTTAGCCTCCCTCCATCCTCAAAAAAGAAGACGAATATTTAAAAGAACAATTTGCCTGACCTCTTTTAGATGTGTACTCAAGGAAAATTATATTTATGGAAAAGCTACTTCTACACTGACAATGAAGAAAGGCAGCCCCATAAAGCGTAGAAGTACACAAGAGCAGTTACCCCCATAGATGAATTTTTCTCAAGATTTATAAAGCATAGGACTGAAGTAATGAGGTCCATATAAAAGTATTGCAAATACATGTTGTTAGTCTGTGGCATGTGCTGCTTTCAAATGAAAATTTAAAACAAACAAAAAAAAAAAGGTGGAGGAAATTTACATCTTCATCTCTAATTATCAGAAGGTCTTTGTTGTGAGATCACAGTAAATAAAAACACAGAGAGAATATGTCTACGGAGAAGATAAACCTGAAAAACACTGAAGAAAAGGCAGACCAGAGAAAAGGAAATGCTATTTGAACTAAATAATATTGTGCAACACTGTATAAACAGCCCAAGAGTAAGTTCAGGACTCCTAATAAAAGGTTTCTAATCACTGAAAGACCAAGCTCTGACAGAGCCTTCCACTGCAGTTCTGTATATTTATAAATACACGACCTTTACCTAAAATACAGGGTCAGACCCTTATCTTTTCATTGCAGATCAGTTTTTAAAGATGATAAAAAGTAAATACAAGGTACCAGAAACCAGGGAGATAAGTCTACTTGTTATACAAGACTGTGGCATTATCATTTTGCTCCCAAGGTGGGAGAAAAGTCCAGTCATACCTGTAAAGAGGCAAATGCAAAACTTTCATCTTTGCTTGCAAAGCCCTTAGGGGCTTTCAACAGGGCCAGAATCAGAATACAGTACTCTTATATTTCACTGCAACACTGGAAAATCCCATAAGTATTAGAACAAATTATTCAAGTGTTATCTGCATTATTCATTGACAATATTCTTCATTAAGATGGAAATGATGATCTAACCCCAGATCCAAACAACTTAAGAAAGTGGATGTTTGAAGAAAGATAATATTCAGCTTTCCTCAGCACAGCAGTACAAAAGTTCACAGGAAAATAAATGTTTCTCAGCTTTAATTATCTCTGAACTGTTTTTACTCCTGTTCTTTGGTTTGTTGATTTGGGGGTTTTTTTGGGAGAGTTTTTTACATTTTAATTACAGTTGGCAACTCTGAGTCTCCTGCTGGTAGCTGTAATCAAAACTGAAAACTGATTAAAAGATGCAGTCTATGCCAGTGGACAACATTATTAGATACCCATACAAATGACAATAAACCAGCAAAGTATTTTAATATACAAACCATATTTCAGTTCTCTTTACAGTAACTAGTTCAGAACATTCAAAACAGGTCTTGGTACCTTCCCAATCATGTATGACCATAACATCAGGGCACACGTCAGTCAACTCTGGTGTCCATCAGCTGTTCTCATTACATGGAACTGTTTCTAACCATATGAAGCCACAAAAGCCCTGGAGTGTGGTTGAGGCAGATCCCAGCACTGCAAAGCATGAGCTACACTGGTCACAGAAAGCCCCATAGGTAAAAACATTACAGATTCCTGAGTGCCATCTGCTGGCACCTGCACTGGGAATTAAACCTAACAGCAAATTTTAAGTTCCCTATGAAAATTTCTGATATATATACATATATAAATTCATTTTCATTCCACTTCATCCCGTATGAAGCTCATATAAATTTCAATATATACTTTTTTTTGCCTCAGTGTGGTGTATCCACTGGAAAAGAACTGTTGCGACACAATTTATTCAGAAAGACAGCTCAGTGTCAAAATCAACTGAAATGTTTTAGTTAGTCTAAGCTCAAGACTGACACATGCCTGGCTGGACTGATTTGGTGCCTTAGAGAAGTGAAAATGCAACTGTTCCCTGCCTGGTGTGTCTCCCATGATGTGTCAGGACAATATTTTCAGTTTGGTGCTCTTTGTAACACACAGTCCTGATAAGGAGCCTGGGGAGTCAAATGGAGATAAGAACAGTGGAAATGACAAGCCATGTGGTCAAATATTTAGGCAAATAATATTGGCCTTATTCAGAGGATTGGTAGAGAGGTTCTCAGACCCTTATGAAGGGTGAAGGACCTCAAAGCATCTGGCAGGTCTGTTAGGGCAAACCCCTCCAAGCACAACGGCCCATTCTGGCAGTCAGGAAAAGGAATAGCTGTACCAAGACACTGACTTGGCTGAGCAGGGAAGTGATGACTGATCTCTAGAAAAATGGGATGTATGCTGAAGGTGGAAGACATGGTACAAGGGAGGAAGATGGATGTGCTCACTGCTTAAGCATGCAGGGAAGGTAGCAGGAAAGCCAAAACCATGAACACATGTCATGGACTTACAAAGATAAATCATACCTGACCACACTGACTGCCTGCTGAGCTAAAATGACTAGGAAGTTGAACTAGGAATTTCCTTAGTTCCTTCCAACCTGAGTAATTCTATGATTAGATGACATTTGTTTTTTTAAAAGCATACTACAGGGTAAAAAGAAAAAATAAATCCCAAACTAAAAACAAACCAAAAAACACCCTAAAAGAATCCATGGAAACAAACCACAAACACACACTCCCCTCTCCCCCCCAAATACACCAAAACCCCAACTCCAATCAACCCCCCTACATTTCCACTGTTCTCAAATGGGAAAAGAAGGAGTGCTCAAAGGCCACAAAAATGACAAAAAAGAATAATTTTCTAACTCATGGTTACTGCAGAATGCAATGGAGAATCTTCTGCCAAGCATTTCTCAGGATTATGACAAGTGATTATTCAGCCCATCAGAATGATGAAAGTCTCACTTGGTGAAAGTCATTCATGAGCAGCAGATGCAAGATACTTTTAGTTGGGCTTCTTGAAGGGCAACAATAACTGGGTGCCAGTTCATGAACCATGTCAGTTAACAACTGTGAAAAATAAATCAGAATTTTTTTTCAATTGAAACACAGAAACTTCAAAAGACAGCTATAACATAGCTCAAAAAAAGTGTTCTTGACTCAGGAATATATGAATTCTTGGGACTTTTAGGCCAAGTTTTTCTGAAATTAATCATCACCTTACATCACAGTCGTGGTACTGACACCTGACGGTCTGCTGAGCAAAATGGGAAAGAATCCTCACACAGAAAGAATTCAAGGTACATGGATTTTAAGGACATTTGAAAAACCAAGTATGCATGTTTTCAGTGTAATTGTACAGTCTCTGAATAACCAATAAAACCAATGGATCAAGAGGTGAGAAGAGATCTCTGTGAGACCTATCGAACAAGCCCAATTTTTTTCAAAATATACAGGAATAGAAAACTAATGATATACATTTCATGTTTTGTAGGATATATTTTGATAAGAAAACATTCAGTTAGAAAACTTCAGGGAAAAAAATTCTAAAGTCTACATAGGAAAAAAAAAGCTAATCAGAGAATGAGATTAGGCACTAGGGCTGCTTAAAAGTATTTCCTTAGAAATATCTTTTTGCAGATCTGGATTATGGATGGAGCAAACATTTTTTAAGGAAGTGTTTCAGTGGAACTTTTAATATTTGACCATTGATGTCCAAAAATTACATGCCCCAAACCTGAAGTATTTCAGTTTTACAGTATTCTAAATTGCATGAAAATTCCTACTTTAATTCTTCTCCTCCCTAAAATAACAAGTAACGAAAACCTCTTCAAATTTAGGATATGTGAGCACCTGCACATATTTATGTCTAAACTTTAATTTCTTGAAGACAATAGCACTGCCCTAAATTTGGTAGGTTTCATCATATTTATCTTTACAAGGCTGAGGATTTTGCCCGCTGTGAGGAACTGGTATTTAGCACATGGCTTTTTGTGCTGGTTTTGGCTGACAGAGAGTGAATATTCTTCACAGTAGCTGGTAAGGGGTTGTGGTTTGGATTTCCACTGAAAATACAGTCGTTGTTTTTGTCACTGCTAAGCAGAGCTGACACAGTTTTGTCTTCCCAAGTCACTGTTACAGTGATGGAGCCTGGCTGTCCTGGGATGGCTGAACACCTGCCAGCCAAGGGGAATGAATTCCATGCTTTTCTCTGCCTGTGTGCTTTATGTATCAAACTGTCTTTATCCCACGAGTTTTCTCACTTGGACCTCCTGGTTCTCTCCCCCCTCCCACATGGAACAGAGCTGTTGGTGCTTTGCTGTCAGCTGTGGTCAAAACACAACCCTTCTAAAAATGATTTTTTAACACATTGTTTTAAAAACAAACAATTTCTTTACCCAAATAGTCTTGTAATATAGGCACATTCTCTATCAAAGCACCTCCAAAGTCTTATAATCTGGAAATAATTTGGTCCTAGTTACTCATGATTAGCAGCACTGCCTACATTCTCAGAGACCCTTTTAGGGTTGCTTTTGATTATTTTTCCCCTTTAGTTGGATGTCAGGATACTTATAAGCGTAATTAATTCATACTTTGGACTCTCAGGATTATGAAGTATTATAGGATGGCAGCACTAAGACAGAATGCTCTAATTCACCAGCTGTCATGTATTTAATTAGAGGTTTTGATGAATCTTTCCTAGTTAGATGAGCCTTCATACTTTGTGTTCTATCAGAAAAAAAGGCAGATAGAAAGAAAGAAACCTACTTTTGTACAGCATCTGATCAACTCTTTGTTAGCATGGCAGCCTTGTCCATCACGCTAATGATAGACCTGGAGTCAAACAACTTGTCACCTACCACCACTGACACTGTCAGAGAAGCAGGAGTGAGGGCATAGACTCAAAAAATGAAGTGTCTGTTAGGCAGAAACGGAAAAAGCAGGAAAAAGATTCCATTCAAACAGCAGGCAAACTGTGTATTTCCATCATCTCTGTATTTTGTGCCATCTAGGTGTTCACAAAGGTTAA
The DNA here is from genome assembly GCA_013399895.1 of Serilophus lunatus. Taxonomy (NCBI): domain Eukaryota; kingdom Metazoa; phylum Chordata; class Aves; order Passeriformes; family Eurylaimidae; genus Serilophus; species Serilophus lunatus. Next base: position 1,132,061 of record VXBA01003135.1, read on the forward strand.
ACCCACAAACTTCTTTCCTTCAAAAAATCTAAACGGACTTCTTTTGAGATCAAAAAACAATTTATATTTTATATATTCTATAGGAAGTAAGACTATGCATGAATTAAAGCCAGGAATATATTTACATTGATCTGAAGGTCATAGGTGATCTTTGTGCACATCCTACCATCTCCAGCTGTAGTGGTTTAAACCTGAGTTGGACGCTAGGGGCTCGCTCCACCACCGTTACCCTCTCTTCCAAACAACAGAGGAGAGAAAATACAACGAAGGGCTTTTCCCCCCACCCCCTCTTCCTTCTCATTCAACCTCCTCTCCCCGGCGGTGCAGGGAGACAGGGAGGGTGATTACGGTCGGTTGTTGTTCAGACAGGGAGGGTGATTACGGTCGGTTGTTGTTCAGACAGGGAGGGTGATTACGGTCGGTTGTTGTTCCCTGCCGCTGCTTAGAGAGGAGTTTTTCCCTTGCATTTTGTGGGGTCCCTCCCACAGGAGAGAGTCCCTCTCACGAACTGCTCCAGCGTGACTTTCTCCTACGACAGACAGTCCTTCATGAACTGCTCCAGTGAGAGTCCACCCATGAGCAACAGTTTTTTACACACTGCTGCCACATGGGTCATGTTCCACAGGGTGCAGTTTTTTAGGTACAGGCTGCTCTAACGTGGGTCCTCTACAGGCCACAAATCTTACCAAGAAATCTTGCTCCAACATAGGCTCTTCTCCCCGTGGGCTACAGGTCTCTGCCAGGACCCTGCTCCAACATGAGCCTCCTGTGGGCCACAGCCCCCTTCCAACATCCACCTGCTCTGTCATGGGCTCCTCCACGGGCTACAGGTGGATCTCTGCACTCCTGTGCTCCTCCCTGGGCTGCAGCAGCACTTCACCATGGTCTGCCCCATGGGCTGCAGCTGGATCTCAGCTCTGGCACCAAGAGCATCTCCTCTCCCTCCCTCTGTACCGACCTTGATGTCTGCAAATTCTCACTCTGCTCCTCTCCTGCCACCATGTTCATCTCCTGCTATTTTTTTTAATTTTCCTTCTTAAATATGTTGTCACACAACGTGTTTCTTTAACTGCCGAGTGGCCTGGCCTTGGTCAGCAGCGGGCCCAGCCTGGAGCTGCTGGCACTGGCTCTGCTGGACATGGGGAAACTTCCAGCCCCCTGCTGCTACCAAAACCCGGCCACAGGAAAAACCAACACAGCAGCAGAGAGAAGAAAAAATGTGAAAGGAACTTACAAAACTTATTTATATGATTTTGAGACATGCTTTAAGCATGAAATTTTCTTTTATAATGGTCGTGTATAATGCACAGGTACACAGTATTTTCAACATCAGTATCTATGTCAATAAATGAAGAACTCTGACATTTGAATGCAGTTAGTGCATAAATATTTCCATCTTTAGATTTTTAAAACAGGTTATATAGTATTTAAAGTTGTTTCCACAGAAAAAATATCCTGCTATAATTTTATCTTCGATCTTATTTTATTTTCAGCATGTATATTAACAATCTGATCCAATGATATGCCTTTCCAAAAATCTCCCATTCTAATTAGGTTTGCCAAGCCTCACTCCTCCATGAAAATACAAGTAAAGCTCTTAATATTCGGTTCAATCAGGAGACTGATGGAAGGAAAATCTTTAGAGGGGGCAGAAAGTTGACAAGGATAAGTTTTAGAGAGGAACTTAAATATTGTGTTCTTTTCAGTTTTTCTTTATTAAATAGCTCTGCCAGTGTGAGTGGGTTCTTGATGTACTGCACATTCTTTGCTTAGGAATTATTTAGTATTAATTTTTAATTAATTAGCATTATCCATCTCTGCTCCTATTAAAGTCAGCATATGAATAAATATTTTAAAGGAGAAAAAAAATCAAACCTCAAGTATTTCCTCATTAAAGAGCTGCAAGGGGGCAAAAACAAACAATGGAAGGGTACAAGAATTGTTCTTCAGTGCATCCCTCTGCAGTAAAACACAAGGATGATGGAGCTGCCAGCACAAATCATATTTCTGTGATTGCTGCCTAAACTAAGGTGTCTTATGGGGGTGGGTAAAAGGAGCTTAAAGGAGATCTTCAATTTACAATACTTACAGAACAAATTCCCTAGAAAAATTACTCATCCAATTACCAAGTCTTTGTAAATAAGACTGGCAGCACACTACAGGCTATGTAGAAATTAGATTTCTAGTTCTGTGAACAATTTGAGGTTTTGATTTGGGGCATGCTCTCACCCTGCCCTGTTCCCGCTCGTTTCTTCTCACTGTTCCATCTCCCCACAGGGAGCCTAGAATGGTCCTTGAAGGGGTCTCTGTGACAGCCATATAGATAAATCACTGAAATTCCAGCCCCTCAGTGCCCTTGGCTGCTGGTCACAGAGGGGTTGAACCACAGCACTCCCTAGACCCAGCCAATGAGGAACCCCACAAAGGTGGTGCCTCACTGAGCTCCCCAAACTCACCAGCTACAGAGGAGAACAGAGCTTTCCCAAGGGAGACAGGTCATCTGGAGCAGGTGGGATGCAGGGTTACCAAACCCCAAGGATCCTCAAATCTTCTTTATTTCAACTGTCTAATGCAGGAACTGGACAGGGCAAGGGATAAAGCAGGAAATTGTTGGCCTGTCTGGTTTCTCTCAAATGTTTCGTTGGAAACATGTCCAGATTTTAGCTAGAGACACAGAAAAATGTAGCTATGTCACTAAGTATTACAGATTGGTCCATCTCAAATATTAACACATGAATTCATCTCCTTTATGGAAACTTAAATTACCCTTTTGTTCCCATAAATCCAACAGATGATTCAATCAATGGTAACATGTGTCCCAAGTAACCCCAGGTCCTGAATTTCCAGCTTCACTGAGAGAATCAGCTGTGGGATTAGGCTTCAGAGAGATTTATTACAGACAGAAAAATGTTACTAAACAATACTCTACAGAGTTTCCAAGAGTCATCTGATATTCTTGTACCATTTAATAGCCTGATTGTTACTGCTACCGTTTTTCCTGTGGTGCAATGTTCTTTCACAGATCACAGTATCCTATATTTAAATACTGTCCTAAAATACTTAATCTCAAAACATTATTCAATTCCTTTTCTCTTCATGACCTGCCCCTCTCCCTGTCTACTATATGCAAACCAGCAGTGCTGGAATAGGACAGTCTCTGAAAGGAACAACTGTATAATTTGTTTCCATGATGCAGTTGGTAATTTGCATCACAAAAGTAGTAGATCTCTCAGAAATGTTCCACAAATCTGACGTTAGAAATGCTCTCTGCAATATATTTCAGGACTAATTTCAGTGACAACCCTTTTGAAGGAAAAAGGCCTTCTATTAGTGCTCATAATGTGAAACAGTGATATCAGAAACTATGAATAAATTAATGACCCCTTCCATGGGATATTTGAAATTCATATTTTGATAGAGTTATGCCTATTAACTGAAAAATAATACACCAATTTGCAATCCTATCATTATTTGTATGAACTATGGGAAGCCCTCGGTATACAGAAGTTCTCCAGTAGCATTTACAGCACAAAACACAGTTAAGCATTTTTGTGAATTGAAGTCGTGACCCTGTAAGATGCTGAGGGACAGAACTGCTACTGAAGTATTTTTCTCATGGTATATTACAGCAAAAAGCACCTAATATGCCTGCATGCATCCCCCTTTCTTTGTGAATAGTTATGCAATATGATTTACAAACAAGACATGATCCTTACTACATCTAGAAAGTTCATTTTTATCATTTTCATTTTATATTTGAGCAGGCATGGTACTGGGGAATAGGAGTTTGCCTGAAATGTAACTCTTCTGGTGAATAAACTTAGGCAAAAATTGCCTCTTTTCAAGTCTTTCCGATTTTATTGAAGAACAATTTTTTTGATAGATTACCATTTTTCTCTGAAGTGTAACAAACCGCCCCTTATGGAACAAAACTTTGCTATCCCCAAAATAATAATATTCCATGAGAATGCTTGTCTGTCTCTTGATGGGTTTATGGAAAAACAGATGACTGGAGGCTCTGGGGGAAAAAAAAGGACTTTTTCTTTGAAGTAATAGATGAGATGGATTCTATGTACAATTGCAAAAAGATTTTTAAAATGCACATAATGAATTTTGCGGTTTGTAAAGTCCTGACTCTGTGAATGATAATTAGTTTATGTATAAATCATATTCAGAAATATTTATGATGAAACTTCCGCTCAAAATAAAATAGACAAATGTCTTTAACTTAATGAAATTGCATAGTAAATTATTTCCAAGAACATTCCAATGTCAAGGTAACTCACTTAATTATCCATTATCATAGAAATGTAGACATAATGTTAATTAAAATGAAGGGGCAAAACCATTTCCATTTTTTATTAAGATCCATCGGCCTCCCGAACAGCTATTAGCTTTGCTGTCAGGGTGAGGTGGAGGACAAAATTTGCCCTGCTGGGGAGACCACTGCAAGCTGATTTCAACAGCTTAGGAGCTGCAATGTCGTAATGAGAGGCAATTGAGAAACTATGTGCGAGCCCTCGGTATTGACAGCTCACAGGAAGCCTTTGAGCAGGACCATTATTCCTGCAGTGTACTTGGAGCTGCAGTGCACAGTCACCTCAAACAAGGAACAGAATTATCCCTGCTTGCAGCTGGGAATACAAATACACCTGCATGCTGTCGCCAGGGCTAAGGGACACTCTGCAAACAAAGTCTTCCAGCAATGTACTTGTCTTAGTTCAAATTTGGTCAGATTTATTACAGAACCTTCACTGCCACATATTTATTTTAGGACTGGATTATCACATGCTGTAAGAAATTTTACCTTCAGGGCTAAACAGTGTAGATGAAGGAGAGTGGCAGGCCCATGGACATCAGAACATGCATGATACAGTTCTGGTTCAAGTCAACAACTTCGACTAAAGGAGCAGTAGGAATAAAATGGCAATTTGGGGAAATTTCTGGTTTACCTTGGGTCTGTACATTCAAATACAGCTCCAGAGAAGATGACTTCTGCCCTTGTCTAATATTGCTTTTATAAGTCAGCAACCAACTATTGCAAATCAGCTGCAGACTCAGAACACAAACAGAGCTCTCCCCACGACACAGCCCTACCCCAATGTGTCAAATAGGAGCTAAAGCAACAAACCAGTGCTACTGCTTTAACTCTGCTGGCATTCTGCACACTTTATTCTTCAAATATATATTTATCTAAAGAAGTTGGTGACATTATTTCACAAAAAACATGTATGTTTGGGACAGATGCCTGTATAATTCTGGTTTACTTCATCTTTTTTTTTTTGTGCTATTTAATGACTTTTAAAAAGCTGCAAATAGCGTGACTTATGGGGTTTTTAGTAAAACACTTAAGTGGTTTGAATTATTAGGGCAACAGCAGTCAATCTTGTGAAAAAATATATATTGCAAAGAATGAAATTCAGCAATTTTTATTTTGTTCCACACTGTTTTATCCTTGAATCATTCTATTAGTCCAGAATCAACTTCAGATTGCTACTGTTATTTCCTGATTTCTAGTTTTCAAGGTATACACTGAAAAATGAAATAAAAGGAAACACTGATGTGGATAGTAGGAACTAATCCTAGTGAAATCATTGTTAATGCCAACCCTTCTGTACTGAAGATTATTGCCATTCAAAAATTTAAGGTATGTATGTTTCATTTTGGTTTTTACTGTAACAGTTAATTTGAAATATGTCAATGAACACCATAGGGAACTGCTATATACCACATTATTTTACAGTAAATACTGTGTTATATCTAAAAGTGTTTTAAAGATGTCCCATTTAATTTTTTGTCATAAAGCACATCTCCACTTTATCACATTTTATTGCCAGACCAGCTAAAACCCTGCTCACCTTCTACATTAATACCACTGTTAACATCACTAGGGATTTTCTAAGTGTTTCATGTAATTTAAAACATATATTACCTCCTTCAGACCTTTGAATGGTGAATTATAATTGCTTTAATAATTTAGAATGACATAAAAATGAATCTAAGGTAATAACCAGCTGCATATTACCTACTACATATTGCACTTTAAAAGTAATCAGGGATAGATTAATTAACAAAATCTTTTTTTCTGACAAAAAAGGCAAAGTTGCTGGCAATAGGAAGATTCTCTAGAGTGTACTAATATTTCCAAATTTTTTGAATAATCCTTTTCCATATTCCTAATAACACTGAGATACTCCAAGAAAATTCAGTGTATCATTGTAAGCTTCTAAATGCCTAAACCTCTCAAGTTTAATTCAGAATTACTCTTCACCATTATCTTAGAAAAGCTGGAGTTTAGGGGGTTTTGTTTAATCAAGAAAATCAGTTTTCTGCTTACCCTAGAATTAGCTTATGGTTTGTTTTGGATTTTTTTCCCCCTGCTTTTGTAGTTAACCAATTGCCTGGATTCAATTTAGAATTCTGCTAAAATAAGAAGAGGATGGGGATAATTTTGTAGTGCAGCACTAAACATAGTGTTAAAAAAAATAAACCTGTACACAAAACAATTTCAAGGATTTGAATGCTACTATGCTGCTGAATATAACTTAAGTTAGTGCTAAAAATTTTCTACATTTCAACATGCAAGCAGCACAGTTTTAGCACATGGACTGCCTTGGAATGTGTAGGAAAACACATCAATAAACATGGAAATCCGAGCTAGACGTGCAAGAATTAAAAGAATGCTAAGGAAATTTATCCCAACTCTCCTCATTCCTGTTGAGGACATTTGTTAAGCTAACAACATGCCTGGCTTGGTAGGAAGGATATGTCCTATCCTCTCTTTTTTCCCAGGAATCCCATGATGCCTGAGGAGGTAAAGCAACAATTATATCCCAAGTACCCGGGACAACTTCCAGGGCACCTCAAGGGCTCCCTCATCAGCCACCTCCCAGTCCAACTAGATTTCACATCTGGACAGCTGCAAGGCAACCTCTGTGTGTTCAGAAACCTCTGTGATCAGGGAAAACCAATACTTTTCGCCCCCCCTTATGAGATTTGTGCACTATTACATCTCTGATAATCAAGTTGAGCACGTCTGAAGGATTCTCGCAATACTGTCCTTAGGCCCGCAATTTGTACAGTCTGTTTCCATGGTTACCCCACAGGCCATATTGCAAAACCGCCGCAGTAAAACAATTGGAACGATGAGCCAACTTAGTGCTACACAAGCCGCTGCACATCTAATGCTCTTGCCTCTCCTTTCCCCTCCCAGCTCACAAAGCTCTTGGATTTCCTGTGGTACGCCGGCTCTTAAGGCAGGCAAACACCTCTTTTATTGAATGCCCAATTATTGGACAAATTTCTTATCCCCCCCAAGTAACATCACAACTCCTGTACACAGCTAACAGTAAGGTACCATTGTTACTATAGTAACGTTATTCTAGGAATAAACAACACAATATTGCTTCTGATTCCTTTCAACAAATAAAACAAAAAACCTGAGCACACTCTGGATTAATGACATTATTTATTTAGAAGGCTTCATAGATTGTTATTTATATTCAAAACCACTAGCTGGTTTTGGTACAGCATTCTGTCTTCTCAGAGTAATCAGGGCTACATGGAATAAACAACACATGCTGGTTGCACTAGAGCTATGATGTCATCTGTCAGAAGGTCAGGACTGACAGTGCTAAATTGATGGAAAAACATGTCACACACCTTGAGGGCATCAACAGGCTTTAAGGGTTCTGAGCCCACCTGGGACTAACAGCCAGGGGCCAAGAGCTCCCTTAGCTCAGGCCCTTGGCTCTAACTCTTGCTTGTGCAGATAAGGCTGACAACAAGGTGCCAAATGCCTCCTTACATTTTTGATTATAATAGAAATTATTCTTAGATGTGAAAGAATATCCTAGGGGAAGTTCTGCTTTAAATGCAATTGCAGAATTCTATTTGCAGATACCAGGCACTCCTGAACTGCCTAAAACCAAATCAAAATAAGAAAGAAAACACAAAAAACCAACTCTGTTATGGGCTCTGTGTAGGACAATGCTTCCCTGGAAAATCAAATCCCATGAGCCAAATCACCTGTGTCTGCCCAGGTCATGAAAGGAGTCTTCAAGTGTGCTGCAGTCCAGGCAGACCAGGCAAGACCTCTCAAAAACACTCTCTGCTGATTCTTACACACTGCTTGGGCCATGCTCTGTGTGACCACATGATCTTAAACTACTGACAGAGCATCCTGGGCTGGGGAGCTCCTGGACACCACACAGATCTGAGGACTGAAGAGCACAACACACACAGGAACAAACCTCATCCCCAGCCACGCCACAACTGTCATTGTAGGAACAACTGGAATTTTGTATTTAAATCAGCATAAGTGCCATGACTTTTGCCAAAATTCCTGCACCGATAAAGTAGAATTTAATAGAAATGGTAGGCTGGAAAAAAATTATACCATTATCATTCACAGTGTTTAACTGAGATTTAGTTTAGATGAGGATGATAAAAACCCGAGAAATCATGGTCAATTGTGATAAGAAATTCACCACGGATGAGTCATCAGTTATTATGCAACCAAAACTACTCTCAGCATACTAATGGTATGAACAGTACAAGATGGCCACTTTTACAGCAATTCTAATTTTTGTGTTTTGTTGTGTGTTATCTGCATATGTCTGATCTGTTTTTATCCCTCTTAATCCTGTGCAAAAAGGGGAGGTTCACCCTCAGGCAAACTCAAGTCTCTTAAAAAACACATTACTTTTTTTCCACATGAGAGAACACATTGACAGACAGACATCACCTTCACTATGGTCAAACAGCTACTGCACTTTCTAAATAGCATCTGTTTCACACAAATATGCAAATGGAAATTAGGCAGTTTCATACACAACTTTTCAGAAGACCAGGTAAGTGTAGCAAGTTCTGTTTGCAGGGCTTTCTGCAACAAATCCTCTCTGCCCACAGTACAAGGAATAGAATGAAAAATCTCACAGATAATGAATTAATGTTTCAGACAGCTGTGATAAAACCACTGAGGAATTTGCACTGAGTATATTGTGATCACATACTGAAAGTGATTGTAGTCTAAATATGACCCACTGGACTCCAGCACAAGTGTCAGAATCCCCTCAATTATTGAATCATGTTTCCCGGTAAATCACAGCAATGCAAAGGACATCAGACAAGCTCTGCAAGGCATATAAAACAGTTTTTCTACATATTACTGCTCAACATGGGTCAAATTTTTCTCCCCTGAAAGGCTACAACTCATTTGCAAGGTGCAAAAACAGTCGCAATTGCAAGATGCTCCAGGAAGAAAGCAAGATACAAACTGGATCTAAGGCAGTTAAACTCATGGAAAAGCGTCTCACCCTGAAACATGTCAAATCAGGTCACTATAATCTTCCAAATTGTTTCTTCCTTAAAAACAAAGTTATGAAAATTTTAAATTCTCACATAATATTCCAATTTGGAATGACAGATGGTCAAAACATTTGATGCTTCCTCAGAACTTCTGATATGTTGTTAAACATAAGTTCAGTATATTGAGGAAGACAGGTCTTGAAGGAATAATACATTGAGGGTTTTGTAGTGAAAGCAGAGGCTGATCAAAACCACCACAAAATCCAATTACTTTTGGACTGCTGCAACGTTTCAGTCCTTTTTAAATATTTCCGAAGTCTGAAATTTCAAGTTGATGCTCTTTTAAAAGAGGCAAAAGAAAGGTGTTGAGTTTTGGAGTGTCAAATCAACTTCTCTTTTTTAATTGCAAAAACACTAATATCATCATCTTTGTCAGCTTTTCAACTCTCAGTTTGCAACTCGACAAAGATGTGTCCTAAAGCTGAGGGGAACAAATGTGGCCAAATAATAAAAGTGCTGTAAAAAAAACAGTACTTGTGAACTGTTAAGCAAATTAAATTATATCAGCTTTCATGTCTAATTCCAGAAGTCATTCTATCCCTCCACATGAAGAAGGTGAATAAGAAAGCTATATTCAGGAAAGGTACAAGAGAGCTTTGACATCCCAGCAGATCAAAGGCACCAGGGATCCTCACCACAGGCAAGATTATGGTAAAGGCAAATGAAACACAACCCAAAATACACATTTCAAATAACACTTGCTTATCTCCCTTTCATTAAAGCAAATCTTCACTTTCTCCATCTTTGACATGTTTCTAAATCCTTTTAAACCCAAAAGGACTAGTCTATGTTCTGCCAAATCATTTCTGCATTTTCATTCAAAGTCAAGTTCTTGATGCAATAATTATCACTGAAAAATATCTTTATTGTTCAAATTTTCCCATTAAGAATAAAAAAATCACAAATAAGAGGCATGATAAGGCATGGATTTGTCTGTCTTCAATGAAATGAACAGTTTGTAACTCAGGAAAGGTGATGACACTAATAAAGTATAAAGGCCTTCATGAGTGTGATTTATCTTGCATGTCATAACTAGTGATTAGGTATCCTACATGGAAGTAAAATAAGTTTTTTCATCTTATTGTTGTGAATTATGTTCAACCTGATGCAAAGTCATGTGCTATAAAAGCATTAGGCCATGATGAGAAAGCATTTTTAAACAACAGACACGGCATGATTACAGCAGGAAGCAAGAGAGGCCATGGACCAATTTACAGTGCTCCTTATGCCAAGGAAAAATGGAACATTTCACTCACCACCTGCACTCACCCTGCCCAAATTGACAAGGTCACATCCACTGGCCTAACACCACGTTAGGAGTTAACATGAAAGAGAGCAAGGAAATGCAATCATTAATGTGGAGCTTATACTACTAAACAAATAATACTAATAAAGTTTGTTTATCTGTTGTAAAACAAATGCTGCCTGAAATCACTTAGAATTATCCTATAAAAAGTGTCAAAACTTGGCTTTAAAGATATCCTAATCTGATTTTAACTTTTCTAACAATAAAGAATTCTCCACAAACTTCTTGAAAGATTCACCCAAATGACTAACTACATTTATATCTGGAAAATCTACCTTTTTTTTTCCCCCCCAAAATTAACTCCTCCTGTTTCAACTTCCTATTAGCAGCCTTCGTGAACCTTTTTTTCTGGTAGACTGGAAAACCTTCATGAGCAAAGTTTTGTTCCTAATGTAGTTACTTCTGATTTGCCATCCCATAACCTCCTCCTGGTTAACCTCATCAGATTTTGCTCCTGGAATGTCTCACCTACAATTGAAACTGAAGGGTAATTTAAGTTGGCTGAAAGTAATTACATCAGCCAGTCAGAACCATAGCACTAACAAGCCACTTTGTATGAAAAGTCCTGTGGCCCAACTAATGACTACAAGCCCTCCAGGTTTTTTAATTTTGACTCTAAAGAGAGCTTTGAGTAGAGCAGCACCTCTGTGAACTCTCCTAGGACACAGGTATATTACGCGCTAACTTTGTCACAAAAATCCTCTTTCCTGAAATCCAGCTTTACTTTTGACTTTGCCAGAAGCTCTTGACTGATCTTACTTTCTCATTAGCTTGTGAAGCTTCCAGTTGTGTAACAGGGTGCATAGTAAAAAATTCCACAGTCAAACTGTATGATGACAAATACCAGATACCTGATATTGAAATATTAAAGCAGTTTTATAGTACATTTGTTGTTTTGTAGTATACTTTATCACCATGCTGCAATCTCTGTTTTCAGAGCAGTTCATCTCATAAACCATAGTATGAAATAACGATGATAAAATCTGCTTGTGTCTGTATTAGGGAATACTTTACTTTTTCTATCTTTCTTGCTTCACTTCTGTAACTCTGTCACCTTCCTCTCCCTGGCTATCAAATCTGTTCACAGGTATATAGAAATATTACTCTTGGTAAATATAATGCAGATTTATTGCTAATTCAGGTGGATTACTTGATGCTATATGGGAAATCCTGTAACATGTTCGATTTTTCTTAGATTTTTACTACAGCACCTCTTGAAAACATTCAAATATAAGCTGCCAGCACTTGCATATCTCATATATTGTGTATAAATAAATGTTATCCCTTCTCTGTATCTATAAATACATTTTGGTTATGTCTGCCACGTAACTGCTAATAGAAAATAAGAACATCTCTAGAAATTCCATCAGATCTCAATTGCTTATGAAAGCTGACAATCGATAACTCTTCCTGATAAACAGCTATAATCCCCACAGGATTGCTATGCTCATGCTTAATCTCTCTTTGGACCACATGAAGTCTGTGCCTATGTTGGGTTCTAGTGGATCTTCAGACAAAGAACAGCTCAGAACAGAAGGAAAATGTTTTGAGGTAAACTGCTAAACTTGTACTGCTTCATGAAGTTCCAGAGACCACTTAAAACAAGAGTCCTTTCCCTTTCCCTTCCTGCACATCCATGAGGGATGGTTTTGATGGTTTTCACAGTTTTCACACCCATCTTCCTTTGGAGCAGTTGGAATTTCCAAGCAGGCAGCTCTTTGGCAGTTTCTCTGCAATCTCTCCTACATTACTACTCTCTACTAATCCCTCCTATGTCAAAATGTGTGAAATCTAGAGGGATGCAAAGGTAAAGGTTAATGGTAACCGTGAAGAAAGATAGCATAGGTATCCCCAAAAAATGCCAAGAGCGGAAGTATTTAGGCACATTTATTTCCAAAGGCGAGAACACTAAGAACGTTAAACCTAACAATGTTACGAACGCCCACGTTGGGACAAAGACGGGCCTCTGTTCTCCTCCGGGCTTCTGTTGTTTCTCCTGCACCCTCTGCTGTATGGAGGCCTTCAAACATGTGTGCAAAAAGCTTATTTTCTTCCCATAGCAAGGAAAGCTTCTCTGGAATGCAGTGGCAGGAAAACATTTTAACTATTTCTGGGAAGGTCCCTCTTCTGGGCAGGAGAGAATTCCTAAGAGGAATGAGCCCTAAAACCCCTCAAAATAATCTTGTGGAAAGAGCCTTCTACACTTAGAGTAATTTTGCCCACTATCAACATACTTTCAACTGTCAACACATATTTTCCTTTTTGGATTTCTATAAAAAAACATTAGCAACGGGAAAATAAAATTGCTATTCACTGGCACATTACATTCAACTCCATGCTGATACTTACTCAGCAGTCTATTTTTTCCATGAATAAAGAATCTGAGAGACAGAGAGAGATTCCTGACTGGTTCTGAAATAATCTTTGAAGAATCTTAAATATTCAGGATTCATAATTGTAATTTTTAATTTTCCTTGCTAAACCTTTTATTCCCACCTTATGCAATGTAATATTAAGATATTTGCCAACACACAAACCAGAAAGCATTGGGTGCTACCATTTCTGTAATCTCTGCTGTAAATTCCTGCCACCACAGACCCTTTGGCAGCAGGTGTATCAGGAATGCACAGCCCAGCTCTGGCTCTGCACAGCTGCCCAATTTCCCCAAGACTGCTGAGGAAGGGCTATAAGAAAGAGTCTGTAGAGAGAGACAAGGAAGGTAAAAATTATAGAGACTGAGACTGCTGAATCACAGATTGAAGAGGAAAAATATCTACACAGAAAAGTATAAATCCCTACAGGGGAAAAGAAGAAACAAAACATGAAGGCCAGTCAGTCCAGGTAGGACAGTCAGGAACAGCTGGGATTCAGGAGCTGTCAGTGCTTCAACTGATGTGAAGAGCAGCTTGGCAGCACTGTCTGTCTGTCCCAGAGCAGTGGGGACACTTCTCTCATGACTGGTGCCTGCTAGGACAGCAAACACCCTTGAGGGACACCTTAGGAAGAATCAGGATCTTAATTCTTACTCAAATAAGGTCACTATATACTGTCTATGCTTTGTGTGTCAGCCAGTAAATTGCCTTATAATTTTGGTTTGTATATTGTGTTTTACTTGGAAATTGTTTGAAGTGGCTTGAGCAAATGAAATCCCCCAAAAATGAGGCATAACAGTTTGTCTCACCCAAGTTACTGGATTTATTAAAAACAGATAGAAGATGTTTATTTCCTCACCTACATTTTAAATTTAACAAAAGTTTCTACTTCAAGTTTCACTTTCAGTATAAAATATGTCCTTGTGGAAGCTGTTACAAATGTCAACACTTTAAGGAGCATAAATTTATGGTGGCATTGAATTTTAATGGCACTATAAATGTCTATAGTAATGGTGATATATCTATTGTAATAAATTGCTATGGAGAAATATAAAAATAAATGTAAGATAAAAGGTTGTGTATAAAATATGTTTTTACATACTCTTTAATGATTAAAAATCATAGAAAACTAGAGGTTATAAATCACTGAAAACTGCTGTAAGATTTTACATGCTGTTTTACTCATATAACGTACAGACACTCCTTTGGCCAGAAATTGCAGCAACTTTGATGAGAACAACCCAGATGATTTTTTTGTTGACTTGAAAAAATCTGTTTGATATGAGAGATCACGGAAATGCTGATATTAATGGCCCTTGTTACTGAAGCCATGCCTGCTATGCAAGGGAAATTTATGGAATTCTAGCAGCAGCACTTGGCAATGCTTTCTGCCTGCTCTCTTCCCTCTCACAGCTTCCTGTTACTTGTTGCAGCTCATCCCATTTGGGTTGAGAACTGTTCATTGGACAAAGGAGTGTCCACATTACTGTCAAAGGAAAACTTAAACCCAAGGAATTCACAGACATGCAGAACAGACAGCATTGCCTCCGTGTAGGTCAAAAGTAGTGCTTGATATAATGAATGATCAGTCTACACCTCCATTAATTCACTGCCTTAAAAACCTTTGTGTCCTTGATTTATTTTATTAAAACAGGGGCAGTTGAAAATTATGAGATTGTTCCTTGACAGTCACTGAGGTTGACATCAATAAAAGCTGCTCATCCAGGAATATCAATGGAAAAGGAAAGGAAAAAAGCAAAAACAAAAGCAAATGGAGCTTGGTCAGGAATTAATACTGTCCAGGCAAACATGCAGATTCCCAGTAAACACTCTAGGCTGGGGTAGTAGGGAAGGTAGGGAGAAATCAATGTGATTTTTTTAAATCTTTTTCTAAATACATTACAGTAATTTTAAATGTAAAAATCGGGTTTTCTCTAAATTGCAGTAATAAGATACTCTAAGAATTCACTAATTCCTTCAGACATGAAAACTTACTTGGAATACTGAGCAGTGCTGCTGCAATTTGTGTGAATGGAGATCTGAGGTAACTGGATGAATCCCTCTCCATGTTTTCTACACAAGGAGATCTGAGGTAGAAGCAGCCATAGATATCCAGGTATCAGAAGACTTCCAGCAGAACAAACTATAAACCTGACCTTTCCCTTCATTATGCTTAAGACATAATTGGGGACTAATGAGATTAAACTGTCCATGACTTGATTATCACTGACATTTCTGTTTAACATACATAAGCAAGACCTCAGTGCACAATAAATGGAAGTGGTTTGGGTGTTGCCAGCTCAGTAAAGAGCTGCAAAGGAAAACTCTAGGATCTGTCATGGAAATTCTGGCTGTTGCCAGGTGCAGCATTTCAAATATCTTGGAAAGGATGTTCCTGTAGTGCACGAATCACAGCCAAGATGTTGCAGCCGTAGCAGTTTTGGAGGAAAGGCTGAGTTTACCTCATTGTCAAAAAAGCACTTTCTGTACCCATGGATGTAAATGGAGAAATAATTGCCAGAAGATAGCTTTGGAAAACTACATATGAAAATATCCCAAGAGGAGATAAACTCCAGGAACTGGTAATCCTGTTGAATCTACAAGAGCTGACAGATCAAGGGTTTTCCGAATCTGCCCAAGGCCATCAGCACACACCAGCATCACACACAGGTTGTACAACTTGGACCATGCACAAGAGGCCAGTGGCTGCTGTGGGCACTCAAAGACCATAAGTTTATACACACACCTGATGGAGGAAAAGAAACCCCAAGGGACTCTGAGCATCTACTTGGAAACCATTGGCATGGCATCAGCACCAGGTGCCACTGTTAAACTTGCCTTCTGTGTCATGGAGAAATTTCTATGCCAGAAATATCACTTAGGAGAATTATACAGTCAGTTTTGAAGAATCCTGGAACTGAAGGGATGATAGTGTCTGAGTGACTTAATACTCTTTAGTATTCAAGGCTGATTTAATGTAAGTCTTTAGAAAATCAGGAAAGAAGAATTTAACCAATAAAAAGTGCTTTTTAAAATTATGCTTTGGTTCTTTTTAATGCTAAAAAGAGCAATTATTGCCATGAACTTCTGACAGGGACAATGAAGATCACTTCTGATCTAAGATTGGTGAAGGTGTCTGGTATAAATGAATGAAGACAATGTAACAGAGATTAAAAAAAAAAAAAAAGTGAAAGAAAGAACAATCTTGGGCTTCCAATGAAATACTCTCCAGTAAAAGCAAAAGTATTGAAAAAAGTTTGCAGACAGAGTCTAAATTACTGTTATTTATAACGTTATTGGCATCTGGTCCCACATGCTTTATGCAACCCCAGTGCAACAGAAAGAATGTGGTACGTGTAAAACACTACCTCTTTTACCATGTCAATCAATGTCTTTGTCTCTTGTTTCTTTCCCATCCCTTGCAGGAAAAGCAAGGAAATCACATTTGTTCTGCAAGAGTCTGATGCAACTGAGAACTTTGCATTTGGTAAACTTTTTACATAGTGTATTCCCTTGTCTTGCATGTTATAATTGATACTCAGTACTAACAGTATTATAACTCAATATCAACAGTAGACACTTTCTCTGGGAATGTGGCTGTGAGGAAAAGAAAGAACTACCATTTGTTTACTGCTTTGCTTGTTGCTGTTCATCCCTCAGCAGACTGGTGTGGCCTTACCAAACGTTTCCCACCATTCTGCTTTTTAGGATACGACTTATTAACAGCTTAAATTTCATTTTATCAGTATTAGATATAAACATATTCTTATTACAGGCAGAGAGAAACAGATTATCCTGGCATATGGAATGTTTTATTTACACACCATGGACGGCATATATCAACTTTCACAGCTAAAAAGGCATCATTTCCTTGCTGAGAGATTAACTTCTCTCACAAAGTTATGACATGAATATTTCAATTCTTCCTTCATGCATAAGAGTTCCGAACCAAGACAGCAAGATCTTCAGAAAACTTCTCCCTGTGCTTGAAGAAAGCTCATGCAACTATAAAATGATATTACAGCACAACTGGGGCCTTGCTGTTCTTTCTACAAGATGCAGACAAATGAGGAGACAAGGTGATATTGTGGGATTATTTTCTTATTGCAGTAACCTAATTAATTTCATTTTGTTCACACTTTGATCAGATTTTCTTTTCTTGGAGATATTAATATTTCCACACACATGCACTTCACACAAAAGATTAGAAGGTTCCAGTTAAGCAAGATGAAACAGATCAAGAGAGGGTGAGGGAAATAATCTCTGACAGAGAAATGAATGAGGTATGAGCCATGATCCTTATACACACAAAACTATTTTAATACAACATGAAAACTACATTTTTTTAAAATGCACATTATCAAGAACACTTTCTACCAGATACAGCCACTTGAGAGTGATGACAAGGTCTTTCATTCCATGAAAATAGAAAAAACACAACCACAAAAAAAGAATCGGAGAGAAATGAAAAGAAAGTCTGTTCAAACTACTATTAAGTTTTGCCATAAATAACAACAGATGGGAACGGTGGCTTTACCCAAGGCAAATGAGATCACAGACAAAAGAATGTCAGCACCACTGTCAAATGGGTAAACGGGGACTTTTTCCTGCAATTCTAAGGCAATAAATTGCTGCCATCTCTGTTTATGTGTGGCACAAAGCAGCAGTCAGTGCAGACAGTACTGTGATTATAGTGATGTATTTGAACCACCTGCCGCCCTGATCTGAGTTGATGCATCTTACCTTGGTGCAAAGCAATGTGATAAAGTTTCTGCTTAGCACCACACAGCCCCTCAGCTCACATCTCGCACAGGGGTGGAGGAGAATCCGAAGGGCGAAAGTGAGAAAAACTTGTGGCTTGAGATAAAGACAGTTTAATAAGGGAAGCAAAGTGGCTTCTGCAAAGTAAGAGGAGTTCATTCTACTCCTAAACAGCTGGCAGAGGTTCAAACCATCTGCAGGAAAGCAGAGCTCCAACACATGGAGGAGCTACTTGGGAACACCTTCACCATAACTCCAAATATTCCCCTTTCTTCTCACTTTACCCCACTTCCATTGCAGAGCACATCAAATGGTCTGGAACATCGCTTGGGTCAGTAGGAATCAACTGTCCCAACTGTGTTCTATCCCAGCTCCTTTCCTACCCCTGGCTGGGGTATCCTGAGGAACAGCAGAGGTCTTGAAACTAGCCAAACTCTGCTCAGCAGTACATACCAGATCCCTGTATTATCAACACTGTTCGGGTAACAAATCCAAAACACATCAGCAAACAGCTACTATGAGCAAAATAACCCTGTCCCAGCCCAAAGCATTACAACTGGATAGTCAAATAATGGGACGTGACACAGTGGAACCTACTGTAATTTAAAAACTACTCTCAAAGAAAGGGACTTTAGATATGTTTTATTGTCAGGATCTCAACTGCTCCTTGATTATAGTCCACATATTCTAGGAGAAATTTTCAAGGTGTGGTCTTGATACAGCATACATAACAGACAATTCTTATCTTTCATTCATCTGCATTAGAATGTGATTGTGCACACCTTCAATTTGTATCAGAATCTACATATATCTTCTCATTCAGCTGCTTGGAATCTAACAACTTCCCTTAAAAATGTCTTTCATATCAGAAATGCTAATTTGTTCCTAAACACTATTAAAGTATGATAGAATGATAAACAAAGAAATTTTAAGTAGAAGATAATTATTTTTGCCTGTCCTATGCAACATAAAAGGATTGAAAATAGTAAAAATAAAAATCTCTCTAAACAGATGTTACAAATGGGAGTAGCTACAATACTCTTGTAGTTATGAAGTACTCACCAGCAAAATTACTACAAGGAGTAAATATGGGACTGATCACACATTTGCAAGAGCAGAAATTGGCTTTGTTTCAGTGTTAGCTGATTTCAAGTTTTTCTGTTAATTTTGAGAGAGATATTCCTCACGTGCCCACACCTGGCACATTTTATCTCCAGTATGACACTGATCTGACCTGTGCTTCATAAAGGAAAAGGGTCAGGTCACCAACCTGCCCATTGCCTTTAAAAGGGAACCAGCAAATCTGCAAAAGCAATTCTTCTGTGCTGTTCATCACATGAAAATCTTGTCAGGAATCCCCAGGGAACAAAGAATCTTTGTCTGTATGAATAGTCAATTGTCAATTTAACTGGGCCAGTTTCCTGAAACAATTGCTTGTACAAACTAAAGAAAGGAGATCTCTACAGCATTCAAGTTAAAGAAAACTAAACAGATTTTGCAATAAGTCAGATCCATAACTTACACTGACTGCTAAATTTTCAGAAACTCTGGGACAGACACAGATAAGCATTTATTAGTTTTGTCTATAACCCTTCATTCCACATGACTATTTTTCAATTGCCTGAGGCTTAGGCATACATTTTTGTCAAAACTTGAGAGCACAAACCAAAGCTTTGAGCTGTAACATTCTTTGACTGGACATACTGTTACAGCCATGTAGAGTGACAAATCAGGACATGCCTGTGGAGAGTTCATCTACCAAGAGTACCCCAGGAGGATCCAGGTTTTAATTTTGGAAAGTATTTCCAGGTAAAGCACTAAACTAAATCATGGTTTTCCTGTTACTCTGGTTAGCAAAAGGAAACGTCTTTCTCGTCAGACCATGATTATTCATGAAGTGACCCATTTGATGGCAGTTACTATAATTTCCCTGGTACTCACATAGCTCAAGAGTTCTTCAGATGTGTGCCCTAAGATCTGCATTTATAGAACACCAGCTGGTGCTTCACACTGATCAAGTTCTGCTGTTACCAACATACTACAAGGCCTTGTTTCCCTAAATATAAGAGTGTTAAAATTATCCACAGTATTATTCATCTATTACACTGAACTAAATAGTGCTTCCATTGATTTGTGATTTTTGTTATTGTTTTCTTAAAATATACTCACAGTATAAAATTTTGCCATTTGAAGAGAGAGTGTGATGACAGCTATACATAGACATACTCAGACTGCTGGTTTCAGCAGCATCTGAAATATAAATCCCTAAGCAGCAGAAATAGAAATTCTTAAGTGGCACTTTGAGATTCAAAATTTTTGGAGGGCACGTGACCAAAGCATGTGGCTACAATTATGCTATTTGCATTTTTGTCACAAACTAGAATGTGCCCCCTTGGTCAGAAGTCAGAGACACCAAAAAGTCAAAACACTAAGAAAATTTACATTACTCCTTTGCACGAGGCATACAAAGATTGGTAAGTCCAGAACTCTTGGTTCTGCACATTTCCTCAGAAAAGAATTGACAAAAAAACCCCTGTACACAACATTATTTCCTAAATTCCTAATAACACCACTCAGGCACTTAATGCCACACACAGCACCAGTCAGAAAGTGAGACTGCTGCAGGCTGGAGAAGAAAACTAAACATACAGTGCTGGTATGGTCACAATATATCCATCAGCCTGGTGACGGATGACTTAGTTGAACTGAATACTGATAGAGAAGAAATGCTTGAACAGACAAACTCAGAGAAACTTCTGACAAGTGGTAAGAGGTACAATAGAAATGGCATACAAGAAAATGAACAAGTAGTCCACTTGTACCATCCCTCCAAGTCCTGGCAGGTTCCAAAAATACCTGAGCACCAACAAGCCACGTGCTAATTCCATAAGGAGGCTACATGAATGGATGTATGAATTATCATGGACATGCAAATGGGAAAACCAGGAAATATTCCTGTTGAGATAATTTACCAAATGGAAATCTTGAGGGGAGAGAAGGCAGGAGATGCCAAAGTGCAATATATGGGCTCTGAAAAGAGACAGAGTATATTGAAATCACACCTCAGCCTCAAGGAGTGTTGTCAGAGGGGTTGTAACACTGCCACATTTCAGGACATGACTTTCATTTATAGCAAGGTCCCTTTCAATTTATGACAGGATTAAATGTCCTTAGAGTAAAGGTTTTAGTTTGGATACTGTTGGGGATCCAGGCCACCAAAATGCTTGTCAGCCTATATGTATGGGCACAAAATCTGGGTTAGTTCATTAGAGTAAGTCAGGTAATTTTTCTCTTATGGGCAAGATATTCTAAACTATTTCCTTCACTAACATGAAACTTCACAAAACATACTTTGTGTTTGAGAGCAGCTAAGCTCAAATGGTTACCAGCAGACAGGTCTCCCCTATTGGTTTTGTTATTTTCTCCTTTATAATGACCAAAACTTGTGAGCTGGCTAACAATGTACCTATGAGGAATGTCAGTGCTTAATAGTACAGTGCTATTATCACAGTGAGCAACATCCAGGATTATCTGTGATGGCAAGTAAATGAATTTAGTCTGATTGGTGTTTTAATTGCAACTTAACTTTTTGAAATTTCTCACAGATTAATAATATCTTTATTTTTCATCATTTTATTCTTTAAAATTGTTTTTGGTGAATTCAGTCATAGGTACTAAAAAAACAAACATCATTACCAGCATACAATGATTTGCTTTTAGATTTTTTTTCAAGTTTGATTTAAAAAGGTCAATTACCCTATTCTCTTTAGCATACTAAGGGATTGTTTTAGCTCTACAAGATACAGCTACATGACAGATGAGACTAACATACAATGTATGTTAAAATCAGGATAACAGCATTTCCTGCAATTAACCTTTACTGTAAGAACAGCCTGAGTAGTCATTCAAGGGGAAACAAGAGATCTACACCTCCAGTGTATGTAGGCAAAGCAGGGTTGTAGTCTCTCATCGTGTGACTACAAGAATCCTCATTCTCTGCACCCCGGCACATTATGTTCATGTGTGTTTATTGAGTGAGACAAGACACTGATGTCTTTGGGAGAGGGGGGAAAGGGGAATGTACTACTATTGTTAAGGCATTCACCTGTGACCCCATGGGGTTCCTGTAAAAGAAGGTGTATACATATATTTTACATTAAAAAGCTAATTTCACCTATATTTTGAGAAGGTTCAAAGCCATGCTTCTCAGAGTGAAAAATGAAATTAATTACACCTCCATGATTTCTAATCAGCAATCAGTTTTAACAACTGTTAAACAACTGTTCCCCCAACCCCTCAATATCCATCAGAAGTAACAGTAAAGTTGGGTTTTCATGTTGCAAAAAAACTCAAACATTAAAAAGGAAATAATAGTCTCACTTCAGACTAGCAAAAATCATCATCATTTATTGTATAACTACAGGCATAACAATGCTTTTAGTGGCAGTCCTCTCAGTCCCGTTGTGTGGGGCTGTTTAGTGCCATAGTACCTCAACTCCTGAAAAAATATTAAGTGTACAGGCTAAAACACATCTTAGCTAGGAAACACTTTGGTGATACAATTTAGACTGATGTTGACAGTATAATCACAGAATTAAGTTTTTGTCTGAAAGTGAGCAAGATTGTAAGACATTCCTTATCTAACTCATAAATCCCATCAAGCCTGGGATGATTAATTTAAAACTATGGGTATTTAGAGTGTCTATTTTTCTTCCATAAATAACTCGTTGGTATTCAATACTAAGCAATACATAACCCCTAACAGCTTCGAAGGCCAGCTACAGATGGTGCCCCTTGACTTGCTCACACATAAGGGAGTTTAAGGTCGACTTGCATAAACTACCAGCACATTTAGATGCTGCCTTCTGGGACTCTAATTCGTATTGTGCCAGGATATTTAATGATTTAAATGATTGCAAAGTTCTATACCTTAATACCAAGACACCGGTTTTAAGGTCTATCTTTAGAATCAGTGCTGTTCTGTTCTGATATTTGCTGAGTGCTACTGCAAACTGATCTACCTGAAGTTAAGCCCCAATCCTTCACCGAGGCTCAGCCATATTTTCTGTGGTTTTTTAAACTTGCAAGCTTGTTTAAAAAAACAACTAGATTAAAAAAGGATATTAGCTTTTCAATTTTTACTAGAGGGGGGGAAAAAAGACTAAAATAGGTATTTTGTGTGTGTGCCTTTTTCATTTCTCGTTACTCCTTAGATAAAAAGAAGTATGGGAAGACTAAAACAACAGTCATCATCTAGAGTAGCAATCAGAAATGGTTTTGATTCATTGCACATTTACCTCTGTTATTGATTTTCTACTCCCTAGTAAGCAAACATCTAACTCCCAAATTCAAGCAACAAAGAGAACAATGAAGATTTCCATTTAAGAAAGAAATAGTTTCCTCTGATTATTCAGAAAATAATCTTGCTTTTTTAGAGAAAGCAAAATTCATATTCACACAGCTGCTTCTCAATACTATCCCTATCTTTAAGTCCAAACCCTGCTGACAGCCGACCCTTTGGAAAAGCCCTCAAACACTACCCAGACGAAACAGTGCTCACAAGCAAGTTCTCCCACTTTGGTACACCCTAAAATAACTCAAGAATTTGATTGTATCCAGTAGGTGCCAACCAGACAGAACAATCCAGCACAGATATTGATTGGTGCTGGTTTACTGCAGCTGCTACACTTCCCTTTCAGAGAAGGATTTTCAGGGTGGTGCAAAATCAAAAATGCAAAAGGAACACAAGGTTGACACACAATAAAGCATAGAGCAAAGTGGAATTAAAAAAAAAAAAAAAAAGGAGTAGGAATTTAAGATTCTAAAATAAATCACTCACTCTACAAATGTCCTCTTATTGAGTAAGAATATGATTAAATACTATGGCAGAATGATATTCCTGTCTACTGTGCTACCAAGAAACAAAGCATTAAGTTGATTTCCAATACTATCCTTTTCTTGATTGTCTGATTCCCTTTCCATAATTTTGAATGATAATACCCAGGAATGAGGCTAAAGGATAAATGTGGCCTAGCAGCCATGAGAAACCTGGGGAGACTGGAAAGTGTATGTCTGCAAGAAAACAAATGAAACAAGGAATAGAAACAAGAAAAATTAAAAATCTATTTAATTCCAAGTAACACAGTTTTGCTCAGAAGCAAGGTATTAATGCATTCCAAAGTGCCATTCGGATCATTGCCATTCAGACTGATTTATAATCACTGTGTACCTGATTATTGTATTTGTTTGCATGTGTATAAAATGAAACTTTTTTTTTTCTGGTCAGGACTATAGATTTTCACTGAAATAATTATACTATATTCCTACCTCACATAATTCCCCTCCAGGTATAAGCTGGAGAGATAATGTTATTACTTGGGAATAACACTTAGAAGAACTGTACTCTCAGGAGGGAAGAGCTGCTTCACTGTGATGAAATAGATAAATTGGCACTTCTCCGGGTGCAGTCAAGAGATATGATACTAAGACTGCATCTATTACCATGGCATCAAAATGCTGTGATATCACCATTGTAGCAGCCCTCTGATGTAACCCTATCTCTAGATTACAGAGAGAAAGCCAAAATCAAAACTCAAAAGGCAAATACTGCAACAGGATTTAAGAAGCTAGAAAAAGACTTAAGTGGAATTTAGACACTTGAATCTTACAATGCAAAATTAAATGCCTTATTTAAAGAGGAGAAAAAACAAACAAACAAAAAAACCAAACATTGTTACAAATAATAAAAATTCCCAACCAAAACAAAACAATAACTAATCAATTCACCAAACGGTGAAAAACCCTTGTGACTATCTAAATGTTTGCCATAAGGTTCTCTGGGCCTGGAGAACAGTTGTGTGTTGAGTTTATTGTTTTTCTTGGTGCTGAACAAGATTGTGATCAATCCTAAACCTGCCTGTTGTGATCCACAATCAAGATTTCCTATGCACGTGTCTGTGTCTAAGAAAAATGTTTACAGGGATTTTTTGTCTTGCCATGACCCTATCCCAGCAACTGTGATACCACAATCACATACTAAGAGCTTTTAGTTCTGCACAACTCTGTCCAAGGAACACCATTCCAAAAAATTCTTCATTAAATCTGTAAAAAGCAGCAGAGGACAGAACAGAATCATCGTTGTGGCAACTATGGCCTGGTGAGGACACTTGAGACGAAACACTGGAGACAATCAAGACCATCTTAATCATGACTTGACTTCCTGCCAGAAGCCATGTCAAACCACAGACAGGCCCTTACAGCTGTTACCCTGGAAGCTTGAAAAAGCCACGGTGAAGCTCAAGAATTCTTGTTGCTTTTGAAGTTCACATTATTATTTTGGCATTATTCAAGTGTTTGCTCATTCATTCTTCACTTCCAGGCTCCAGCAGCTACTAAATATTAAATTAGTTGTGTAAATAATAAATTTACAACAGAATTGTTAATTATAGTAAATTACAGTAATATATGTTTGTTATAGAATGTCAACTGTATTTATAATCTATTAAATTAGAGTTATAATAAGGATTTAATAAAATTATCAACTGCAATTGTGTTCTTACGATGTTTCACTGCGTGGGCTTCTGAGTTTTTTGAATTGTCTGGATCAAAACAATAGTGTGTTATCCAAGGATATTCACCATGACCTTTCTTTATCTGAAAATCCATATGAATGCACGAGTTTATTTCACATGAATTTTCTCACTTTCAGCCTTCTGATTCTCTCCCTCATCCCACCAGTGAGGAGGGGGTGACTGGCTGCATGTGGATGAATTTCTAGCTGGAGTTAAACCATAACAAGTGTCAAAACTCATTTCAATGTTCATGGTGACATTTCTTGCTCCAAAGACTCCTTGTGTATTTTTCACATGTCTCATTTGAAAAAAGGGAGTATGGTTTTGATGGCCATCTACAGGGATGATGCAATCACCTCAGCTTGGGAAGGGAAGAAAGTGCCTCCTGATGCCTAGATATTAATCCTAGTTGGACAGAATGGCTGTGATTTGCAATAAACTGCCAGGCCCCATCTTTCTGGTGAGAGTGTTGACTTCTCTGGATTAGAATCCAATGGTTGGTATTTTGAAAGAAAGCACACGTAGGATTTAGGTCTCTCCTTTAGACACCAGGTGCGTAAAAGACCTCCACTGCAGTGACTAATTTTTCTTGCTCCAGCTTAGCCTCTTGGAGGATTTAAGTCTATGTGAACTTTGCCCAGGTCACATAAGACTTTCCTGCATAGGGAGAAGTAAAGGCTGACACCATAGTAACCCCTATCTCAGCCTGAAACCATGGTAACAGGATCGTCTTGCTTCAGGCATGCTACCACAGGTACCCTGCACTATTTCAAAATATTCAAATTGAAATAAACTGCTTTGGAGCAAGTCAATTTTCTGACACTGATTCCTTCAAATTATTCCAACTGAAAATATTGAGATGGACTGCAGGTCCTATTAGAAACTTTAAAGGAACACTGTTAAAAATGGTTGATGATTCATCTTGATGCATCAAAGAAGGATGGGTAGTTAGAAAATTCTGTCCTAAAATTCCCTTGAAACTGTGCTACAGAGAGACAGAAGGGTTTCCATCTGTTCACCTGTAGATATTCTTAAAAGCCTTTCCTGTGAGTTTCTGCTTTAATATAGAAAAATACTACAGAAATTACCACTGGTTGCACAGTCTAACAAAAATAGGCGAAAAACAGGGACCAAAAGCCTTTTTGCACTGACCAGCTACTTTCATTTTCAGCAAACTAGAGGTTATTTTTAGCCCTAATAAGTGTAAGATTGCTGCTTTCAATTTAATTAATCATAAGGTTATTCGTAGAAATAACAAGTCCAAGATTTTGTAACAGAAATGTGATTTCCATGTGATGTTTTTCCTTTAAGCAGCCAGTAATGTAATTAAGAAGAGAAAAAATGTAGCCCTACTCTTCAAGCTTTTCTGCAGGCAGGAACCAAATTTATGACTGCTACACCTACATTTTGTCTGGTATGAATAAAATAAGGTGGGGATCACAATATGTTGTGTCTCACAGAATCCCAAGAGCTCCAAGAGGTGCAGAGAGATGTGTGCACACCAGGAAAGAAGCAAAGAGGACAGAGAGAACAATATTAGTCACAACTGAGTTGATACCATTTCTTCAAATGCAGAGATCATTTCTAAGAATTTAAGTAGTTGATAAATTACAAAAAAAGCAGCTGTTCAACACAGCAATATTTTCTGCATAGAACACAATGAGAATTCTTAGCAACTTAATGCCAGATTGTTTCATAAGTATTTTGCTGCCTGACTCCCGCTGAATTATTATGGAACAGGCTGCCAGTAGGGGATGGCTTTTCCTAATGATAGTTGGTATTGGTTTTTAAGTGACAGTTTCTTTCAGAAAACAATTTTTAAAAAATCCTAATTGACTGTCAGTATTTTATTATCCACATAAATGCCAAATCCTTTTGCTAACATTATTATTTTATTGGCATTAGTCTACTGACATGCTATAACACATGTTAATTATGCTTTGCATAGCATTTCTCTTAATTAATTATGGCCTTAATGAATGTCCTTGGCTTCTCATATTGTTAGAAAAGGTAAATAGGGGCACAGCACTTAACTCTATACCATCAATTTAAAAAGTATTTCTCCCATTTTGTCTTTTTTTTTTTAATGCTAAATTACTCTAAATGCACATAGCCTATATGAAGACTCTAAATAAAATGCACAGAATATTTGTTGCAAAACCTCAGTTTTTGTGGATGAATACTCATTACATAGAACCAGGAAAAGATAAGTTCAAGTCCACTTCTGAGGACAGAAATATGATTTGCCTATGCTGTTCATCAGTGGCTAAAATACCTGAAAACCCTACCTAAGCCTGTTTTGGGGAGATCTGGGGCAAATACACTCTGCTCAGAAATAAGTAAATTAAAAAGAAAAGCTAATTTTATTTTTCTCTAACTCTATGCACATGAAACAGTGAGCCAATGATATTCAAAAAATCATTAGACTGAAGCCAACAGTAATATTATCATCTGATTAACAGCTTAGAAAATATCATCAATTCAATAAAGCACTGGAAGAGCTTTTCCCCCTCATAGGCTACTTCACTTCTACATAAAATAATGAAATAAGAAAGTGCATTTTCAGCTGCATAGCCCAACTGATGAGCTGGGATAAGCCTGGATTGTGCCTATTTGAAACATACGTACATATATACAAATAATTTCAGTGCCTCTGTATATACATGCCAAACCCATGACAAAAATGTACGTGGTCTTTGACCCAGCTCCTCAGCAGCCACATCCACTATGCAAAGGAACTCATTGCTATGGATTGTGGAAAGGGGTCTCCTCAGCTGAAAGATGCTTTTCAAAAATATTTCTTCTTCTAAGAATTACATGTTTATCCCCATTCAAAGGTCTGCTGCAATTTGACTCTTTTTAGCAGACCTGCCAGCATTTCTCTAGTCAACAACAGGAAATTACTAAGACTATTTTATTCATCTTGTGCTACACACTCCAACCCACGCTGCCTGCCTGCTCCCTAATGGTGTCCTGGGAAGTTTATCCCATTAGCAAACACTGCATCAAGATGCCTCAATAGTGTACAAGTACCTTGTGCCCCATAAATACACACCTATTAGCAACTAAAAACCTTCCCTGTCTCCAGCTGGAATGACATGATACCCATTTCAGCTCTTTTTACATCAAATTTATTTGCAGGTAAACACAAAACAAACCAGATGATTCTCTGGCAAACAAGGAATTTGGAACAGCAATGAATAGAAATTGCAGTCTGACAGGTGAGCTGTTCTGCTGAGGTTCTGAAGCTGCTATTTTGGTTGGGAAAACATTTATGCAAACTGCTCAGAAATTTGCCTTGCTCTACTGCCCATCCAATATCTTATTTCTCTGATGGAGTCTCATTTCAATGTAATCATATTCTCAGTAAAAATTGAATAGTGCAGGAAGGGAAGATTTGACACAAGTTATTCTGTTCAAAATACATGAAAGGCTATTAAATCTGGCCATAGGCTTTTTCAGGAGGGGGAAAGGAATGTTTACTTGACTACATTTAAAATACATTTTATGTGAAATTTTGATTTATACTAAATATCTCCACTGATCCCTTTGACACTTCTGTCTGTAGTAAACATGATCTAGTGGAAACATAAGGCTTATTTCAAATCCTAAAAGGTAATTATAGCCTAGACAGTCCAGAAAAGAGAAAAAATAAAGATCACCAACAGCTCCTCTGTGCCTAAGGGAAGTTTTAATTAAAAGTCACAGGAGAATAATCTGCAAGAAACAAAAATGAGATGGCTGCTGCTAATTTGCCTGGGTCTCAGGCAGATAAACAGTAAATATGCAACAACTAAAGTTGCTGTGATTTTGCTCACTTTAACACTTACTGGCAAAGTGTTCCCTTGTCTCTTTTCTCCTGAGCACTCGTTGGCAATTCCAAACCTTTGCTCTCCCAGCGTTGGAGCTGCAAACTCCACCACAGAAACTGCAGCACGTGCTGAGCCTTGGGTCCAGTGTTTCACATTCACACCAGTCAGTCCCTCTGGTGTGGGGAAGGATCCCAGCTCACTGGCCACAAGCATCTGAAGCAGTATGGAACGGTAAGGAATTTCCTTTTCCTCAGGCGAAAGTGCCTGCTGAGGCTCTGCTCCAGCTATTGGACACAGTCCTGGGTTCTCAAATTTAGTCCAGAAAATTGGCAAAGAACATGTTGACTTTCCTTACTCTTTTTCCAAAGTCTCCAGCTTTTCTAAGATCTTACCAGTCAACTTCAGTTTGGAAATCTACGGTTCCACCAGTTTTCCCTGTGGGCTGACAAACACCCTGTGGGCTGGAGAAAGTGAGCAGCCCCACCCTTCCCCTGCTCCTACTCTGATCCCTAAGTTTACAAGGATAACATGGGAAGGTTTAACAGGGTGTATCCATGTGCCCACCACAGACATCAGTCCTGAGAACCACAGCAACTGTCACCCTTTCTGGCCCTGGCCTTCAAGAGCCCTGCTAAACCTTAGATCAAGAGACTTGGGATCTAGCCTCTGTTTTAGGAAGAAAGAAACATGGTGTACTCCGTGCTAGAGAATTAACAAAGCTACAGTCCTCTGCTAATTGGATGAATAACTGCCACAAATTTAATTTTTTTTCTTCCAAAGGGCGAATTTCATCATGAATGAGAAGTGACCATCTGTATTTGCTCAGAGATCTTTCCCCAACTTCATTCTAACCAACAGACAACATAGATAAAATCTAGTAAAAAAAAAATTTTCTTTTTCAAATTAATTTTTAGCACTTTTCTACATTCATGAAAAAGAAAATCACATCTATTTATGATTTTCTTCTTGCTACATAAGTAAAAATCTCTCCTCCCATTTATCTACATCCCCTGTAATTGTGAGTTTTAACAAGAGGGCAACTCCACTTATAATTCAGACATTTCCAGATAAAATGAGCAGCAAATCAGTTCTTCCTACAGTGCACATTGAATTGTGCTATTATTCTACACACAGCAGGTGCCAATTTTTACAAAATCATGAAGTGTCACAATTATAAGCAGAATTACTTGTTAAAATTTAAGAAGCAGATAAATAGCAAACAGGAATGTTGATTACCCAACAAATGTCAAAAAAGAAAAAAAAAAGGAAAATGTCTGTATCTGATTAAACCAGTACATTATTTTTTGTTCTATTGGGCAAGATATATTTCTTCAAAATTTAATACTTGGTTTAGAATATTTTATAGGTAATTAATTTATGTGTTTCTTAGGTTACACACATAAGCATTTTTCCTCTGGAACATTTACATATACTATCATTAACTATCATGTTATTTAAAAAGAGATATTGCATCCAATACACCGCTTGGTAGCTGTGTTTAGAGAAACCTGAAAGGGGAGTGAAGGGGCTGTGTCTGAAAAGTGATTCTGCCACGCTTTTCTGTCTACTTGGTTCTCATCCCTGCCTTTCGGTCATAAGGCATTTTCCCCACAGACAGCCCCAATTCCAGAACAATCTGTATGGTGCAAAACTGACACAGCCTTCTGAAAACATTGAGAACAAGGCAGGTATGCCTGAGGTAAAAACCTTGCTCCTGCTTCTTGTCTACTGTAACCACTGCTCATATCATGAAGCTGCAAACTACTTCCTGAGATGCAAGGGAATGAGCGGGAAGACAGAAGTGGAATTTTTTCCCTTTCTTTTTAGCAACATTAGTAAGTCATGCCTCCACTATTGTTATTCCTTCACCACCTACTGGAAATGAATCAGCACAAATTGATATAATATCACCAGAAACATCCCATCTCGTACCTATCCTGTGACAATTACCATAATCTTCATCCTCCATTCCTGCCTCCTCTTCCAGATTTCCCAGCCTGGCAATAAAATCTCAGTCCCTGTGCAGACAGCTGAATTTACCAGTCTCACATATCCATCTTAGGTACATGATATTATGCAAACACATTGATATTGCCTCTGAAGTCTCCAACTCTATAGTGCCCAAGTCATTACAGTACCTCACTCCCTGATCTTGTTGCCTTTGCCTGCAGTCACCTTCTACAGCCAGGTCCATCAGATCCCCTTTTCACCATTTGTTTGCCCCACTACTCCCACTAAAAAGACAAAACATGTTTCTCCATGTATTTCCAGTCCATGAAGTCAGGACCCTCCCGTTCTGTCAATTCAATTTTATGAGATGCTGGTTTCTACCTGAAAATTTTAACCTCAAATTCCTCTGCATTATGTACCACTAAGCTTTATTCTCCTTTTACTATTTATAGGTGGTGTCAATGCAGTATAATTCCCTGTTTCCAAAATAATGCATTTCCTTCATATTAACTAAAACATCAGTGGCTACAAAAGAACACTGCTGCAAAAAATTATACTGAATGTAACACACAAACTCATCCTCATCAACGATTCTGTTTTGTGAAGCCACTGTATGCGCCAGAAACTGGTAACATACTGCTTGGACAATTACCAAGGCTAAGTCATGTAAAGGTCATTTTGCTACAATTTATCAGTTTAAAGCAGGAGGTGGCAGAGTGTCACAAAATCTCACATGTGAAATGACATTTGACTCAATGACATTTTTTCTTTGACAAAGGAAACTTATACATATCTATGTATAACATATATATCTGTATAAGGGCTCCAGATGGTGAAATGGGCAAAAGAAGAAAGAACTCAAATCCTCTATGGAATGTTAACCATCCTTTCTGAATGGAAACATTGTGATATGTACTAGAATATATCTCAAGCTAAATTGAAGCCAAATACAAGATTCACGGATACAGAAAAAAAAAAACAAAAAACAAAAACAAAAAAAAAAAACATAGGGGAGCAGATACACGGCTCCCCCTCCTGCCTTTGCCACTGGCTGGCTGGTGCTTCCAGAGAACTCTGGAAGAGCTGCCCTTTGGATACGCTTTCCCCCAGTGCTTAGTTACAGACTGTGGTGCCCACTGAGGAAGGCTTCTTGCCAACCTCTACAAGAAAGAAACTGTTTTAACTCTCCAACTCCAAAGGACAAACACCATCAGAGCTAAACCAGCTGAGGTTAAAAAAGTTTTTTTCAAATACCAGTTTAGGTCACTTCTGTGCAGTCAGGTTGAAAAGTTCTGTAAGATTCAAGAATAGGAGACACTAAGTAAATATAACAACATTTTAAATGCTGACCATGCATTTAACACACATAAACCACCTAAAGCTACACTTCCCAGTATAGGTGTGTGTTAGCCAGTTCCCTTTTGACCCAGAAATCAGATCCCTGATGTTGGATAAGGAACACTCATCACAAAACTGCCCTGCTTAGTGCCTGTAAATTGATGATGGAGCACTGCAGCCCCCCATTTGAACGGTGAGATAAGCAGTACATGGTCCATCGAGTATTCCCAATACATTCCCTCTCAGCTGCCTCCCCTTTAACACTGAGATTGGGGTGGATGGCCCCAGGTGGCACCAAGCACCCACCCAGCTCTTCAGTCAGTGCCACTTCCCTTCCATGGTGCAGGAAAGAGAGGGGGAAAAACTGAACGAGAAAACTGAGAAGCTGAAACAAAGACAAGGAAATTACTCACTAGTTGCTGTCACAGCCTAAACACACTCACCTTGCAGAATCTGACTTCATTTTTTGCCAATTAATAGAAATTATCCCTACCTCTCCATATCACGACAGGTTACATTCAGTCCCCAAGTGTATAGTTTAATCTCTCACATACATATGCCAGTAGTATACAGTTTATATTTTTCTTGAAAAGCAAAGAAAAAAACAGCTTTCCACTGTTCCACAGTAATATCAACTTTTCTGGGTAACTGTGGGGTTGTTTTGTTCATCTACTTGTAGCCTGACAGGAATGAGAGAAGCAAGTGTCTTCAAGAGAAGCAATTTTAGTAATAAAGATTACTCATATCATTATAGACAGTTCATAATGAATACACAAAGGAAGAGAATCTGACAGAACTAGTGAACACACTCCTGAAAACTGGAAAGAGAGTGGAGAAAGAAGGCTTCTGGTCTGCTAGAGCTTAAACCTTAATTAGGCAATTATAACTATTAAACATTGCCAAAGCTCCAGGCCTAGTTGAATTACAACTGAGAAATCAGTAGAAAAATGGTGAGGGAAAAAGGAAAGCCCTTGGCAGGATTTGTGATAACTCACTAAGGAAGGGAGTATATGAGAACTAGAGTAGCAGTTAATATAATTATTTTTACTTTAAAAGGCTCCAAGACCCTAAAAAGCCCAAGCTTCTTATCCTGGACTCAGTTATGCAGAAGACAGAAAATTATTAAATGAGATTTAGAAGTGCCTGACTTAGAAGACCAGGACAGCAGACTGAATACACAGGGAAAAAAAAGGTCATGACAGACAACTCTACTTGAATTCTTTTAATACTTTACTTCCCTAGAGACAATTCCAATGTAACAGACAATTTATCTGGAATTCTGAAAAGCATTTGATACTGCAGCACAAAGGAGATTGATTTGAAAAGGTGGTGAAAGTGTTTCCAAAGAACTGACGAAACAAATTCCAACAGATTCCAAGACATATCAGCAAGGAACAGTCCAGCTGCTGAGTGCACAGAAGAGAACTGGAGCTTTCAGCTTTAGATGATTTTCTAGAGTTGTGACCTTGGCAGTGTCATGTTCAAAATTGTTCCATTTGCTTATGGCACACAATTTCTAAGGCAACAAAAACAGAGGGAAAAGGGCGAGCGATTTCAGAGCCACTGAATAATTTAGGTTTAGAGGCTTATCCATGGCACACGTGCCATGAGGACGCACCTTAATTCCATAGTACTGGAAAGTGACCACAGAGAACACACCTAAGTGGGAAAAATTGGAATATGTCATGCTTAACACAAAAGATTTAATTAATTGAAGAGAAAAAAGTTGTGGGGTATTTATCATGAAAAGCATATAGAGAAGAAAAATAAATTATTCTAGAAGTGCACAATCGTTTAAGAGAATCAGCGTTGTGCTGGCCAGGAAAGTTACTGAGCAGTTTTGCTGTTCCAATAGTAGCTCATAAATCTCTAAAAATAAGATACAATTTTCATACTCAAGAATGTTGTATTTTTTAGGCCTCAAAGACTTATGAATTCTGTCCAGAAAGGAGTCAACCTGTCAACTCAATGTTGTAATCTTCATACTTTAACTTCTATGCTTTAGATGAATATTATAATTATTAAATTCCATGCTGTTGAATTCTGATTTTTTAAAAGGTCTAATATTGGGTTTGATTCTATACTAAGCTATAATTTTTGGGAAAGAATTTCAGTTTCTTCCACATTGTACATGGAGATATAAGAAGAGAGGGAAATGAGAGAGAGAAAATAATAGATTCTGATGTTTGGCACCGTATCTTAGAGGAAATTAAAGAGTTACAGAGAAGATAATTTCTTAGGATTACTGAAGATAAAGCAAAAATTTGATGTAAAAACTGCTTATGACTGGAACTAATATTGTCATGGATAGAGTATCCATCCTTTAAATAGATCCAGCTTGAAAATAAATGAGGAACAGTAGATTAAGATGAAGCTGAGTGTGTGGCTGAAGGAAAAAGGTTGTGTTTGAGGATTAAAAAAAATGAAAGTATATAAACTAATCTGTTTCTCTGTGGGACGATGCATGCTTTGATGAATCTACAGTTGTGTCTTGTCCTATAAAGGTATTACTGCATGTTTCTAATTTTTAAGTGGCCAAGCAAAAGTACTACAAGAACTACAAAACTACAAAAGTACTCCAAGTACTACAGGAAACAGCCAGTCAGCTGATCTGCATGGCCTGACACATAGCCTCTGACTGGGAAAGGAGGAATTCATTACCTCCTAGTAAAAGGCTTCATTCAAAACACTTTAGGGGAGATTTTGGACTACTGGTTATGTATGTATGTATGAGAGTCTGCTGATTTGACGGGTTTTAAGGTCCTTACCTTCACTAGTAAAACTTGCAATTTTGGCAGAGCTGTTTCCTAATGACTTTCAAATATAATGAAAAACATATTTTGACATAAACTGTATTACCAAAGACAAATATATACCAGTTAAGTGAAATTAACCTTCAAGTGATACTTGAATAACAGTAAACCACAAGAGTATGTAAGAGATCAGATATATTGTAGTTTAATTATGTTACAATAATTCACCTCATTAATCTCCTAGGAAACAATAACCACAACAGTTACATACTGTAATTAACAATCCATATTTCAAACTTAATTTTAAGTTTATATGACTTTGCAATATTATCCAGTGCAATTATATAAAAGACAAACAAAAGATAGAGCAAATATTATGTTCTCTGGAGAAGACATTGAAAATATCCTCACCTCTTCCACCTGTGACAGAAAGGACCAAGGCCAGCACCACTCTCCCTTTCTTCTGTCCCAATCACTGGCTCCACTTCATCTGCAAATAATCTCAGGATCTATCAGTTCACATCTCTGCTAGAAGGCCAATATTCTGTGGACAGTCCTGGTTCTCTCTGCTGTCAACGTTCCTAATTCAAATATCACTCCCTGGGAAGACTACTGGTTTGGGTAACACACTGTAGCCTGACCATGGTGTGATTTCATCTGCATTTAGATTTTTTTGCCCTTCTGTTGGGCTACAAAACTACTTCTTAAATTACATGCAGAAATAAATCTGTTTCTGTCACTACACTTGCCAAAAGCCTTAAATTCCCTTACACTTCCTAAGCTATTCACAGTGTGAGAATTGCTATGGCAGGCAGGAAGAGGAGCACAGTGATCTTTACAGATCATGAGATCCCACCATGACCAATACAGATCATGAGATCGCACCATGACCCATACAGATCATATAGAGAACATTCCTCTACACATGAGATGCCACTGCCTTGGGGCAGGATGGGGCAGTTGGCATTTAGTGTCAGGAATTCTGTGTCCCAGAGATAGGGAAAATGCACAAGGAAATTCGACAGGTATAAAAATATGTACAACAGGAAAACCTGAGGATTATTGCTTTGGACAGGGTTTGGCCGGGAATCACAGGTGTAATGGTACACAGAAAAGGAAATGGGTACAAGTGAAGCATGCCCAAACAGCCAGGTAAGCCTGGCACTTCATCACTGAACTCGTGGCATCAATGCCAGAGTTCTGCACAGTTATAGGAAAAACACTCCCTGCTCTATCACCAGACACTGAAACATCACCTTCTTGGGGATGTTCTATCTACAAGACTTAGTCCTTTTACTTGATGAGCTCACCATCTAAGTTCATCTCGACTGCAGATACTTTCCATGTGGACTAAGCCAGACAGAACTTAGTGTAGAGCTGTAAATCAAAACTCTGCTTTTAAAAATTTATAATAATAGATTATATTCCTCATTCAAATACAATGGCAAATAGGAGGCAAAGTGTTTTTCTTGATTACTTTTTGATTTTAGCTTTTTAACAGGTATCGTTTTTATTCAATAAAACTATTGTAAGACTGCACTCTGATTACTGAGCTTCTGCTTTTTGACCTTTTTTCTTTATAGCTCTCCAAGTAGGAAATGAGATATATTTATAAAATCAGGGAGCAATAAGCAAGAAGCTCATATTCTCTTAGGACAGAAAATAAGAGCACTGAAAAAATCTTGTTTGAAAATATAAGTGTCACACAGAGAATAAAGCTCATTCATTTATAACATTTTTCTATTAAAACAATGTAATAACAACTGAAGTTCAAATGATATATGAGTGTCTCCTTGAAGAAGATCTTCTGTACATCTGATAAACCATAAATACTACAGAATGTACCTCAGGCAGAACAAGCACATCTTTGTGTGAAAAATACACAGAGTGTGTGAGGCTGAGTTATGAAGGTGAACAAACTTAATTTATATAGTTGCCTGGTGGACACCCACAATTTGCAATTTAATCATCCACAAGTTATGGTGTGTTCATAATTGTGTTAGATTTTGAAAGAAGACAATGATGGTTATATTAAGCCTAAAAAATAGCCAAACTTTTCAGGTTTATGATAATTTATAAAGGAAATAGTTACAAACAAGGTGAATTAAAGCATTAGAGCTGCTCTGAACAAAAGCACAGCATATTCCAGGCAGATTCTTGAATACCTATTTTCATCATTGTCACCTTTTATATCTACAGATTTATAGGCAGAGGAAAACCCTACTACTGTCATTCTGTAAGAGTGGCAAGAATTTTTTTTTTCTGCCAGTTACTCTTAAGAACACCAAAACTTTTGGAGTGAAAAAAATTGATCAGTCTGAACTTCTGCATAATTAGAGGCACAGTCTTTGTGCCTACAGACCCAGATCCTGGCCAAAGTGGATAATACCAGAATCTCTATTTTATATAAAACAGTTAAAAAATCACTGAACTAGATCTAGATAGAGAAGGCTAACTTTGTATTTTGGTGGCTTAGATGCTTGCCTGAAATAAAGCACAATGATTTTCTAGCTCATTTTTTCAGTAAACAATTTAATTATTTACAAGAAAAATGAAGCATTTACTTCTAAAAGGATTGAGAGAGATCATACTATAATAATGCAGACTAGGACACATTTTTGCAAGTAGGAGACCTTGGTTCAAATCTCTGATTTGAATTAAGCAGAAATTTAAACATGATCCTTCTATTTTATATAGAACAGAAGTAGTGACAGAGGTTACAGGGGGTGTCCTCCTTCACACTATACCTGAGCATTTTATGAACAGGACACTTTTCTGTGCTGTGCTCTGGGAGACACTCACTCCCTCAAGTACAGGGAAGGCTTGGACCTCTTGCACATCCCCAGAACTCACAAGTGAGATTTCAGTTAAAAGGAACAGCAGCAACAGCCACTTTGAGGATCTAGACTTTAATTTTCTTTGCTTTATGGGAAAAGAATGCTGTCAGACAGAAGTTAAAACTTTATCTTTCAGATATTTTGGGCTGAAGAAAGAAGAAAACATTATTTTAGATTGGTTTGAACCAATCCTTTTCCTATGAGGGGTGACCTCTTCACAGTGTTTCAGTATTTAACAGCCAGAAGAGGGTGGAAGCTCCGTCTTCTCATGGAGAACAGGTACAAGTTGCACCAGGAGAGGTTTCATCTTCCTATAAGAATTCTTTTGATAATGAGAACAACCAAGCCCAGAGACAATCTCCCTATGGATAAGGTAGAATCCCCATCACTGGAGGTTTTTCAAAACATGGCTAGGAAGGGTACTAGATAGGCTCTACTTCCCATAATAGATTGGACCTGATGATCTTTCAAGGTCTTTTCCAACCCGGTTTGTCCTATGGTTCTATGATTTTTCCCTCAGAAACTTGTTATTAATAGTAAGGACGACATTCTTTCAGGTGCTGCAATAACACACCAGAATAAGGTAGCTAGCATAACATTCCTGTTAACTTTGAACTCTTCCTGCTCTATTATCAGATAAAGTTTTAATGAAAATTTTTCCAATTCCTCCACAAAAAAACAATCACATAAGAAGATCTCTAATAAAAAAGAGAAAGATTAATTGGAGAGCTGCCTTGAGAGACCAAATGTTCCAGATCTGACAGTTTTATAATATAAGTAATTAGGGTAACATCATGAGTTATGTTATCAGAGCCAGCAGCATGATCAGCAATTGTTTGTATTTCAGGGTCTATTCATGTGTAGAGTACATAGAAACTAGAGCACCAAAAGCAGATGAAACAGATGTTGATGGAGCAGAGCTGACTTCTCAGCTGAATGCTGTTCTCCTCCTGCCAATGCCTTCAATTCACTTATCTTCATTAAAAGAAATTTAATTTTCAGTGAAAAGAAACATGAGTAAAATGATGCCTATCAGCACAGCCTGTGCAAGTTAACACAGAAGAGGCTCCTGCAGATGTCAACTTTTGTAAAGTGAAAATTAAAGAGGAACACGGCAGTTAAGGGGCAGGGAATGAACCCAATGTGCACTAAAATTTTCTCATTTCCATTAGAGAACCTGAGCTGCCTTTCTGCTCCTTTTCTTGAGTGATCCTGGTTCCAGTGGGGGAATGAACTTGGCTCCCTCTCTTGGCACAAACAAAATAGTTGAAAAGAAAAAAAAACCTAAACACTCAAGACTGAGAAAGCAAGTGCCTCTGAACTGGTAATCCTGAAGCCATTTGCAAGATTCAACAGCAGGAAGAGAATTACTAAAAGGAAAAAAGAAAGTCAGCTGGAAATGTCCAAGAAGCACGAAAATTTATAATAAAGGGGGGAGAGTGCATGGTGACAGATGATCGGTGGGACAGCATGGAAATCTCCACCCAGTGTGAGGAACCACAGAAGATGGGGGTTGTATCCCATGAGGACTGAGAGATGGGAGCATTAAAACAGGACAAGTGTGTAAAGGGGAACAGATGCTTTCAGGAATTGATTATAGAAGTGTTTAGAAATTTGTAGATACGTTTTTATATTTCACAAATGTCAACTGTTGTGGCTTATCTGCAGGGTGGCTGATTCCTCCTGAATGTCTAATTCACTGATTGCCAATTAATTACATGCCATTAAAGAAATCAATAAACTGCTTTGATCATGATTTAAGAATACAAATTGAAGTTTTCCTCTGTGACAGTTGTTTATTCATCAAATCATCTACTTATTTCTCATTTCTGTACCTGTTTGACTCTACAATTGGTATCAAATATTTAAAGAAATTATCTTCAGTTGAAATGAAGCCTGTTTTGTAATCAAGTCTGGTTTTGGCTTTGTCAAATGAGAACTTGCCAAATGTCATCAGAAGGATCACAGACAGAGTAAAACATGGGATGCTTATCAAAACAAAAATTATAAATATTGCACATATTCCATTACATAAAATAAATGTGAAATATCTGATCCTAGATGGCATGAAAAATTCTAGTAGTGCATGCAGTGCTTCCCTAAAGCAAGAGTAAACACACTATCACAGCTAAAAATACCACACCACAAGAATTAACACAGGATGGAATGTCCTCTGCCCAAANTGGTATTTCCACAGAGACACTAAGAAAGAAAAAGATCACTATTCACTCTCCAGCTGCCCAGTCAGTACAGTGGGAATTAAGAAGCTGAACTTTCACTTTGCCATAGATTTCTAAGTTTCTCAAATACCTGCTTTTACTCTTGGTGTGCCATTGGATTGAGGGATTTTTATCAGCATACACTTCTTGAATATAAGAATCTAGGGCAAGATTGTTGTTTAAATGAGAACATTCCCAAACTTCTTGAAAATTATGCTTAATATTTGATTCTTTTATTGCTGTGCTATACAACAGTGGTAAGAAATGGCCTTTTTAAAACCTACTCCTTCAATAGAAGCACAGTTTTCACATGGAGAAAAGAAGTGTAAAATGATACAGCTTTGTAATTTACAGTAACTTGTGACACGTTTCTGCACTTTGATCTATGTCAAGTGTAGAGATCGATTTTGACATCTACTAAAGCCATAGAAGTGGAAATCCATGTGGATAATATTTTTTTATATATAGGTATACAAATTTTCTTATCAAAATACTGTAAAATGAGGTTTGGTTCGAGAGAAACACATCCTAAACAGGTGCTTCAATCCTTCCATTACAGATGGAAAAAATACCAAGGTAATGAGCATCACAACACAAATATGGCCTTGTTTTAAAGTTGAACTTAAGGTTCAAAATAATTTAAACAAAGAAAAGTAAATAATGTAGCAAAGATTCATCTCAAAGGAATACTACTGTAACCACTGAATAGATACAAGCACCAATTTTTATTGGTATGCAAAGGAGTCAGATCTGTTTTGCTTCCAGAGCAGCCCAAAGGACAAAAAGTCAAGGAAGCAGTACACATTATAATGTATCACAAACAAAAATTCTCTGTTTGTTTCAGTGAACATCTTTACTCTGGAGGCACAGAGTGAAGGGCTTCTTGCTGAGAATAAAAAACTCTGTTTAATTTCTATTTCTACTGATGCATTGTGCCTTCCGAGCTCATTCAGTTGAAAAACTACAAAGGTTTCAGTTTACAGAAGTTTTGTCAAAATGATTACAGAAGTTGTCATGAAACAATTTCTAAAACAAACTGTGTTATTTTCCTTTTATGGCCCCCTTGACATTTTTAGTTCTTTAGTAGTGGCATACGTTTCTATTTTCACGAGAGTGGCAATGTTTTCTCTGATAAATAGGAAGAGTTAGAAAAAGTTCCAGGCATCTGTGAGTGTATTGAAAAGCCAACATCGTTAACTACTTTGTGTTTTATGTATAAGTATACAGAAGAAAGAACTGAAATAAAAGAGAGAAGAAAGCATTTTTATGGTGTTTTCAAGAGACTGCTTCTCATATAAGAAATTCCTGATGAAGTAATTTTTGCCTCTGTGTTTGCATCTTTACAGACACATTTGAGCAAACAATAGAATAAAAATTATATATGTGTGCTGTCAGAAGCCACACAAAAGAAAAGGTGAACTGTAAAATAAAACCCTCAGAAACATAATGACTCATTTTAGCAGGACATGAAACATGGTACATCTAAAAATTCACAGCTCTACTTCATGAAAGTGAAATAAGCAGTTTAAAGAATAAGGCCAGCTATTTGCCACTAGGTCATTTTTTAAAAACGAGACACTAGACATGGAGGGGCAGCTAAGAATTGGATATAAATAAGCTGTTCTCTCCATAACAATAATGAAAAATGGATGTTTAAGAAAATGTAATTGCTTATATTTGTCTTAGAGAAACTGTGAATAGCTGATCAGATCCTCTCAGGTGCTCAGAGTGTAGTTCCCTTACATATTAATAGTCAGTGTATCTATCAAAACTACCACCTGCACTACAAATGTGTAACCTGTCAGACAAAGGAAAATCTCAGGGGGTACACATCCTGCTCTGCTTCTGAGTTATTCACTGCCTCTGTGAGTTGAAAGAAACAGAAAAGCAAGAACTTAGAGATACCTCTGTACTGAGAGGGTTCACACCAGATCTGAGAGATGTGACTGTCAAAGTGGTCATTTAAAATGGGAACTAAGGAGACTTATTTTCCCAAAGCTGACCACTGGACAAGTCACCCACGCTGTATTCCCGATTGGCCCCATTCGTTTTCCAGTTTCAGAAAGATGAGTAGGCCGAAGTAGCTGGTTTGCAGTTTCCACATGACTCCACTTCTTTCATACATAACCTTGCTTTCACTTACATTTCAGAGAATCACAACATGCTATTGCTTGGTGGGACCTCTGGCAGTCATCCAGTCCCAACTACTTTGGGCTGATCTGCTCAGAGCAGTTGCTCAGGAATAGCCTCGTCTAGTTTTGAGTATTTGACTACCTCCAATAACTAACATTTCTTCCCTCTTACCCACTCAATCTGTTCCAGTTTCAAGATAAAAATGTTATATACATATAAATATAGATGGAGTTTCAAACATTCTAGTTTCTGTCCTTGGACTATAAATCTGCTGTGAGTAACCCTGGTAGTAAAATCACAGCAGCAGTACTAAGTTGCCCCAGTGTATGTGCAAGATTTCAATCAGTTTGTGCTGTACTCCACTGAAGCTCAGGCCACCACATCTTTATTAACTATTGGTACGACTCTGGGTGCAAATGTACAAGAAGCAGGTCAGCACCTTGCAATGCTAAAATCAGATTCCAGGTAGGCCTGAGCTGATCTGTCTACAACAAAATAGTGGTAGCTCCAGTAAACAGCCAGTACCACAAATTTTCTACTGATGAAATCCCTAATCCAACCCTGGCATAAACTTCTGTGTTTCCAAGCAGACTCCAGGAGAGGTCCATATAGGGGCATTCAAGGTTTTTGAAATAAAAATAACAGAAACATCAGTAACTTAATGACAAGACAAAATAGTGATAATTAAATGATTTTAATAGTATGCAAGATGAAGAATAACAATCTTGGGAAATGGGACTAATAAATTATAATCCCTCAGGCTTGTGCTACACTTTGTTGTACAAGTATGAAAAAGACAGTATGCAAACTCCTCAGCCATATATTTAGCTTTAACACATGTTAGCACCCATAATTTCATAGCTACTTATCTTCAGAAACATCTCACCCTTCTGCATCAAGTAGTCTGCTGAGGAAGATTTGGAAACAAGAACCTACCAAATTAGATGTGCTTATGGATTTTTTTTTGAGACCCTTAAATACACAAGCAGGATAAGAAGTTTGCCTTTCTACAGAAGTACTTGTTTTCTAGTCCTTTTCCCATACAAATTTGGACATCACCATCAACATTACTGTAGAATTACAAGAATAAATAACAAATATGCAATGCAGAGTTATTGAAAAACAACATTGTTATGGATTTTCTGTCAGGAAATGTTGTAATTTGTAAAACCCATGGATCTGCAGGGTATGGACAATAGGCAGCCTGAGTCTGATGTTATTTTTCCAGCAAAACATACAGTGGGATCTCCCTTTGCAACAAAATGTAACTAATTCTGCAATTAGTTACAGTGTTCAATTCAACTGGTCTCCCCGGTGGTACACTTGCCTAAGAGAACAATATAGCCTGCCCTAAACTTATTTGGTTTAGACATATAAAAATCTTTGGATTAAATCTTCATCATAGTGTCTTACACTACACCACAGTATAATATAAACTCTCTGGTAGTCAGTTCTAATAGCCATGGACTTGGTTATTGACAAACTGCATATTTTTTATGTTAGATTTTTTAAAACATTTTCCTCAAAAAGTGGTTTAAAAACCATTGCAGAAGTGGTCCAGATCTAACAAACATGTAGTTGTGGTAGCTGTGTTTGTGAAGACAAGATCACACACGTGCTTGCAGACCAAGGTATCTGTAGTTAAGGGACTGACTGTAGAAAATCAAATATTTGGAAGTTCAGAAGACAACTGACTGAATTAGAGCCAGAATTAACAGTGGAAGTGATGCCAAGGCCAGCCAAAAGGACCAGTACCTCCTCTCAAAGAAAAATTCCTACTGTCTTTACCATCCATAGAAAACCAGCCTGGTTCTTTCAGTTTCCTTATCTTTTCTGAAAGGTATCTTTTAGCAAGTATTAAATATCTCCATTTCAATAGCATTTAACATTCCCAAAAGACTGATTTCCTTACCAGCAGGTGGTTCAAGTCTACCAATGTAAAGCACAGTTTAAACAAGCAATAGCATTTTGGGTGTTTTGTTCATATTCCTGAAGTATTTTTAAGTAGTCTCAGAATTCACATATTTTATCAATAAATCTAAAACTCTCATAGTGTGGAAGCAATAGAAAGATTTTTATCTATTACCTATACATTTTGAAATCAGCCTTCTAACACTGTAAGAATACTTGGCAAAGATTATGTCATTTTTGTTAACGTACAAATCCAAGCCCATGTAGATCTAAGAGCAATGGCCACTTCTGTAATGGATTTGCTGTGCTATCTTGGACACCTTGCAGTAACATTTTTAAAAGAGAGTTTTCAATAGTTTCTGAAATCCAAGGGAAACTGAGATTTTAAGTCCCCAGTGTTTCTAAACTCTTGAAGGTATCATTCAAAACAGATTGATTCTTTTCTCTGTGCCTTTCATTAAGTTTCTGTCTCAACACATGACATTATGGAAGAGGGTTTGTCTCTAT
Source organism: Serilophus lunatus (assembly GCA_013399895.1). NCBI lineage: Eukaryota > Metazoa > Chordata > Aves > Passeriformes > Eurylaimidae > Serilophus > Serilophus lunatus. Next base: position 1,176,900 of record VXBA01003135.1, read on the forward strand.
TCTTGAGACAGATACAGATGTAGATATTCATAGTATGTATATAAATATATATAGGTACACACACATTCATGTAGATACACGCCGTAAGGACCTGTTTTCAAATGGGATACTCTGGATTTCACAATTAAGATCAATTTCTTTAACTCTGTAAATCTAGAAGTAGCTGTTAATTATATTCCTTCCTTATAGATATCCAGACTAAATCCCCAAGTCCTTCAAGAGCTCAGACATCACCACGTATTTACTAAGTTTTCTCAGTTAAATTGACTTCAGTATAGGTGTCTCAGAGACATGAAATCTAAATGATAATAAATGAACGTAACTGAGATCAAATACAGAAACCACTCACACAAATATATTTTAATGCTAGAAATGTAACAATTAATTTCTTGTGGACAGTAATTGGATTCTCCTCACGCAGATTATTTACTGCACAGATGTCAACAAAACATGCACATTAATACTTTGATTATTTCCACTTGCGTTTTCTACTCTTACAAAAGCTGTTTTGCCATTTTTCACTTTCATGGAGATTTTTTATCCTTTTTTTAATTGTAAAAACTCACAGTAACTGCAGAGAATTCCACAGTATTATTTTTAACTAGTTTTTCATGTTCTGTTGAATTGAACAGCTTAAAAGCTTTGGCTTCAACTGCACTTTTTGAACCTCCTGTCCTTATAAATACAGACACTTTTTCTTAGTAGGATTTCAGTTTGATGTGCCCTGAGATGCAATGCCGCAAGGATTACTTAAATTGTTGAAATTTAATTCTAAATCATTGTGGGTTTGATCACATAAGTGAAGAGGCTTTACTGTGTATTGTACAGGGACATGCCACACAAACCTTCTTCACATCAGAAAGTTTGGGAAAACAGTGTTTGTAAGGCAAGCCAATTATGCTTTGGTTTTTTGAGTTCTGGATCCTAATACCACAATTTCTAATATCACAGTTTCACATATTTCTATTTAATTAGATATTCTATGGGTTAAGATCAAGCCATTCCTATGTCTCTAAATCTAGAAGCAAGAATGAGGATCAATAACAAAAGAATCTATCAGATTTATTGTGTTGCTGGCATTTATTTCACCAGGGAATCAGATCCTCTGACAAGAATACTTTGGTTTTGGGCCAGGATTTTGCTCGTTTTGCAGTAGGTACAAGATTAAAAAAAAAAAAAAAAAAGCNGTGAAACAAAACAGTGAGGAACACATGATGCATGACGAATATAAGACACAAGCAACCGGGAGATGACAGGAAATCTGTTCAGATGAGTAAACAGTCAACACAAACAGAAAGTCCAAGGGAACTAGCTGTTCCAGACTTTCAGAAAGACAAGATGTTCCTCTGGCACATTCAATGCCATTAAAAAGATATTGTCCTACAAGTCATTGAACGATAAAACTTGTACTCTGATCCCTTGTGTACAATTCCCAAAGAGTTTCATTCACCACCTGTATCAAGCCCATAACTTCTGTTAGAGCTGAAAGCTGTCACTTGCAAAATCATTAAAAGTTCATACTTCAAATATGAATTTTAATATTTTAATAGACATAAACATTATTCTTAGTAAAAGCTTCAATTTTCATTTTTCTCTCAACGTCTCTAGCATTACACTATCCAAATCTGACCTTTTTTACTTTTTTACTCTTGTACCACACTTTGTCAGAATTCATATTTGGCATTTCAACAAGTTGAGATTTGTTTGTCTTCACTCCTTCCAACAGCCTCCTGAAATTATTTTTTCTACTCTGTTTTTCCCCATTACATTTGCCACCTTTGGCACTGCACCAAGAACTGTATCCAATCTTCTCTGTACTAAATACATATAGATTGGAGTGAGTCCAGAGGAGAAAGGCCACCAAGATGTTTACAGGGCTACAGCACTAGACAAGAGAGACTGAGAGAAGTGAGTTTAGTCAGCCTGAAGCTAGAAAATTAGGGGCATTGTTCTTGATTTAGCTGTGGTTATATAGAAGGAAGAACAAAATTCTCCTCAGACATGCACAGCAAAAGGCCAAGAAGCAACTTATTACAAGTTGTGATTAATTTTCAACAAGTTGTAATAAATTTTCTGTGTAGTAAGGAATGGGTTGCTCAGAAGGTCTATGAAATGTCTATTCACTGTAGATAATACAAACTTGACAGGGCACAGTCCTGAGTGATGTGATCTAACTGAGGTTTGTGCAGGATGCTGAACTAGATGATCTCCTGAGTTCTCTTCCAACCTAAGTGAGTCTGTGAAATATCCAAGTAAAAATTATTATTCATTGGTTAGAAAAGACTCAGTGAATTAGTCCAATCTATTTTTAAGCATACTTTAAAAACCTGATCCACATTTTCACTTTATTCTTTAAATCTCCCTGGCTGAATTTCCCTCACTTTTCCCCATTTAGTGGCTACCTCTGTATTTCACAGTAGGCGAGGGCTAGGCAAGGACGAATATTTGCATTTCTGTGCAGGCTTGGGGTATTTTATCCCATCTATGAGACCATCTTCATTGCACAGGTTTCCAGGGTAAGTGGTTCTTTCAGGAATCACCAGCTGTGAGCAAACACAGATAACAGTAGCAACTCCAGTAGGCTCCAGATCTGTACAGAGGCTTTGTCAATTCATCATTTCTACTTCATGCAAAGGTACTACTGGCAATACTGGGAATCACACATTTGATTTCTCCCTAGTCCCTTCAGCACACCTCTTATGTTTATCCCTGTCTACCATTTGCTGGCCCTTCTGACAATAACACGTTTGTATTTTCACTAGAAGGCTTCACTAGAAGGGTTTTACCACTGACATGGAAAGTCATTGTGCTGGAAAAGCACTAGCTGTTACAGCCATGGGAACAGGGAAATAAGCTAGTTAAGAGACAGCAAACATTCAGCATCAGAAATATTTTAGAATAAGAAGGCAAACAAGTTTTGAAATATAGACATTTCCCATGCAAGAGAAATTATGGGTTTGACCAGCCCTAAGAGCATCATTTTCCTCTGAAATAAATGCAGGAAATTAAGCAAGAGAAGTTAAAACTTTCAGGAACCACAACTAACAAAATCTCTCAAATCTAGTGTGTCTTACATTTCCTCTGAAATCACCACAGTGTTAGAAAAACAAATACAAAAGATTTGAGTCTTTTATCAACTTATCTTATGCTCCTTGGCAAGTGATGTCCAAATTTCTACTTCCAATGTATTTTTCCTCTCTGTGCAGTATTCCCTTTTGCACTCTCTGTGGATCTCTGTGGATCATATCTCCTACCCAAAATGTGGCTTGAAGTTTCCTTCTTTGACTCCAGTGTCCCTCTGATCCCTTAGTTAAATATGACATGAGAAACTGAGAGATTATAATTTAAAAAAACCAAACAACCTTTTCCCCTTTAATTAGCTGAAATTTGCATAATTTCTGAATGTTATTTCTAAGGCTAAAGTCAAACAAGAACATTTAAAAATAGGAGATTTACAAATTAAAAAAATATTGGAAGAGAATTTTCTATCAAAAAATATTTTCAGTGCAGACTGTTCAATACATAGGGTCCACAAGTGTGCAAAAAAGCCCTATTCTCTATTTTCAGAAGGTTCTCTTATACCAGCATGACTTCATCCTAAACAGACTCTCTCTATGTATCAGCAGGACAGAAGACAGTGGGATTTGATAAATTCTTAGTCAATAATGGGAAAATCACCCTTAAAGAACTGGCCATTTAGCAATCTTTTTTCACCAAAGTGAACATTAAAACTTAACAGACTGAAATATTTTTGCAGACAGGCAGGAGGAGGATCTCATCTCTGCAGTGGCACTGAATGTGGTCAGGACTATCTAATGTGGTGATATAAAAAAGTCCAGACTAATTGCCTATCTATTAATCCAAGAGCATGGGACCTACATGCCTTGCACTGGGAGTAGAAGGGAAGGATGTGGGGCTTCCCCGAGTCAGGAACAACTGCTGTCCTACTGAGGCCTTGCTTTCTGGGAAGCAACTGGAAATTATCAGCTGATGGGAAGGTGAGATTAAATTTCTTTTGGTTTTTCTTTGCTAATGCACATCACCTTTCCTGTTTTTCTTTAAACTGCCTTCATCTCAAGGCAAGATCTTATTTTATGTCATCTTATTTTCTGCCCCTGTCCTTCCCTTGGTGTGCAGTGAGAGAGCAGCTTGGTGGGTCCCTGGCAGCCACCAGCCGAGGTAAACTCACCACAAACAGTAACCCAGGGATTGATATATAATGAATTATTAGTAATTTTTAAAGCTGCTGGGTGTTTCTCATAGGATGGCTCACTATACCTGACAGTTTCAGCTTCTCTGAACATGCCCAGGCATTAACTGCCAAACTGGTAAACAGGGCATATCTCAATAAATGCCCCACACTGCGAGATAAATCTTGCCTATGCCCACATGAAATCCTTCTATAATGGTAGCAGTTCTCACAAACACAGAAGATACTCGTTCTTTCAGGCAAATTTATGAGCCCACTTTGAAAAACTAAAGTTTAATTTCCCTTTTTTTACGGTTGTAATCACCAGTTACGGTGTTTCTTAAAAGCAATAATGGGCTTTTATTTGTGATCATTCAATAACTTAAGCACAAACCCATGAGGAAATTATCTTAATGAATAATATGTCAAAATAACACAAAACACTTTAGCTGATAGATTTAAACCCTGTCTTTAGGAAATGATAATGTTGGTTTGAAGATGAGTCTACTTATAACAGACACACCATGACAAATGATTTCTTTTCAGACCAGCAATTTAGAAGGGCCAGGTGGAAGATGGTATAAACTCAACAGAAGTTTGAAAATATAACAGGACTGAAGGCAGTGCATCATATTCTGAATCTCCAGTCAAGAATGTAACATCCTTAATAGCTTTTTAGATCTCTGCCTCTCAGAGCTATAATCTTAAGTTATCCAGCTCATGCAGCTCCAATCTTTTCCAGTCTCACTTTTCTCCCCAGTGAGAGATTATGAAATCCATTTATCTTCACCCAGTAGAAATACTGGAGCTATAGACACGAAATATGCTGCTATCAAGGAAAAAAAGTGCAGTAGAAAGCCTTCTGATATATTTATTAACTGTTTATTGTTTCTTTATTAGAGGAAGACGATAAACTCAGCTTTTACAAAATCCCTAAAGAATCAACATAATTGACTGTAATGTGTTATTGCAATGAATGACATAAAACTGGTTTACTTTCACCATAGGAAAAATATACCCATGTCTCAACTTTTTATCTAACAAAGAGCAATAGAAACGGAAGCCTGATTCACTTTTAATGTATTCCATGTACACCCTACTCAGTTTTGTCACATCCATCCTGAGAAACAACCGTGAGCTGTTAATAAGCTTATTATCTTAGCCCAGCTTTTGCCAGGGGTACAAAGCTGTACCCACACAGGCTACTGGAAGTAATGGGACAAATCTCAGGAAGAATTATTGCTGCTATTGCAATGACAACATCCTCAACTGACACCAAAATATTCCTCGATGTTAACACCTTAATTAAAACTAAATATTCTTCTTCATGCTCCCAATGCTTCATTCATCTTCAGAAGGAAAACGAGCAGGTAGGAAGGAAGTAGAATGAGCAGGGAAGAAGGAATAGGCTTAAACACCGTATTGTGCAATACATGCCAACATTTCCCAGAGTAATGCAAGAAGCCTGTCTCAAAGCAGTCAGCCTGCAGGGAGAAACAGCTGAATTCACAAAGCACATGTGCCTGTGGCACAGTTCAGCCACTCTGCTGAGAATCTTCTAAGATTCAAATATTTAAAAACCCAGCTGACCAGAATTGATCAGACTGTCAGTTCTGCTTTGTGAAAAATTGAATCTTTCCTAGAACCCAACAGCAGTTTCAACTTTTAGTCTCAATTTTTATTTTTAGTCTGTTGATTCAACAACTAACAGAAAAAAAACCTCCAGAATTTCACATTTAATTCAAATTTAATTAATGGTAGACTGAAAACTCTTTAGACTGAAGTTTGAAATAATCAAGCTACTTTGAGAAGCTTTGAATATTGTCATATGTATTTCCATTTCCATCATGCACAAGATCCTCTAGTTTTAACCTAAAATGCCTTTGTGCTTTCTAGTATACAAATGCAAACACCAGAGTGGATCTGATTCCTATTTCTAACATTCAAAAGGAAAAGACAACAGATATAAAGATCAAGACGAACAAAACAAACAATAATTATCAACAATATTTTCAGTTTCTTTGTTATCAACATTATAACAAAAACAGGAAACATCCTAGTTGGAAACAGAGCTCTTCCTAAAGACTTCCAAGGCTTGTTCTGCCCATGGCAGTGTTGCTCCCTGGGACAAAGGGCATATTCCTCAATTTGTGTCCACATGCTCTCACATTTTCAAACTTCTTTGTACTCCATTTTCTTAAGGGAACAAAGGGAACATAGTAAGGGCATGGCTAAATGAAAACAAATGAAAACAGAAACTTAAATATTCTAACAATACAAGCAACTGAAATAACTTAGTGATACAAGACTAAATAAATGGGAAAGTACAACATTAAAAAATAGAAACATAACTTTTTAATACAAAAATTGTGATGCTTGAGTCAATTAAAATGAGGCACTACTTCCCAAAAGAAAAAATTATATTACATGTTTCATTCAGGAAGTTCTTTTTAAAATGCTGGGTTAAATCACAGTTCAAGTAATGAGCTTTTAAAAAAACTGGGAAAATATCACAGTCCACAGAAATCTGCTGAACCAGCCCTCTGTCTGTCCCTAAGAACCAAGCCTGTTTATCCCAATAAGTGTTACATAACATCAAAGTGTCCAACTCTTTAACATTCTAAAAAAAATAGGGAAACGCAATGGTAAGCTTTGATCATTTTTAAAATGCTGAAATGTAAAAATATCTATATGAAAGCATTTTTCAAAATGCACTTATAAGAAAGAAATCATCAAATGTATAAACTATTCACCTACAAGAAGGACTTAAAACCCTAGACTAGAAAGCTGTCCATGCATTTTCTCTATCACTGGAAAGGTGAAAAAATTTAGGTTCAGTCATCTTCAGTAAAGTATGAAACACAGGTTTAACATTTTCAGCTTCCTTTTGGAGTTGTGTGAGATAGGAAATCAGTGAGAAACTATCATCAACAACAAGACAATCGTGACAATCCTGGAGGTGATAACTTTTTATACACATCTAGACACCTTCAAGAATCCCTTTCTCATACACAAAAGACTTGGGTAGTAACAACAGGTGCTGCAGTCATGCAGAAATTCAGCATCTGTCTCAAAACTCCCGTGGATTTGATCTTCCTAACCAACATCAGAATTAATACTTTTGAAGTAATTTTGTATTTGTGGTCACATTTTCAGCTGGATTAAGGAAGCACAGAGTACAGAAACCTCAGTGGAAGGCAGAAAAGCCACAAATGTAAATCCTTCTCCCTCAGCTGTGCACGTGTGAGAGTGGAGGGCTTTGTGTGGACACAGCTGTCTGCAACAGTAAAACCTGCACACCACTGAAGGATCTATCCCAAAGTACTCCAAGGCCCTGGTTTTGTTCCTCATTTACAAATTATTTCTGTCATATACACTATTTTCAGGGAAACCAAAACTATCTAACTCTACGTGAAGTCTGTTTGACTGTGTTTAGTAGGTGGAATAGTTAAGATTTCCTTGAAAGTAACAATTAATAGCTCATTTATTTTAAAGCATTATATAAATACATGCTCAAGTTAAAAACAAAGTGTTCCATCGGTATTTTATCAATATTTTTCTTTTTTTTTAGATTACCTCATTTTAGAGTTATCAACCTAAAATCATTATAGAAGTGGAAATATTCATAATCTATGAGATTTATGATTGTGTTAAATTATTTTGAAGTGCAGAAAATGTGTTTGCATTTTTATAGCTTTCAGTTTTCTACAAATTTTTATCTTTGTTTAAGATCAAAAGGCAAGCAAAATAGGATAAAATTGTAAATAAAAAATACCCCTCTACATATTTCTTTAGCTCTCCACAGATATACACCAGCACATCTATATTCCCACACTTTTCTGAGTTACCATGGTTATCTGCTTTCTTTACTTGTTTGAACCAGAAATTAAAAAAAAACCACAACATTTAATCACAAAAATACATATTTTGCTGCATCCTATAATTCCCTTCTTCATGGCATCTTAAAATATCAGCATCCAAGGGCAGTAGGATCCACATACCCTGCACAGGATGTCACGTTATCAGGATGGTCCATAATCAGAATGACCAACTCTGCTGTATTTCACAGCCATATGGACTGTGCTCAGCACTTACCAGTTAAAATGGTTGAGTAATAATTTTTTAATTCCTGGACCCCTGATGGAGGCCAGCAGTGCACAGGCAATGATAAGGCTTTTAATGCATGCAAATTTGCAAGGCATGATGCATTTAATAATCCCTCATCTGAGTAAGTTGTAAAGAAGCCAGCAGGAGGAATAATTAATTTACATTAATAGCTCTCAGTGTGGTTTGCTGTAGTGCTGGAGTTAAAAAAATAAAATAAACTGGAGAGCCACAAGTTCACTCCACAACAACCATTTGCATGTTGATTCTCTGCAAACCTGTGAGTGCACAATTAGATCCCAAACACTTGGTCCATTTAACAAAGAGCAAGATATGCCAAGAGCAAATTATAGTAACACAGCAATGAGCCAAACAGTGGCAAGTCTGCTTTTCATAGACACTGAGTTTATAATTAGGAAATAATTTCAGTGTGTCCTCATTATCCTGCATGACGACAATTGATGGATCGTTCTTATAAAAAGTCTTTTTAAGTAGAAATAGTGATGGAATAATTGTATCATTGCGATGTACGCCAGGTTTAACTGAGTGCAATAATGCCAAGTGACTTTAGCATTTTAATATCACTGTGAGAATTAAAATAAGTCAGAATTCCTAAATGAAAACATGGTCAGCACCTTCAGCAGATCTTGATTTCAACTGTTCGATCTCTGAATTGTGTTTAGTTCCCATTTAGCTCCATCCTAACACCTTGTAACCGGGCCACATATTTTCTTCTGACAAACAGAAATTATGCTAAAGCAGAATCTATCTACAGATAGAGGCCCTATAGAAATAATCTCAAATCATTTTATACAACACATCACCTATTTTTGGGCCAGAACAGCTCTGAACATCCTAATTCTATTAACAGGAAAACATGTGACTCAAGATATGACTTAGTGTGACCATTTATGAGGAAAATTGCAAAGTAATGGAATTAATTCAGATTGCTCAATTTAAAGAAAAATGAGAACTCAATTGCTTCTTTTCCTTCTCCATGTGGCAGGCTGTGTTGTGCTTTCCACAATGGATAGTTTACAGAAACGTCATTGTAATAGACAGCGTTTTCAGAACACAAACATTTTATATCATATGGCTGAATTGAGGAAGCACAGAGACTAATAGACTTTATATCATATGGCAACAACTGCAGCAGTCAGTGAGTTAAATAGAAACATTCAGTGGCTGCTTCCTAATGAAAACAATATGCTTACAATCTGTTCTACATTAATCACAGTTACAGAAAGCTGAATTACATTTTCCTACCTATGGAAAATATTATCTTAATGGGATATAGTGTTAAAGAGGGAATCAGTGGGATGAAAATGAAAGATGTGGCAAGATAGGGTCAGGGTTTGCTAGGTTGCTCTCCAGGAAAAGCTATTGCAAAGCATCCACATTAGAAGAATGGTTAGCTAATATCTCCTGACTTGTCTTTTACTTTCTTTGCCTTGTGTGGAGGAATGCAAAGTGAGGAAATGGGTGTCACAGACCTTACATTCATTAAGTTTCACTTTATTGTAACATTTATTTAATTTGTTGTTTACTTATGTGAAGTTGTACTTAAAATGCCTCATCTCGTGGGACTACAGTGCTGCTTCAAATGGAGTATCCTATATTCTAAGGTCTAGAATGCACAAATTCTTTCAAAAAACATGAGGTACTTAACATAAAAACAGTAAGAGTCTTGTTGGAATGATTTGAGCTGGAAGTCACCTTTGAAGATCACCTGAACTGGGCAGGGACACATCCCACCAGGGGAGGCTGCTCAGTGCTCCATCTAACATGACACTTCATGGTCAAGGTGACTCCGGTCAGACACAGCTTCCCACGGTGTCAGCCTCCACAGGGACACATTCCATGGTTAGTACATATCTGTATCTCTTCAGGGATTAGTATTCCATTCATATAACCCAGTGAGCCAAGTTTATTTCAGTCCCCTCAACGTGGCCCATAGAGCTGTGCCTCACACACCAACCCTGCAGCAGGGTCTGGTGAACACACACCACAGATCTACCAGAGTGTGCTTCCTTCACATGTTTCTTCCCCAGAAGAGTGGCTAAGTCAGTGTTTTGTTGCATTATCTCTAGGAAACCCTTGTGTCAGCATGACCACCTGAATCACAGAGGCACTGCAGAATATGTGTGATATCGCAGAGCTTCCTCACAGGCCTCACAGCCAGAGCAAACCTCTCCTGGGAAGGCACTCAGTCCTTGTCCTCTCCAAGAGGGATCTAATATGAATGGGGAACTGCCCTTCAGCAGCACCCCTGGCTGAGGGGCTGCGAGAGAAACAACACTGAGGGATTGTCATTAACCTCCATTTGCTCATAGGTCCTTTCCATTTCATTAGGGAAAATACACCAAAATCACAAAACCCAAAAGGCACACACTGAAACCTGAACAGGTGACAATAAGACAACCAGGATATGTTCTGTTGGACTTTCTACAAGCTAAAATAAAAACTAGCAAGAGCTGTGAAGGTTGAGGGCAGCCTTAGCTAAACCAGTGCTGAGATTATGGAGTTTAACGTTATCAGAGAAGGAAGGAAGGTAGAAAGACAAATTTGGAGGGATGCTGCAATCTGGAGAGTACCAAAGTGAGTCTAGTCCGGTGTAGATAAATTGCAAGACAAGGTGATGAAAACCCTGCAAGGTGCCTTACAGTCAGACGAAAATTAAAATGTACATTTGTCTGTGAGCATACACATTTATACTCCTGGGAAACAGACTCAATGAAATAAAGCTGAAGCTTGCTATAAACACCTACTTTTAGAAAAGTCTAGTTTAAAGAAGCTAACACAAATAGGGTTTATTGCATTATATTACTTCTAATTTCAATTACTGATTTTAAAAGTTTTGTGAATTTTTACATCGTTATAGGAAGGCTTAATGTCTTACTGATTCTGTCCTATTTACTTCCTAAAGAATACAGGACATTACTGCAGACGATTCTGGTTGAGTGTTGACTGTAAATAGCCAGCTAAATATCAGGCAGAAATACCCCACTGAATGTGGTGAGCAGCAATGTACAGAAAACATTACCAGTTCTGCCTATGAATGGATGAGTTGGGGATATCAGTACAACTATTTACAAAATAAAAATTTACATCATTTTATTTTTATTCTCCTGTTACATGGAAGTTCTTTGGCATATCAGTCAAGGTTTGATTCATAAATTTTAAGTCAGAGTTGTATATTTTGTAAACCTACTAACTCATTCTTATGCCTGACAAAGGACTTCGGAGTTCTGGCACATACCATGCAGAAGGCATCTGTGTTTAAATGTCAAATAACAGAGAGCATATTGCATCCTTAATGAAGTTGTCCAAAGCCTAAACTCCTCCCAGTCTTATAATATCTCTATCTTTTCTGTTGTCTGAATTCAAGCTTTAATATTTCCAGAGAGTCTTGTTACCCATTTTTCGTCTGGGTTAGAAGTGATCTCCTTGTATTAGAAATGCAATAAGAAATCAAAGATAATTATCTTCAAATACCTTGTGTATAATAATAAGAAAAAAATAAAATCAACACCAAAAGAAATGTCAATAGAAAACACTACCAAATGCCAAATCCTACTGAAATTTTATACTGGAATAACTGATTATAAGGGGATTCTGTAGAAGATTAAAATTTGCAATGCTATAGTCCATGAGGCCTAAGAAAAAATGATCATTTTGTGGTGTTCATCTCAACATTAAATATATGCAGAAATCAGGACATAAGTAAATTTGTAGGAGGAGAGTAAGCAAAAGAATTAGGAATATATACACATCATTTGGAATTCCTATAGCACACAAACTACTAAAATAGTAACTATTTCTACAAATACAGCACTATACATTTTTCTGAAGTGAGTCGTGTGGGAACAAACAGCGTCACCATTCTACTACTGCCTGTCCCAAAAGGAACTCTGTTTTCAGGCAAGAATAAGAAAGTTAAGCTTATATAAATAGCACTCAAAAAAAAAAAATTCCCATCTTTCACTGAAAGAAAGCTGCAGGCACAGCATCCTCAGAGGGAAGTCACAGATTGCTGATTTTATTCCCTGCTTTGCCATGTTCCAGCTTGGAATCAGCACCTGGAGGCATCATCTAAAATAAAACAATTATTGTCAAAGACTAATCCTTAACCCTTGAGGTTTATTCATGTCACAGAATACTGTTGTTATCCAAAGTATTTGCAAGAAATTGCAAAGGAGACAAACTGCAGAGACAAAGCTGAAACCTTGCAGATGGTTTGGGAGGGAAAGAAGGGGCAAAACATTCCTGGTTTTCTGTATTCACCTGGGGAATAAAGTAGTATTTTCAGATGAGGCAAGAGCATGTGACTAAACCAGCATTTTGGGAAGTAGATGTTAGACCATTGGGATACTGACAGAAAGAAAAGTTGGAGGTGGGTATTTTGGTTTTTAACATGGACTAATATGTGGTTACCACTATTATGACTTTAGAGAAAATTTTTTAAAATTTGTTCTTAGATAAGTTATAAAACCTTTAGGTAAATTTTTGACATGATGCTTGAAACAAAACTCCAAAACCTGATTTGATTTCCAAACAAGAATGTACAATCTAGGGGGAAATGGCAAAATCCAGAATCTTCCATTCCTCTTTCCTCGCAAACCCCCAGCACCTCATGCATTTCAGTAACCCAGGAAAGTCTGGAAGAAACTGCTCCCTCTAGTTACTCTCACCAGTTTAGGTGACAAGTCAACTCATCCTGGAGCACTGTCTGTTTACAGTTATCTCTCTATACAAATGCCATCAAATTCATGGCATCATTCCACTGTAAGTACAATCCTAGAAGTCAAATTCTTCAGTTGCCAGGATCACATCAGCAGGCTCTCCAAAGGCTTTGGATTTAACTTGCCCAAAGAGACTGAAGTGTAGGGTTCTATGTTAGGGAAACTTCAGGGAAGGTTAAAGAAACATTCATCTCTGCTACAGAAAAAAATAAACAGGGGAAGAAGTAACATTAGCAGACACTTCTCAGTCTCTCTTTCTGTCATGATCCAAAATGAAGTAAATTATTTTCAAACATATATTGTTTATCTTTTGCTCCTATTAACAGGGAAAAATCTATTTCTTGGTTTTGTGCATTTCTAAAGTAAGTGTTATACATTGAGCCTTAGATTTCAATTTGTATTTTTACAATGGGTGTATATAGCTCATGTCCCTTTTCTCTATTTCTTCAAAGTAAGCATTAAACTTTTAATAAGAATGATTATGATGTTTGCTTCTGGCAAAAAATACTCTTTCCAACTTTGAAATTTATAGTCTCTGATTAAAAGAATACTTTTATCACCAGTTTTTTAACCAAATCAATTTCCAGTTTATATCAGCCAAAAAAACCCCGACTACCTCATTTAATTATAGTGTATTAATTAGCAAACAACTTTGGTTTCACTTGGAAATCCTCGTGAAAAATAACAGGTCATTTTTTAGACAAGCATGATAGAATCCACAAAGATTAAAAACCGAAATAGAAGATATATCACTCTCTTCTATCTTTTGAAGTGTTCTCAAACCCTTTTCTGTCATATTGATGATCCACTTAAACTTTTTCATCTCAATCTGATTACTTTGTTCACACTGCTTCAGAGATTAGCCTGAAAAAAAACATTTTAACCATACTGTTCAGCAAATGCCAAGAGCTCATCTTCATAACATCAGTGCTATGTGATTACTTCCTTACCTCATATTTCCACAAGTAGAGGATTATACAGCCTTCTATAAAATCCGCAATTTCCAAAGGGAATTTTAATGTCCTTAGAACATACATGCATTTTTATCAGTTGAATTTACTAAAAAACAGTTGGAAAGAAAAATGCCCATATTCCATTCCCTCAGCAGATGTAATTAATCATAAATCTCAGGACAGATGGAACTGTTTTAGAGGCTTGGAAATCTCTGCAATATTTCCAAACCCATTGCATTTGCTGTTTTGTGAAACTGCAAAACAAACAAAAATTGCTTGGTATTCAAGTTGAATTTTCATGTTTATGTTTATACATCTATTCTGCCCTCAGTGTTATCTGTTTTTCTTGTTATTTAGCTTAAAGTATAGGCTTGACTAGGATTAAGACAGCTGTGTTTTGTGCATTGCCAATTGTCTGCAATTTAAAGTGCTCAGACTTGAGCCACTATTGTATTGCTGGCCCTCCATGAATATCAGGATATCTGGCTGTCACCAGTGCTCATTTTAATTTTTTCTACCCAAATTTCTCTTTCTCTCTGCCCGCACATCCCAACACAGCATCTACTTCTAATTTGAATGCTGTGATGGTCAGTGTTATGTCTCTTGCAAATTGAATGACCAAGGTTTGGGCATTGAGGCTGGAATAAATAATGCCCTGAACAGGCCTGATGATATTTCACAATGAGCTCCTTCTTTTATCCTTGTGCAATCTGATGTGTTTCTGCAAAATGTGTGGAGCATTTTTGGTCTTCACCTCATGTCATCCACAATTTCCTTTTAGTAATCAAATATCAGGTTCAGACTGTGATAAATTTAAAGACACATAAAACTGCCACACTATTATAACCTTGAGGTGACCAAAACTAAAATACATTTTTCATCATTTTCAGGGCTTGTTCAACAACGCTGTTCTTGCAAAGTTTTTAAGCAATGTACAGGAACTACACAAACCCAAAAGAGGTGGAAGTTTACCAAGAAACTCAGTGTTTAAACCTTCCTAACACAACCTCTTGCATCTATGAGACACGTGCCTCAAACTCCGTGTCCTGGCCACCACATTAGCAGCACCTTTTTAGCTCTCCATCATATCTGAGCTCAACCTACTTGCCTGAGCAAAATGAGCAGAATGCTGATTTACTGCAGGGTGCCACATCCATCATTTTCCACATCCTCTGGAGCTGTTCCCTACTTCAAGAAGATGATGCTGTCTGTACAGGGTTTAATCATTCCTCTCCCTCCAATCATTTCACTATAAAGAATATTCAGAGTATTCCCACTGACATACAAAATAATTTCCCTTGATCTAAAAATAAAATATTAACAATAAAGTCACCAAATTCTAAAACTAACAGGGACCTGAAAGAGTAGCAGATTCTCTTTAAATATTTCAGTAATTTATTCATTGATTAAAGTATTTCATACTCAATTCTGTGCAATCAGCAGAAGTATCATTACTCATAGCATCACTCATTCAGAATCACAAAATGCTGTGGCTATGAAAAGATTAAATTTGTATTGGCTTTTAAGCATTAATACTAAAATAAACACTTCAGCAATAAATATTTCAGCTAAGTGGCACTGTAGTCCTTTCCATAGTCTGATGAAAATGCTCATGAACTGTTTTCCATATATTAGAAGAGTTAAAATTACAGAAAATTCTGTTCATCTTCTTTTACATTAAAACTGAGAATCATGGAATGGTTTTCCAAACTTTAAAGTTTCTCCATTTCATTTCAGTGATAGATGTCAGCACTTTAAACTTATCCTTAAGTGAGTTTATTAAGCTCAAAAAAAAAAATAAAAAAATCAGGACTTTCTAAGGACATTGCTACTTTTTGTTTGCCTTCAGTAAGAAAAACCTTCCAGTTTACCCAAGTGAGGACTTGTAAATTTTATATTAAAACATTTGTTCAATATTTTAAAACAAAGCATTTTAATAATTTGAAATTTGACGGACAAATATACACCAAAAGAATTTTAAAATAAAACTGTAGAAACAGCCTCAAGCAATTTAAGTTATTTATGTCCCTTTTGATACTAAGCTACCTGATTATTTCTGAACAGCCTGGTACCATTAAAATCTCAGAAACTTAACAGCTGAGCTGGAAATACAAACCTGTAACAAAAACTGAAGTTTGAGCAGTGCTTCATCCATATCAAAATCAGCACCTGAACACTGGGTTATGGCAGCATCCCTCTGGGACACATCTCTGCTGAACCATCCATCCCAGGGCCTGTGTTAGAGGTGTCCCAGTCCACATCACACATGCAAATGGAATTTTTCCTGATCCATTAACAGCATCAGAATTGAATATTTCAGAGAAGTTACTTTGGAACTCCAGTCAAATGCTAAACAAGGACAGTAGTAAAGCTCTGTAAACACGGGAAACTTTATTCTTTCTATTCCCCTGATGTAGAAAATGAAAAACAAGAATCCTCTCCTCTAACACGATTGTTCCCTAGTTTATTTTCCTAAGTGTTCCCAGAATTCAATTCTCACTTCTAACCTCATTATTTCAACTCCCAACAATCCTTAACTAAAATGTTTACAAGATGGAGAGCATACATTGTTTCTAATTAATTTACAATTACTTAGTTTGAAGTTAATTACATCCTCAGTCAGGACAACCCAGTTCACTACCACTAATTTACCTCAATTATTCAAATGGATTTAATTGATTTTTAATGCATTACTCAAATGCAAACATGGATCAAGCTTGATGTTTCCCTTTTGTGAGACAAACTCTTAGACTGCTTATGATTTGCATAACTTTGTGAAGACTTTTCTTCATTAAAAATAATGGCAATAAATTTTAAACCAGCTTGCTATTCATAAAATGCCCTTTTTTAATTTCAGGCTGAAAATCCAACCCTACAAACAGTCAAGTAATTTCAGCAAAGGTTGCAACAGTGTCAGAGTACCAGCTTTCCTTCCCATTGCTTTTGAACTTTTTCTGTTTTCTTTTTGTGGAAGATAATAGATTTTCCAGTGGAAAGGAAGTCCTTCTGTACCCAACACAAGTGTCCTGAGTATGAGTGTGGTTTTACTGTACATGTCTGACACCAGCCTGCAGACCAGATCAGAAGTCAGCCCTCAGAAACTCAGCAGATGCAACTCTGGTTTGTAACTCTTTGGGGAAAAAAAATAAATACTCAGATGGAACCCAACTCCAATGTTCAGCTCGGTTGATGGCTCAGATAAACCTCATTAAACTCATTCTGCTCTATTATGCCAAAGTTCCCATTTGCAAAGCGAGGATAATTTATGGAGCGTGTGATCCTGTGACAAACAGCCCTGAAGAAGAAGCAAGTGCTACTATTGATGAATTAGCTGTGGCAACACAGCCTTAAAAGCAAAAGAAAAATAAAAAAAATAGTCCCATTTATTCTAGGAACAGTATTGCATTCACCAGGATTTGCATTAGCACTTTGATCCAACAAACCCTGCATTTCTTCAGAGGGAACAGAACATCTTGTCTCCACACTCTATTATAATTACCACCAAACTGCACTGGAAACTCACAATTTTGAATTTCATAACACCCCTGACTGACGTTCCTAATTAATACTATTGTTTTTCTCCTCTGGCTGAATTTCCTGAATGCCAGCATACACAGCACACACTGAAAACAGGCATTAAAGAAAATAACATCAATGTTAATCTCCAGCACAAATATATTTAGTGCCCCAGTAACACATACAGGAAAGAACAGCATTCCTATAAATAATGGATCGTTGCAGTCTGATAATCTTTACCCTCCTACACTAATAAGATGATAATCTTTCTCCTCCTGTGTCCTTGTCTTTGAATTTCAGTGCTGAAGTGCATTATCAGCTCTCCCTGTCATCTGGCTTTGAAATTTGAAAATGAAAGAACCTTCCAAAAGAGGAAAGCAAAAACAGCCTAATGAAGATACAATGCAGAATACTCTGCTGCATTGGGCCCTGATTATTTCTTTTTACTTTTTGTCATTTGAGTGGAGATCTAAGGCCGGGAAAACTCATAAAGTTATGTATTTGGTTCATGCTGGTTCACTCGGGAGACAGCTCTAATCTGCAGCAGAGATCACAGATCTCCAGGGTATTCCAACCTACTTCCAGAAGCAGAATCAGCATATTCAAAAACAACATCAGCACCAAGCTGACATCTCTCCCACACTTCACTTCTGAGCAGAGCTGGTATTTATTTCTGCACAGCGCTGTACTGGAGAGTGTCTGTAAGAATAGAAACTGCCACTGATTTCAGGGCCAGAGATTGTGTGGCAGGATAAAAATATTTAAATCTCAAGAATTCCTTTCATTTGAGAAATGCCAAACTTCCATTTTTACCTCTCATTTTTTGAAATAGTATTTCAATTTTCAAACAGTATTTCTGATGCAGCTGGAGGGAAAATCATAGAAAAAAAGTAAGAAGGATAATGTGAAAAGTAAATGGACTATTAGAGGTGATCTGAAAACTATTTCATTTATAAACACTATACTGATTTGGCCTCACAAACAGGCCAAAAAACCATGATACTTAAATTGAACACAAAGAGTCCTGTAAATCCATGATGTCTTAGTTTGCCAATCCCTAGGGGTCAATAAGACAATCGCTTTGGAGAGATTTGGATGCTTAACTTGGTATGGCTGAGATCATTTGAAATTGAAAGCTTCATTTAACTTCCCTCACAAACTTCCAGCACCCCAGATACTAACATTTCTGGGTTTTAGATCCAAAATTTAGAATAATTGGTTTTGTCAGATTTAAACTGAAATAAAATTAAAAACACCATAGTAGCAACGGGACCTTACATATTCCATATATTGATCAAAAATATTTGAAGTAGGATATTCAAACACAAATTACATTGACAGCCACAGTCACCATTCAGAAACACGTAGCTCATGTACTTCACCATTTGTATTTCCTTCCTAAATTGGACAGTTCTTCAATGCTACATCCACACAGATCTCCTGGGAGAAGATATTTGATGGTATTCTTCCATCTGCCTATTTGAACTCATGAAATAAAGAGTTAAGTAAATTTCTACCTATAGTGAAATAGAAGTCACTGTAAAGCATTGAAATAGTGAGATAAGAGAATTCAGTTCTAATGTTGGATGATGGAAGTGTGTATGGAAATCTCAGTGTCTTGTTTCTGAGTCTGCAGACTGCTTTCAAATGTCTCACTTCCACAAGAACCAACAAAACCAAAAATAGAATAGCAAGGCTTGGAAATGACATTCATCAGTGGATGCAACTGATGGAGTCTGTTCTGCAGCACTACTCAGTGAACCCAGTACATGTGTGATTGATTGCAAAATCTGTTCTTTTGGAGATTGGGCAAAAAATGTGGTGGGTCTTTCCTAGCCCATGGAAATGTTAAAGGTATCAAAATGCGTTTGCCTACTGAATCTCAGTAAAATGTCAGAAATTTGAAGGCACTGAACTTGTCAGTTTAAGTCAATCAGAATGCTTTGCTAAATAGTTTTGATATGCTTTTGACTTATATTTCACTCTTTTTTTTTTAATGTGTATCTAAAGTGAACTGAAATTTCAAAATTGACTAATTAAATCAACTTGGGAAAAAATGTGCCAGTTTGAAAATATATAGACAGGAGTGGATGATTTCACAACTTCTAAACACTGTTCTAAAGCATTCTGAGTTGGGAGTGTCATTGTAGCAAGTTCTTGATTGTTTACCATTTCAAACTCCCCAAACTGTTATTCTCTGTTAAAATGACTTTACAAAAATTTCTAAACACATCCTTGTGGTTTATTCTCAAATCATATAAGGAAGCATGAAAATGGCAAGTACACTTACAGTCCTAATAACTGCTTTACCCACGACCTTGCAAATACCAAGCAGAGCGTCCATCTACAGATCTTGTTCTGAATACTTTCTTTTTTTCACAAGGTCATTCAGTCAGTATAGCACTCAAAACACCAAAAGCCTGTGTATCTCAGAAGTATTTCTTTTTTTTTCTGTCTGCCATGTCGTCTCCATCAAAGTCTGCAAAGAGCTTGGAAGAGGCTCCAGTCCCCCAGCAGCCCAGGGTTCTGTGGTGTGTGGTTTGAGAAAAGCTTTTATCAGGAAGTGTCACAAAAAATTTCTTTATGAACCCCATCAAGTTCTGTGCTGTGGTGTCAATACATTCCCAGAATTATTGCTTCAACATTTCTCATGTAAAACTTTGACAGGCTAGAGCATGTGGCAGTTCTAATGATTTTTGTCTTATTTCTTTCACCTCATGACATC
This sequence comes from Serilophus lunatus, assembly GCA_013399895.1. Classification (NCBI taxonomy): domain Eukaryota; kingdom Metazoa; phylum Chordata; class Aves; order Passeriformes; family Eurylaimidae; genus Serilophus; species Serilophus lunatus. The sequence continues at coordinate 1,197,129 of VXBA01003135.1, forward strand.
TTTCTGCTTCTCTCTTGGTATTACCACATCCACATTCCCTTTCCTGAACATTCCTCTGCAAACCTCAATGCAGCTGACAGCAGCCTCTCTTCTTATTCTTTTGGAAGTGCTGTGGGAGATGCACTTCTACAGGCAGAGACAGCTTGTCCCTTAAGACCTTTTTGGTGACTAGATCACAACACGAATGACAGACGTGACATCAGGGACAAGGACATCTATTTTCACTGGGTTCTGGAGAAAATACTTATAATTCAAAGGTATTCTTTTTTCATTTGGTTGTGAGACGCTAGACTGTGCTCCAGAATTTATTGGCTAAAGGACATCAAGACAGTGAAAGGCCAAACTAATAATAGTATTAATATTAATAATAATAATAATAATAAGTGACATTAAAGCATAATACCTGTAATTAAACAAATCATTAATAACAACAATAATAAATGAACACTCCTGCGGCACCTGTTATTTTTACCCTTTCTGCTTTGCTCTGCTCTTCTCCTGGTTTTGTTTTCTCTCTGCATCTAATATTTCTTAGTATTTTTCCTTTTACTTATTCCAGCAGAAATTTTAATGTATTTATCCAAAGGTTTTTTGAGTATAGGCTTTTTTTTTTTTAATCTTTTGTAAATGGTCTTCTTTTTAAAAAAGGACTGTGACTGTATATATGACAACTACCTGTAGCTGAATTCACAATGTTTTCAGCATTGGTTAGGAAAATGTCCTTCCCAACAAATGAAGTGTGATTACAGTGTGTCCTGGATGCCTGGGGAAAAGCTGTAAAACTAAGGACAAAGATATCGTGTGGAAGGATGTGAAATTCTAACCCAGACAAGTGTTTTACAAAAGAAAAGAGATTCAGTAAAATAAGGAACCATTCTGGGAACACAGCAATTCTTCAAAAGAGTGTTACACTCTTAGGTGAAAATAAATAAGAAGGATAAGAGAAAGTTTCAATTTTCAGAGAAAACTATTGTTTCTCAATAGTGCAGTGCTGGTTATATAAAAAGACTGGGCTGAAGGCAAACCTGTTCTAACTCCAGGGGGAAGATGTACAGTTACATGGAGACGCAGGAAGCTTTTCACTTAAATAGCTCACTAAGCATCTCCACCTGGTAACCAATATTGAAGAAGAAACACAGAAGAGAGAATCAGTAAGAGGAATCATCCAAGGATCCATGAGAAATAAAAGGAACAACGAAGGGAGAAGGAATATACAGATCTTCAGGAAATGACCAAAACAAAGACCTAAATCCTAAAAGAGCATTACCAGGCAACAAAAGGATTACAGTAAATATCAGCACATATCTGAGCTTATTCTTAAGCCTTCTTCCTTCACAGAAAAAAGAGAGTATAAAGTCATTCTTATTTCCAATTAGAAATCAGGATTTATAAGGCAAAATCTTTTTCTCAGCAAATGCATATAAATCTGTAGTTAATCTGACTGCTAGACAGGCACTTTAAAAGAATGCTTCCCCAAACAGTAATCATGGCACAGTAACTGGCACCTTTTCTCAGAGACACTGCAGACTGCCTCAGAAATCACTAGCAGAAAGCAATGAAGCATGAAATATATGTCTCTCCAAGTGAACATAGCCCCAAATCAAAGTCTCATTTGTAAGCTAAAAATGTACCGTATAGGGTTTTTTTATGGAGACTAACATTTAAAATGCTAATATAAAGGGCATGCAGGGAAGCAGGCACTGTTAACACACAAGGGCATTCTTAGAATGCAGGGACATTACTGACAGTTCTTTTGGGAGGTGTGTGGTGAACCTGATGTATGGGGTAAAACCACTGTCTGTTGAGCTGTGCTCAGCTGTAACCTAATCCTAATTTCTCACCTACTGTACAGCAGACATCTGCATGCCATGTTTTAAACTGCTTTTTCCATTTCAGAATGACAGTTTCCATTCTTTTTTCATTTGCCTGTGCTTCAGGTGAACATCTTGGTATCTCTCCTACTGTACATTATTACTCTGTATCATCATCATCATCTTTCTAGATAGACCCAGTTCATCCCATCCTCATCCACCCTTCCTAGCACTGTGTGTGTCTCAAGGCATAATTTGTTATAATTTACAGATGTGTGTTTTATCAGTTTACCATCAAAGAGTTATTTTGAACACATTCTTTATATTGTGCATGTAAAAAGTAATGAACCAGAGTAAAAAACATATGTTAGTTCTGAATACAGCAAAACTTAAACACAAGTTTGCTCCACAGTCTGACAGAGCCCCATGAACTTCAGAGTGATTATTTAATTTCTGGTTTAGATTCAGTGGTCTTAAGTGAGTGATAACACAGGCTGATGGTCAGGTCTGAACCATCATCACAGTCAACAGTGGTTGTTCAGGAGCTCTGTTGTGTGATTATGGGAGTGAAACACACTCTGATTGCAAAACAACTGCACTTTGGGGACGAACTGGGCTTTAAGAATTATCTATTTAAAGTATCCCTCTGCAACCTAGAGAGAAGCAATTGTGCCGTTAGGGATCATTTCTTCTGTGAGCAATACTATTGAAATCCATGCTGCCATGGGAATTCTGGTTCTTCATGGCTAATCACAAGGGCAGTGGCAGTGTGGGTGTCTCTATTCGTGGCAAGAGACTGTTAATCCTGAAAGGTTCAGTGGTTTGGCAACCTTGAGAGCCAGAAAGAAATGCATTCAAGAATTCAGTATGATGAACTCGGAGACAAAGTATCAACAGCTCCTAATTTCCACTTGGAAAAAAAATAAAAGTATAGGAAATCCCTGGTTAAAATTCTTCCCCTAATTGAATAAGTTCATCATTGAGTGAAATATGAAGGACCACAACCATCAGTAAGCAGAGATCACAACCTTTATTCTCTAGTTGCAAGTGACTCGCTTGAACACGTTCCATTCCACAAGGGCAAGAGAAGCTTCAGCCAAACAGCCTGAGCTGCTGCCCTGCTGTTCCTCAGCACTTCAAAAGAGCATCACATTCAATTTGCACCTACAGACATTAAGCCAAGCTTTTTAAATGCAATTTGAGGCACTGCTACTGGAAAGTAGGCCAGGTATATCAGGGGATCAAATGCAGGTCTATTCCCTCTCAGGAGCCAGGCTCCAAAGTTTTCCCTGTTGATTTTCTTCACATCTTTCATAGCACTTCATAAAAGCAAAACATAAAATGGTAGAACTGCTTTAGAATTAAAAAATGCTCATGCATTGCCCAATAATGTGTTTCATTCTACTCATTTGATTAATGAGATCTTTCCCAGTTCAGGAAAATGCTGCAAATAATAACTGCAACTAACAACTCAGTACCTCACATATCTTTTCTCACTCTCTATTTTTCCCCTTCTGACTGCCAGCTGCTGGTAGAGATGTCACTTCCTGTCAGATGTTTTTATAAAACCCTCAATTATTATCTACCTACAGATGAGACTCATGATAGAGGTGACTGTACAAACCCAGACTTTGGAACCACGAGAGGCTAGATGAGTTTCTGTGGCTCCCTATACATTCGTTTATCTAATGATTGTTTCTCAGAGACAAGGATTTCATCTGCATTCTTTCTAATTAAAATTAAAAATAAGCCCAACAACTGTTTTCTTAAACAGGTACTGTGATAACATATTAAAGAGGTATGTAGAAAACAACCCACAGCAAGGGAGTAAGGAACTGACTGGAACCATCTATTCTCTGCTGTGGGTCAGCCCTACCTCTCTTCCGCTCCTCAAACTTCCCCATGGACATTCGCCACAGAGCCCACTCCTCCTCCAAGGCTGCTGCCTTAAATTGTGTCCAGCACAATAGAGATATAAAGGAATATAATCTTTGTTTTGAAGTTTTAGAGAAAGTGGCATAACTCAAATTAACTAAAGGATGACAAGTTAATACACCTACATTATTCCATGGAGCAATAACAAGTTCTGATCTTGCTCCATTTTAACCTGTCATCACTCCTTAAACTTCTACACTAACATAGGACACTGAAAACAATAAGCATTGCACTATTCCAGTGAAAGCTTTAATAAAGGAATGAGGTCTAGAGCATTACCTCTCCCAGAATCAGAAAATATAGACATAATTAAGCCTGATCTTCTTCAAAGCTTTACACCCTCCTAATGAGGTCTAATGAATTAAGCATTGCAGGTTTAACAACAGGTGGCTTTACATGAGGAGGCCACACTCTACAGGCATAAACAGCACCAGCCAGGTTTTCCTCAGGAAAAAAAAAAAAGCCTCAAACTGCTCCCTGCAGTAACAGCTGCCTTGCTGCATAAATAAATGGTATTGTCTAATATTCACTACTTGCCTTGGACCCTGGTGCTGGATTATCTCTATCTATCTCAATTATTGATTCATTCTCATAACACATGCATGGTTCTCAGTTGTGGGCTTCAACTTAAACTGTTTGATGCAGGTTGGTGTGAAAATCATCCCTCTCCCAATCCAAACCAGCACATCAAGAGACAAGGAGGTGGAAAGTAATGGCTAGAATCTCAATTTAGTGATTGCCATCACTACCCGTCACTGCTTGGCTTTGTGTGCTTAAAGAGGAAGCATCTACATGGTTAATTACATGATCTGAAGACTGTTAACACATGATTTAATAAATTAAATCCAGTCCCACTCCCCTCTCCCAAGGATAAGCCTCTTCCCTGAGCTGCACCAGCCCAGGAGCAGCTCTGGTGTCACAGGGATTGTTGATTGCTGTGGCACATTGCACTGGTAGCCTCAGCTCTGGAAGGTGCAGGGGCTGAACATGATTAATCAGAGCATGTTTGCTGCAGGAGGTAATGGAAGGAATAGTGCTAAGCATTTTTCAAAAATGAAAAATAACCCAGGTACCTGGCACCTGCATGTGATGTGAAGCATTACAAACAAATGAGGAGTAATAGAGCTTACTGGGCATAAAATGTTACTGTTTTATAAAAAAGTGCAGAATAAGCAAACTAGAAGTAATCACCCTGAGCGCTTCCACCAACCTTTAAACTTTCTGAGATCCTACAAAATAACATGATTGATTAGCATCTGCAGGAGGCTGCAGAGGGAAATGGGACATAGATACTTTGAAATGATACTAGAATTTTAGTTTTAACTAATTTTAATCCCTCTTGCTCTTCAAATACTAAAACATTGAGTTAACTATTTTAATGGTCCATATCTTGCCATTGTGTTCCCTGGACTTTTAATGTGCTTGGAGTAATGTTATTCGGGCTTTAGGTATTTGCCAAATTAGCATCTTGAGACTGCCAGGCATTTTAAAAAGCAATGCCAATTAAATGTTTCCTCATATTGCGTGTTATTTAATATACTTTGCTAGAGATCCGTCTTGCTAACAGTCCTCTTGCTTGGAACTTTAAATAAAGAGAAAAAAATCACAAAACAAAAGACCTTTTGAAGGAAGTCCAGGCTGATCCATATGCAGATGGAAGGTTTACAGCTGGGTACTACCTTGTTTAGAAAGGTGAGCAGTTACTGCACTTGCTGGGTAAAATGTTGGTTTGCTCTGAGAGATTTGTTTCAGAGAGTTAGAAATCATATTTTGCCATACAATTATATTAATCCTTACCTAGAAATTAAAACTTGGATAATCGAACTTGGATTCATCATTACCAATTTATCAATTTTAGCAGACAACTACTGCTGCCATCATATTTTCCAATTTTTTGGGTTGGGGTTTTCTCATCTGCTTTATCTTCTTGCTAAAGGTTCCTTTTACCCATCTGTTTTTTCACAACCATCTTTCTGATGTCTCCTAATATATCAAAAGACTTTAGAGTCCCTTCAGTGGAAATACTCTCTATTTACACCAGGAACAAGAGGAAATCACCTGGTCAGTAATTCCAGCAACTACGTAATAAAATCCAATTAAAAAGGAGAACGAATTCATAGTATACATAGTCGACCATGTGGAAAAAAAATCACTGACAAAATATTTAGATATCCCAACCATAGCACCTTTAAGTTACAACCAAGGACTTAATTTTTGCATGGATTTTTATTCCATATGCAAGCTTAAAAGAACAGGCAGAATAAAAAGAACTCAAGAGACTGATATTGGCTGGAAGTTCAGAAAGTTGAAATGTTATCATTTTGGGGGGACAGCTATTGTCAGATCCTTTTGCTTTCATAAATCACAGCCTGCAGGGAAGAAAAAAAATATATATTTTGTTTTGCTATTCAAGAGTTGAGAATGCAAATTTTACCACACCTAGAGCATCATAAAATCTGGGGAAGGCAGGGACACAGAGCATAATAGTTCCATATCTGTGTGTACAACTGAATAGTATTAAATTTAGCTACCTTAATTCTCCTGGAATTAAAGCATATTTTTAAATGCTCTGTAGAAAACAATATAGTAAACCATTCCTGAAACTCAAAAGTTAATTGATTTCTCCCCCCTATGATTAATTCCCCCACATTTAATTGCAGGAAGCTGCATACTTTTTTAACTCTGTAGCGGCTTCACTGTGCTCCCTCTCAGCTCTGTCCTACATGGGGACTGGTGTGTCAGGGTGATGGAGAACCTGCTCCCAGCCTCTCTTTAGAGCAAGAAATTGGGACTTACCACACTCTATCTCTGCCTCAGGAGAAGGAAAGCAGTTAAATTTGGGTTTTAAATAAGGTACCACAGACAAAGGACGGGATTGTAAAAAATACTCAGCGAGGTTTAACAAGGACAGCCAAGTGTTCTGCTGGCTGTGATGAAAATGGTGCCCTGAGAGGTTCTGTGTGGTTCTGAGATAACAGGGTCACCCAGGCCACAGTCATCACAGCAGAGCTGGAGAGAGAGCTCTGATAAAAAGTAAGTACGAAAGATGCAGACTAAAGATTGTTGAGGCCAAGGCAGAAATACCCTACTTTGTTTCCACATCTCTCTTTTGTTTTTGTCAAACTGCTTCTTGACAAGGAGAGAACAGAGAAATAGTGTTAATATTTCCTTCTCAGCAGCTACAAGCACTTCATGACATGAGTTTGCAAGTAATGTAAGAGGATGAATGCTGCCGTTCAGGCTTTTTCTTGTATTGCTTTGAAACACAGCAGTAACATCAGCAGTGCTGGGACAATCTGTGACACCACATAGTTGTAGTGCAACCAAACAACAGAGATAAACTACAAGTAATGGGGGGGAAAAAAAGTGAAGTAGCTAATAGTTCCCACATCTGTAACTGAAGAAAGGTTTGGTATTATTTATGCAGAATTGAAATAGTTTGGAATGCTTCTTTATCTCCTGTATGGTACTTCCCAAAATCAATAGTATAAATTTGGACCTTGTTAAGAACAGAACACCCCTGTGTATTGCTAGTGGTATCAATGCATTTTTCTGAGCTAGGAGGTATTAATAGAACACAGCTTCACCAAAAATAACCAAATGCAGATTGCATCGCATCACATCAGCTTTTTCAGTCTCTGCCCAAGGATGACCTCCCCTCAGTACCTTTATTCTTTTACTGCAAAAATATATATGGAAGGGCCTAAAGACACTGCTGAAATGTTCTTTCTGACTCTAAGACAACATCTGAAAGACAAAAAATTGGCTTTCAGATCCTAATCCTCATCCAATTCCCCCTGCACAGAATCATAGGAAAATATAGTTTACATACATATACATATGTGCACATAGACATTCCAGAAATAATCACTTCTTTTTTTTTTTTTTATGTTGAGGATGCACTGAAAAAGCCCTTGGGGCATTGAGCACTGAGCTAGTTACTTGTTGTTACTTACCTTCCTGCTTTAGCTTATTTGAACATCCTAACCTATAAATAAGGGCAACACTGAGGAAAGACAAATGTGGGGTTTAACAGGTAGTTCTGTTTAAAGTGCACAGTCTGAGGGAACTGAATTGTTGATGTTAAAGACATTTCTGAACAGTAGGTTACCTCATGCTTTGCCTCTAAGAGTCAGTACAAGACCATCCACTCCCCCCACCAAGAGAATCTCCCGTGAGAAGATCCAAAGCCTGGAAAGAATCTCTAGTGTTGCACCTCAAGAATTCCCATAGAGGTTAAAACAAGCTTCAAAATCATGTATGTAGAACATACAAAAGATAACCTTTACTTGACTTCTGTTCCCTGAGCTCTTGGGTCCACATCTCCAGTGTTTCAACAATGGCTGGGACTAGAAATTGTCTCTGAAATAAAAATGTCAAAAAGCCAAGTGTCTTATGGCTCCAGGAACTGTGGCTGTGCACAAAAGGCCTGGCTGCTCAAGAATGGCAAACCAAAGTAAATTCCAGTGGTTGCTGGGATGGGGTCATAAGATGTACGAGCAAGATTGCAGCCTGCAGGTTGAGAGAAATGACCATTCCTTCCCCTGTGTTAAGCACTTGTGAAACCAGTGTGCCCAGTTTGGGGCCTCCCAGTACAAGAGACATTGACACAGCAGAGCAAGACCAGAAAAGGGCATGAAGGTGTCACGGTCTCCAGCACCGAGGCCTCAAGATTGATAGAAAATCGGGTTTGTTCAGCCCTGAGAGCAGGTGGCTGATGGAAGCTATGGGAGTGTATGGGAGAGAGACACACCAGGGAACTGCAACAAGACAAGGGCCAACAGGCACAGCCTGGAATACTCAGGAACTTCTAACTAGATAGAAAATCAGTTTAATCAGGACGATGGTCAAACTCTGGAAGAGAGGCCGAAAGATGCTATAGGAGAGATTCAAAGCTCAGCACCTGTAGAGCATAGCAGGTGAATAAAAGTATGAACAAGCAAGTGAAAAAAAATCCTTATGAGCATCTATATATTCCAATAACATTCTGATTCTTTTAGTGTCTTATTTCAGTCCAGAAACAAAACCTAGTTGTGCCAAGCCTCAAAGCCAAGATAACTTCAACCCTATGAAGTGCAAACAAGATGTTACAATGGCAAACTGACTGATAAAACAGAAAATAGCATCGAATAACAATGAAATTACTCAGGATAGACACAGCAGTTGTAACATCACAGCATCCCATCACATCACAAGAAACATCACATCCTACACACCATAATTAATTCCTCATAATATCCAAAGTTTCAACAATGATTTCAATATGTTCAAGCATCTTCAAAGAATGAAGCCTTTGTGAGAGAAAAAGGTGCTTTCAGAATCATACTTCAGTGATGACTGAAGACAAAAGCTGGAGGTGCACTAGTTAAAGACCCTTGTCATGGCCTCAGTATAATAAGAAGGCTGTGAATGGATGTAAATTAAAGGCATAATTGTTGTCACTTAAAACCGTGCAGTTTCTGCAAGCTGGGATTATTTTTCACCTGCATGTTCCACCCTCATATTAAAAGACACCCTCTCTGTAATTATAAATGCTCCTGTTCAAGAGCAAACTCTTTTTTCCCCCCACTTTAAATTATTAAATAGCTGTCTATTTTAATATTGTAATTGATTGGAAGTTGTAGCTTTTTAAAAAGCAAAACACTGTGTCCTAAGAATTACTTCCGTTTCTAAAATGTTTATTTCCTCTAAATGAATAGCATTCTGTCATCTGTCAGTTCATTCTAAAGGGAGAAAAGAAACCAACTATGAACATAATTGTAATACAATAACACAAAATTGTACCTTAGGAAGAGCTTTGATCATTTCCTTACCCTGAACTCTGCCTTTTTACATTGGTAATTTTGTTAATGGGTTCAGTTTTTTCTGAAATTTGCATCATGAAAATAAGCAGCTTAGAAGGTCCTCTGTGTACAGAGGACTTTATGTATTTATTACAAAGGTTATGTTTGACACTGGGAAATAGTGGGATGTCTTGAAAAGGTAAAAATGTGAGATGCTATAATAAGGTCAGCGACATAACAGTACTTCTGAGCATCTTTGAAAGGAAACATGAGGATCTCTGCTTAGATTTAATCAATTTGTTTATTAATGCAAAAAACCCTAAAATATCAACCCTAAAATAAGCCTCTGCTGATTGTTGTGTCTTACAGCTTAGCCCCAGAGTAGCCAACTAGACTTGCAGAGCTGGAACTGTGGCCACCAGGGTGCAACTCTAGAGTTTTCCATTTTCCTCGTGCTATTCCCATGATGGGCACTATACCTTTACTATTATTGTACACAAAGTACAGCTGAAAAGTCTTTTCTCACATATTTGCTTTCAGCTGAGTTCCTAGGCAGTGTTGTCTGTGACAGGTGTTGTTCAGTGTCCGCATGACTGAGAACACAGAGGATGATGCTGTAAATCACACACAGCAGAACCCACATCTTCATTCTTGATTTGTTCACCATCTAACAAACATGTGAGAGAAGGGAAAAATACCAAAAACATCCTTACCTGAGTAGCCTGTAGTATTTAAGGTTATCAGTTCTGAAGCCTGAATTCACCTGTCTGTCCACTTCCCATCACTGAAGATGCACAGCTAATGCTGCAGGTCTGTCCACGCTTACAGGACCCCAGTCTCAATAGATGGACAGATGTTTGCACCAAAGTTTTCATTCCAATATCCCATTCTATAGGCTTGGTATGCTACAGTACTGCACTTATTCCCTTTTAAAATTAATCAACCTTAATCATTTGATTTCAGTTATATCATTTTAAGACCTTCAGCTAGAAAACACCACAAAACAAAATCTCCCCAAACTCCTTACATACCACAGTTGTAAATTTTTAATTGTTTTTAAGTATTCTGCTGTAAGACTGGTTCAGCTCTCACATGTGTCATAGCTGGGGCATGGAGAGACCTAGAGCCCTGTCCTGGTGTTACCAAAACAGCCTTGTCACAGGCTCATTCCAAGTCATGCTGGGAACAGCAGAGGCTGGAAGCCTGAGGAGGTAAATCTCTCACCATGGTATCTCTCTTAATTTATTGGAACACACATGTGGCACATGAACAGGACCCACACTTCATGGAAAGGAGCAAGACACTTGTCTAGGATCATAAGGTACGTACAGAATACATGCTCCAAGACATTTGAAATACAAGATCTTTGAGAGGATGGAGGGCTGAGCTGAAGGTTAACTATATGCACAACATGCACTGGTATTGTCTGTGACTCAGGGACACAATTCCAAATCTTCAAAGTTCTGCATAAATACAGAATATTTAGGTGCCCTAAGAAAGCCTCTTTAAAAAGATACACATAATCCACACACAGTCCCTCTGTATTATGAAAGTGCACCATCTCATTCAGAACAGAAGCTCTTACATTAACAATGCTTTGTTTGGCCAAAAAAAACCCTATATATTCCCTTTCCTTTGTTACATTTACATGATTTCCTCAATGTAGGGCAGAATAATTGGCTGTGCTGATGGCATCAAGTATTTAAGTGCTATCCAACACATGGAAATAAATGCTCTGTAAAACCATCAGTTTCTTACAAATCAAGAGGCAAAAATCTTCAATCATCCATTCCAATTAATCCAACCTTGAACTGGTATTCCTAAACAAAAGGAGGCAAGAGAAATACCACTGAAAATAAATTAGTACTTTTCTTCTTTAAATGGCTTGGACAAGACTGAGAGGACTACAGAAGAAGGAGAAAAGGGACAACAGTAGATGAATGAAATGTGCAAGAACGTGCCTCCCCGTCCTTATTGGTTCTGCAGCAATTTTTCAAAATGCTGTTGGCACCATAATAGTCCCCAGGGAGAACATGTTAACTAAAGGAATAGCAGCTTCATTTATCAACAGGGGGACAGCCTGTAGAAAATATGCCGACCTGCAAACACAGCTAATCAGGACTTGGTAAAATCAGATCATGCCATAAGAAGTCAAGGTCAAATTGCAGGATTTTACTATAATTACTCAGGATTTCAGTGTTCATTCTACGGAGTATGTTTTACATGACTATGGTGCACAACCAAACCTGAGGCTGGACAGCCCAAAAAACCACTTTAATAACAGCATGGAATAGGTAAACATTATTCTTTGAGAAATCTGATTGCCCTGTCCAATTCTGGAAAGATAAAGGAAATTTAAAAGGTTTTGTCCACAAAGACTGCAGACTAACATAGACATACTGTTACAGTCAAGGTAGGAAAATGATGTTTCCACACCTAGAACTTGAAGTTCTGGTAAATCATTTCCTTCTAGAAGTACAGTTCCTCAGATAATTCAGGAATTAATTAAAAAAGAAAATCACAGGAGAACGGAATCAGGCACCTTTATATGAGAACAGGACCTCTGCAATCCTACTTCATTTATACTATTCTCTTTCAGTTACATTATTCCCCATGGAAAGAAGGTACACTAGAAATACCATTAATTTGGTAGAGTATATGAAATCTAGACCTTTGCAAACACAGTTAAACATTTGCTTGCCTTGGTTCTGGTTCTGTTGGGTTGTACTTCAGATAAGACTTTTGAAGCTGTATCAACCAGACCGAGCAGAGTCTTTGATGACTTAGTACCTGTGACAGAACCTGCTCTGTCTACAGCTCACCCCTGTAAAGGAGACATGGGAATTTAATTCACAGGTGCCTTACAAGCTGTGAAGTTTATTTCCTTCTTGAAAGCTTGAATCACACCATTTGCTTTGCTAATCTCTTTTTACCTGCTTTCCATTTCTCTGTTAATTTAGGAAGGTGTGCTCTGTACACTTCCAGGTACCTCCAGCTGGGACCTCCCACCATAACCACTTGGCATTCGTGTGCACTGGGTTTTGTCTTACAGTACATAGACAAGTGGGAATGGGATATTTCACCTCATTCTTTATATACTGGCCAGCTTCCTAAAAAAGGCAATCAATTAATTCCACAACTTTTCAGAGTGACCTGGGATAATCCTGGCAAATGCCATCTCTTGGACTTGGGTGCTACAGAGCACCATCTGCTCCACAGCGTGATGGAATAGTCAAAGCTACTGGAGAAATTGGATTCTCTGGGAAATTAGTTACACGCTTGCTCTGAAACTGCTAATAATCCACAGGCGATGGGAGAATTTGCAGAAAGCACCGATTAGCAGGCACAACTTCACCCTGATGCCTGCAGGTCTAGAGCTCTTGCTATAGAGAGGAAATACCTCTTCATTAACACATTGCACAGGTAAATCCAGAACCCTGGGATCACCACGCTAAAGCAAAAGCATAAGGGCTCTCCCTTTTCAGATTTGTTTGTTAGTTTGGGCTCAAGGACCTATGTAATTTTTCCTATGAAAAATAAAATACGACTTCCAACTTACTTTTAAAGGGTGGAAAAATACAAGCATGGAAAGCTGCTTTATCTTGCTTATTGAACGGAGTTGTAACATCCATCTGTTTTGTTTTGTTCAAAAAGCACTTCCTAACATGGTTCTTTAGGAAAGAGAAATGTTCAGAAAGGCAGAACCCTGGGCAGAAAACAAATCTCAAACCCACTTCAATGAAGACCATGAGCCTACAGAACAATCAATGCATTTTAGGTCCTTGCTGAGCCTTTCAAAAGATCACACGTTGAAATAACAGCCCTTTTCATACAAGAACACTTCTCATGTATGTGAACACAAGTGAAGAGATGCAGTTTGCCTGGGTATTGATGGCTTGAATGGGCAGAATTCGGAGATGTTTGCCATGAAGAAGACTTTTTGTAATGAGCTAAAGGGTTACCTGTTCACAGGTGTATAGAGATGTATAGAGATCACAACCATGGGTTTTGTAGCACGTCGTGATAACCAAAGATACAGAGGCTTTGTCCTCTAAATTACTTTCTTACAGATTACCAGGAATACCACAAAAACCACCAATCATAATTACTTTTTCTAATTATCCATCACTCCAGTGTGAGCCATAACAGTTCCTTTAATAGCCTTAACGAGAACTTTGAAAATGTAGTGCAATATTTTCATAACACAAAAAACCACCAGCTGCACTTGCACAAAGCTCAGTTGCATGGCTGCAATAAATTGCTTTTCTGATAATGACATTTTTCCTATAGTACATAAAAGCTGCCCTAGTTGTATAGAGCAGTAAAAGGCCCCTGGCTACAAGCTATGTAGAAGATACCCAAACATGCCTGACTTCCACCTGAGTTTTAATCAGAGAATATAGGAAATATGTATGTGACAATGCTTCTGTCCCAGTTCTTTCAACTGAATAAATGTACTTTTAACTGAGAAGAAGAGATATGTCTGTTCAGGGCTAAAGGAATTCACAAAGACATATTTAGGACTCAGGAGAAAAGATAAAAAGGCTCCTAAAATTAACATTAATAGCAGGCACACAGTGTAGTCTTAAAATATTGTCAAGGTATTAGAGACATAACACCTGAAGGCTACAAATGTGTCTCTGACAAATACTGCATATAAGTTGGCAGCTGCTGCTGTGGTTCTTCACTGAAATCACACACAAAAGGGGGATTTCACACACATGCACACAGATAGGTAAAGAAAAATGTGGATTCTATTCTTCATAGTATATTTAAAGATTCCCTCCCAATGATTAAGGCACACTTCAGGCAGACACATCAGGGAAATATCACCCTCTCCAGTGGGATATTAGCAATACTGCTGGATTGCACTTGGCCTTGACCTTGGGCTGTAACAGATACAGAGGGCTTGATTTGAAAGAGCAGGACCTTTTCAGCCAGAAAGTAGAAAACATTCATAAAAAATTAATATTTGCTTCTGTTTGTCTAGTACCTTTGTCAAAGCATGGACTCTTCTCTCCCAGTTAGGGTAAATAACTATTGAAATTTTATTGGAAAATAAGAATACTATTTCTTAAATTTAAAAAATAGTAATTCCATTTTCTATATTAAAAAATTTGAAAACAGTATCACTTCCTTGAAAAGAAAATGCAAACAAACAACTTGTTTTTCAACCTTAAAAAGATAATTTGACTTTAGTTAACTTTAATTAACTTCTACCCCTGCACTCTTCCAATGAGCCGAGGGGGAAGATTAGCCACAGTATATGACGCTGACAGGTGTTCAGTTCAATATTTAGTATTCGTTCCAGTATTCTGAAGGAATTAATTCATTTGATGAGCAAACAAGTACTATGAATGCTAGAATGGATTTTGAACATCTCAAATATTTATGTCACTGGGGGTAACAGAGAAGATGTTTGGTTGTCCTCTTTTCCCCTAAATATTTCTCTTCTCCACTGATGCTTTTCACCTCAAAACTTCCCTCACACTGATCCAAAGCTAAACCACTGCTCATGGAAAAGCTGGATTCCCTGTAAGCTTCTCTTGGCAGGGCATACGACTTAGATAAGTGGATAAATTCTGATTTTCAGTCTCATTTCACTGCTGTACACCACAGTACAAGTGGTGACGTTTTTCATTGAAAATCTTTTGTTAATCATTTTTATTTCACTAGCTCTTGGTTATAAGTGTTCATTTTTGGTATTTTATACAGGTATTTTAAGTTTTCTCAGATACTGTAAGAGAATTTCACCATTCATTCCTGCTGTTTGGGTGTTCATGGATCATATTCCAGCCTCTCAAGTCCCAGTTCCCTGCCTTCATTTGAGTGACTCACATTTTGTTGCTGCACTCATGAAGTGTTTTATTAATGGAGATTGAATAACAAACACCCACACTCTGGCACATCCACCATGGGCCTCACAGTTTTACTTTCACACATTTGTTTTCCATATTTGAGATGCTTGAGGCTTTGATAACATCATTATAGAAATGTTTAATCAAACCCACAGTTTACTCTGAAAATATTTGGCATTAGTAACAGTTATAACTCACTATAAACATTCAACTAGCAGCTTTCTCGTGAGATTTTCAGTGGCTTTCACATAATCAAAAATCATGTGGCATTAAATAGATACTTAGATACAGACTGTAATTCTGAATTATTCTACCATGGCTTTTTATATAGGAAAAATCTGCAGATTTCTTTCAATGTTATATATATAAATATAAAATAAAACAGCAACTTGGCAAACATAGCAACCTAGAAAAGTCATTTAATCCCCAAGTCCTGTGCAAGGCCAAGAGTTGGACTCGATGGTCCTTGTGAGTTTCTTTCAACTTGGCATATTCTGTGAATCTCTGATGCTGAATTATCAAAAGACAGAATTAAAGACACTTTGGACACCCAAAAAATGAGGGAGAATATTTATTACAGGTTACTAAAGGCAAAAATGGAGATTCTCAACAAGATATTATAACTAGGACATAAAGTGGGGATATTTAAGAACACACAAAACAGATTACTACACATCCATTTGTTGTTAGTTTATAATGCATGTTTATAACACCTGTTACTTACCTGAGTTTATAACACCTGTTACCATACTGAAATAAAGCATCATGCCCAACAGTTTCACCAGGTACAACCATTGTCATGCTCTGGACAACACTTTCCATCTTACTCGGGAAATTACTGGCAGTTTTCTTAGGATGTAAACTGGAAAACACTGATGAGCAACATGCAGAATTCACAATTCCTTCCATTACTCTCACAACTCCTTCGTTTTCTAAAAACATCAATACTGCAGATTGCTTTGGGAAGCCTATTTCTTCCTGCATTCTTTTTAATACTATTTTGCATTAAATGGATGTTAGCCATCTCCTCAGCAGCAAATTTATCCCTGCATACATACACTTCCTTCACAGCTCCTGGGGAACTACATGAACAGTCAAGGCAAGAGATCAGTGTAACACTATTTTCAGCCATTTGGTCTTCAGAGTGCCAGAACCTCCAAACGGGATAATTTTCAATTCTCTTCATTTTTGCATTTATTTTTTATTTATGATGTGAACATGCAAATTCATGTTAGATGTGTCTATTTAAACAGGGACCCACAAATCCTTATTCTGGGGCTGGCAGACTCTTGTTAAAAAGCTCCCTTCTAGCAAATGCTCTGATGTTTCCCAGACTGTTCACACAGTTCATGTTAAGAATATCCAAGTTCTCTGTGATGTGAGGACATTTATGCAATCACCCCTTCATTGATCTCACTCTTTGTAAACAGGCACTTGTTGGGCTGTACAGTACCCAACCATTCTGTCCTTTTTAGGTAAATAAGAAGAGGGCGATCCCAGCCGTTTTCCAGAGGTACTTGATGTGTGCTGAACTTTGCTGACTTGAGCTCTTAGATGTCAAAATTAGATCTCCTTGATATCATTTGTCATTTACATAAACAAGGATATTTTCCTTGCACACGCATGCTGACGTGGCCAAGAGGACAAGGAGTGTCACTGTGCACTCCCAGGTAACCCACAATAAGGATTATTTCTGGAACGTTTCTGAAACTGCCTCAGCCATGATTTTCCCAGGATGCAGCAAGAGCATCCTTCAAATCAGATTTGACTCTCTCCATGTCTATTCCCAGCAAAAGAAACAGACCATTCCACATGGTGTACTACTTAAATAGCAGATCCCTCATTTCAATCTCTGTCAAATTGGTGCCTTCCCACTAAAATATATAACTGTCCTGACAACAAACCTCAGATATTTTATCCACCTGATATTTCTAAGCAGTAATTATTTTTTTTTTCTTTCAATGAAACTGAAAAAATATGCACTTACTCACCAGTTTGAATTAATCTACTGAGTTTTTTAAAGAAAAAATTTAAATCTTCTATTTTCAAAACACCTGTTCTGCCATTATTACACATATTCTCTGCCAGGTGAGAGCACTACTCCACCAAATGCACTGAGAAACACGTTTTAAGCTTACCAGAGAGATTAGGTGAGCTGGAAGGCAGCAGTGGCAGTGTTTGCCTTGGCAAAGCAAATCCAGAGGCAAACATGGGAACTGAGTATCAGGCTCACACATTCAGTATAGAAGAAACTGAATCCAGTGCAAAACATTTTCCCAGGAAAACAACTTCTGAGTAACATGACAGTGGTTGAATTTCTGCTCCGAAGAACAATCTGGGAACCTCAAAAGGAGGAACAAACGTTTCTGTCCAGACTGTGAACTACAATTTCCTACCTACTGTCACTAGATGGCATCTTGTCATCACGCTTTAAATCTCCGAGTTCATCACAACTATCATTCCCTGTGACAAAAACTGCTGAATCTTAAGTGTCCAGATGAGCTTTCAGTTTGATATAACACAAAATCCTGGTTTGGCCATTATGCCATATACACTGTAAAATACTGGAAATCAGCTCATAACTGGCAGAAAATTAATATCCAGAAGTTGGCTCTTAAATACACATCACAGCATACATGGAAAGTGATAGCTCAACTCCTAAGAAGAGTTAAAATGGGCTATTTTCAGGGTAGGCTGTTGGGTGCGTGTCTAATTTATATTCCTCATCCATCAGAATTCTCACAGGTTTTTTATTCCTGGCTTTTAGAAGCACTTTTCCCTGGTCTTGGGGGGTTTTGTTGGTTTGAGTTTTTTAATTCCTGAGTATTGATACTCTACAGACATTGTTAATGTGAGGAAAATGCAAACAAAAATATTAACTGAGCTAAAAATACTTGTTATCTTAATGATGCACTAATTTATTTGCCTCTAAGAGACTGATAAAGCATCAAAATGAATAGTATGGGATTCCCATAACACAGCTAAAGAGAACTGATCTGATGGGCAGCTAAATAAGAGTCTTACCCAATCTGCGCAAATACTTATGCAAATAAGTAAATAATTTTATTCATTTGTTTTCCAGTCGCACATTTTTGCAACTCCTAACTGAAAACTAAGCAAAAGAAAAATATCAAAAGGACAAGGAAGGAAAAAATTGTCATGTTCCCTCTAGTTGCACTTGAATTATATAAGTAGGGATTTACAGAATGGCTATATGAAATGCATATACCTTATTTATTGCAGTCTCTTGTATTCCACTTCTGGAAGCACACTCCACCCCACAACCATTTTGGTAGTGCTAACAGAGAAAAACACCAACTTCTTTACAGCTTTTTGACAACTTTGATGCAGACACAGCCTTTTCCTGCTTTTTCTTAATCTCCATTTATTCTTAGACTGTGAGCCCCTCTCTGAAAGTCTGTTAAATTCCAATATTTAGAGCAGTCAAAGTTTGATAACTAAGCAGCAAAGGCATTTGTTTCTCCTTTGCATTTTGTGCAATTTCTTTTAAAAGAATCCTGTTTCAGTTCATGTAACTTGTGGGGTGGCTTCCTTAATCTTCCAAGTAGAAGAGGAGGGGGGTGAAACCTGAGTGAGAGCTTTCACCTATCAGTGTGGGTGATCCTTTGGGAGTGACACAAAGGAGAAGCCTACACTCACATTTACCATACATGTCTTCTGCTTTGGACAAGTCTTCCCTCTCTTTCCTGAGCTACTGTCCAACTCCAGCTTTTCTTTCCACATCAGAACCATGAAGGGTCAAGATGATTCAAGGATCTCCTATCAAACCATACCTGGCATTTCAGCAGCATTCTGGATTCACTTGCTATTAGAACTTGAATTTTCTGCTACTGTAAATTTTTATCTACTTTCAGCTCCTTGGCTAAAGCACAGAAGCAGAAGAACCTCTGATAGTGAAAGGAAGGAAGACTACTAGAACAAGGCATTGCTCAGTATCATCTCTACTGCCAGACAAGATGGCACCAAACTTGATTTTAATCAATGAAAAACTTAAAATTTAATCAATGAAAAACTTGTGCCAGAGATCTCCTCTTGTAAGAATAATAAATCACCTACAACGGTGTAGACACCACACTATTACCACTCCGGGAAAAAGTAACCCTCATGACCAACATTCAACACAGTACGCACCAGATTTAATAACACATTAGTCACAACATGATGAACAAGGACAAGGGTGTCAATATATTCCAGGAGTTGGAATGTAAGCATTGCAGGTTTGTCTTAATTTCATGTATCTTTAAGTAACATTCATAATTTGAGGGCTTGGTTTATAGAACCTGTAATAGAAACACTCTCATCATCTAAATAACGTTGGAGTGTTTTCAAGAAGACCATTTCCAGTTAATATGGACTGGACTCTCTACTCCTTGGGACAGCTCTTCTGATGTCCTAAAAACACATGGTTCATGAGCATTAAGAATGAGTAAGAACAATGTAAAATAGAGATGCAAAGAACTAAAGTCGAGGTTCTGTAACTGCGTCTGACTTCTCCCTTCTGCAGTGGATCAACACAGAATTACATATCGTATGCCTGGATACTCAAATGAGTAATGTGATGTAAAACTTGACAATCTTTCCACATTAAGCATCCCAGGTAAAATTTGGCCTTTGTGCTGAATCCTATTCACCATAAAACACTCTCTGATTCTCATTATAGAGCTGTGAAGAATTTCCTATATTTTGCAGCAGTTCTATACATTAGTTTGAGAAATAAAAACAAATTTAGCAAGATTTTCTCCTGATTTTTTTTCTTTAACTCTCACAAGTTAGGTCAGTTCTGCAGTATCATCATCACAATGCACAACTCTCCTGTACAGAAGACTCTCCCTTCCAACCCAACAATTTATCCAAATGCTCTGTGATGTTGCCTAGGGAAGAGTTATTTTTTCTTTCAATTCTATTGTTGTCTCTCTAGCAGTGACAGACTCATTTAATACTTTTTTAAGAATGTTGCTGCTAAGATACATTCCATTCAATAGAAATGTGAAATTTAAAGAAATCCACTTTTTTTGCAAGCCATTATCCCCAGCTAATAGATATACCCCCCAAAGTAGCAGCAGAGATGAGGTAATTTCAGGTACCAGCACATTTCTATTCAGATCACAGGCAGCAATTCTTGCAGCAATTTTATTTCACAGCAAAAATCATTGTTATCCCCACTGAATTACCCTGAAGAGTCTTATTTTACTCCCACTTCCTTTTCTCCACATCTCTTGATTAAAAACAGTGCATGATATTTGTTATCAAATATCAATATATAGATGAGAGTCTGAGCAATGGAGACTGGGGAAAAAGCAAAGGCATTTTAGAAAATGTAAACCTTTAATAACAGGAATGAGATTTTTAAGGCAGCCTAAGAGAAGAGCATAAAAATGCAGACAGAAGAGTACAGCACTTAGAGGAAGCCATATGGAAAAGAGGCAGAAATGGCAGGATCCAGCCCAAACCCAGCCCTCCAGATTCTGGCAGGCAATAATTTTACAACTTCCTAAAGCTTCCAAGTTCTTTCTTCAGTTGGATTTTCTTAGCTCTGCAGGTATAACCAATTACTTGATGAGATTTAAGAACAAAAGAAAGGCTTTATAAAAGGCTCAATCACTCAGCTTAATGAAAACATCTTGAATTATTTAACAAACAATCTATTAGGCAGCTATAGCTATCAGGAAATGTGAAGTTTGATAGATCTGATTCACTGCCATAGTTTTATATCAGTAACTCCAGCCCTTTCAATAGTCTCAGTGATGTAACATAGAAATGAATTTAGCCTGAGATTCAGTTGCATTAGACTTTCATATAGGATCTGTCACTAAGAGCAGGAAAAGAAGCCAACAATTATTTAAAAAT
This sequence comes from Serilophus lunatus, assembly GCA_013399895.1. Classification (NCBI taxonomy): domain Eukaryota; kingdom Metazoa; phylum Chordata; class Aves; order Passeriformes; family Eurylaimidae; genus Serilophus; species Serilophus lunatus. The sequence goes on from VXBA01003135.1 coordinate 1,218,384, forward strand.
ACCTGGAAATAAGCCTTTCAGGCTCTGAAACTGGAGCATTATTCAATAATTCATTCTTGGACCCATTTGAATTCTCATCTGTCAACTCTGCTTTTATTACCAGATTGTTCTATAGGCAATGATCTGGCAACACATTTGAAAAATCTATATATTCCTTCTCATCCATCACAATAAACAATTTTCCAAACAACAACAGAGACAGTCTAATTTCAAGAGAAATAAGCTCAACTCTTAACTCATTATTTTTATGCCATGGCTGTGTGGAATAAGAAATATCATTGAAAACTGGAAACCCTTTTCTCGTCCCATCACAACCCCCCTCAGTACATCAAAATGCATTGCTAAATGTGTCTGTATAACTCTTCCCATCACTCAAAAATAAGCAATAATTAAAAGTCTAAGTTACTGAGCCTCAAGGAAGACAATTGAAATCCTGCTTGTTAAGTCACTCCTTCAAGTCTGAGGACACTTTTTTACAGACAATAGCAACCAAAGGATACAATCATTAAAAATAAAAAACAAATTAAAAATTAGAATTTCAAGGCTAAGTTTGACCACAAAATTCTGTAAAGCCCCAACCCCTCTTTTTCCATGCGAAGAGGGAGCTTTTCAATTCAAAACGACAGGTATTCATCAAATGTTGCTCTGCACTCGTCACAGACTATTTTCTATTTTAGAAAACACATTCAGCCAGGAAAACACTATATCATTCTTCAAAATATTCATTTTTAACTGACACAAACCTAATTTCAATGCAAATATATGAAGCAGAATAAAACAAGTTTCTAAAAATAAACCTTCACCTCTCAGAACATTATTTTCCAAGTTAAATTCTGTCAAACTAAAAGAAATGCTGTGACTTCATGTAGCAAGATGTTCCAGTAGGAAGTACCAATGTCAGTGCAGAAAGAATTTTTGAAAAATATTCTTCCAAAACTTAGTATATGGGGGAAAAAAATAAAAGTTTCTCTTACATCATCAGTTAAGGTAAAAATCTTGTCTCTATAGTTTCATCTTTGAAGGCATTTTTGTATTTCTATCACTGTGACTAAGCAGTTTCAGAAGTCAGAAATTTCTAACTGAAAGACAGTGTTGACTTGGAAAGAATCACCTCCTCCTTTCAAGGAACTGTAAATGTTTGATGTTGATGCTTAATACTGCATTAATCATGCCTGCAAGAGGGGAAAAAAAGGATTGCCAAACACCTGAAATACTGTGTATTTCCTTATTCTGGCGAATCCACATTCCTACAATCTCAAATCTGATAAGAGACAGCTTGGATAATCACAAAAAGAGGGTGGGAAAAAAAATCTAAATGTGCATAGAGTGACATAATGTCCATTCCTGGCACTTTCTAATGAAAGGCACTTGGAAAGGCCCTGTAACAAAATATTCCTACTTTAGAGAGACAAAAGAAAACATTAAAGGAACTTGACTGAAATGAATTATTAACTCTTAGTGACATCAAAGGAAGTTGAATACTACCAGCACCTCTGGTAAATCAGGTCTATAACACCTCAGCATAAACTTGTTTTATGGTACACATTTTCTACCAAGTTCTGGAAAATGAAGGAAGCAATAGAAAGATGGATTAGGTTATTTCCATCCTTTAAGCCAGGACAAGGTCCTCTTGGTCCAATCCTGCCCAGTTTTCAAGCCAACAGTGGTATTGCTCTGGTGAACAATTTGCTCCTGCATGGCACTGTTATGTTGTCTTTTTTTGTATCCACCCTTATCTGAGGACATCAGTACAACAGGGAACTGCAGTTTTACCACCCCCTCCCGTTCACTTAGATTCTGTCCCTGCTCTGCACAGCAGTGACAGAGCCTGAAGCTCGGTCTGTGTGTTGAGATGATACAGTTCTTAGCAGACAATATAGAGCCACTGGGCTATTAATGAACTTAACCTCAACCATTCTAATAGGTTTTCTTGTGTTTGGTAAGACAAGTACTCCCTATACTATATATTCACATGTTAAAGAGCATTTAAACCAATTCAGGTGCAGTCACTTCAAAAGCGGCAAGATGATACAGGTAACAGTCCCAGTGATTGATGACAGAAACAATTCAAAAGAAGATCTCAATTCAGTTACAAAATCTAATCTATTTAGCAAAATGCTTTACTTACTGGACCTTGAGGACTGTTCTTGGCACTGGAAACCTGATTTATAACATCAGATTTATAATCCTAAAAAGAGAAGAAGGGGAAAAAAATGATCAGATTAAACATAATAGTTGATACTTGACATATCAGGAATGAAGACCAATGTTGAACACCCCTATGATTAGGATCAGAGGAGCCATTAGTAAAACATTTGATTATGGAGATTTTCATTGCCATTCATCTTATGCCTTAGACACTCTTTACTAAATTGTACACGTCTTTGGTTTTACTGCAATGATCCCCAAGAAAGCCAGTTGTCTTATCCCTATTTTAGAAGGCAGAGGAGTGGGAAGGACAGGATGACACAGCTACTGTCTTTCAGAAATGCAGGTAAGAGTTCCAATAGACTTCCTTAACCAGGCTGGCACGACCTCAGTGTGAAGTTGGGATGACAGTTTCTCAGTCACTTAAAATTCTTTCAGCACCTTAGGAAACATGACTCCATTGCATTAGAGGGACCTTGGTTTATTTTTCTGCGTAGCAGCAGCCATGTAGTGTAGTTCCAAAGCCCTGCAGTGAAGTTTTCTATTCCTCAGGAAGATCCTCCTACACCCAGACTGGCATTCCACAAGTAAGGACACAAAGGAGTTTGGGGCAAATGAGATCAGGCCTTTGCAGTTATAGCTGAGGAGACAGGAATGCAGGAAACAACCAGGACTATTCCTATAGTACAGACAACAGGATAATAAGCTGAAAGTACTATTATTGCAATACACAAACAAAGGCTTAGAAGGGTTTTAAATAGAGGATAGAAGTGGCATTGTATCTAAATACAGGTACGATAAATACAGACGGAAGTCTCAGGTCAGTAATTAAAACTATTCTGTTTTTAAAAGGATACGTTGGAAATTAGTTGCGATTTTAATTTTTTTTTCTTTCTTCTCTAATGAATACAGCCACTACATTCATATTTATATTTTGAAAATGTCTCGCAGGGCTGACCTGTCTTGCCTTTTCTGTCAATAAGAAAAAATTTACATGTCAAAGCCAAGCTACACAGCTCCTCCCAATGTTTGGGAACCAAAGCCTGATAAGCTGCAATTGGAGCATGTCTGACCATGACAGCAGGGAGTAACTGCTATGAGCTCCTTTTAATTGTTATCATCAAATATGCCTCCAGATATTAAGCTTCTAGATCCTTTATTTACAAGCGACATGCTATTATCCAGCAGACAGATAGTATTTCAGGGAGTAGATAGTGATTCCCCAATACTTCAGTCTGAGCATCCACTGGTCTCTGAAGTGTATAAATAGGAGTGTCACTTGCTCTCCATTCAGTTTGACCATTGTTAACGTTAACTGCTTCATAGGAAATGCCAAGAAATAGAATTTACATGATCTGTTATAGATGCCAAACTATCATCAACATCAGCTCACAGACAAATCACTGCAGTCCAATTCCATGTTTCCCACAAAGAACAGCAGTCACTCTTGCCCACTGTGAAAGGCTCATTAGGAAGCTCTTCTTCCAGGGCTCTCAGGCTGCACAGATGACCTGGGATTACAGCCCCACAGTGCTCGCACAGGGCACAGAGAGAATCCAAACCCCACAGGTTCTGCAGGGATGTTCCTCTTGGGACACTCCCTAGGAGAGGCAGGCTGGCCGACATACAGAAACAGCCTATTTTATTTTGCACAGCTCTCTTTTCCAGAAGGCAATGGCCTGAGTTACAAATAAATGTGCCATTTTAAGCAGGTATTTTGCAAATATACTCTCTTTTTCCCCCCACACTTCATCTGATTTCTAAGCATTGCACAGCTCTGTGCACCAGTAACACATTAATAAACAGCTTTGGGCCAGTGCTGTATGTGGGACACCTCCTTGGGAAGCTTGTGGTGCTCCATATTAATGACTCATTTGCCATCTGTGATAATCCAGGGATATTGAACCAGAAAATAAAAGCAAAATAAGCAAAACTCCTCAGGTCAAGGTTATTTTTAGGGGGAACAGAGAATTCCAACAACAATCCAGAATAATGTAAGCCTATTAACAAGAGCCCAAGTCCCTGCCCAAGAGGTGCCAGATGCTTGGACTGGTATGCACCAAATACCCACCTCAACTCCTCTTGTATCACAGAGCCTGAAATAATCTCTCTCACTACAGCTGCATTAACAGCATTCAGGGGCAGCTTTCTGACAGACAAAAGAGATTAATTCTCATTGTAATGATTTTCACATATAAGACACTTTCCTGTACACTGTTTCTCTATTTACAGCAGACAAAAAATTGGTTTGTGGAGTTGCATTCACACCCATTTTCAGGTAGCATGTCATAATCTCATAAATGTTCAGGTTATGCAAAATATTATGCCACTGACAAATCATTTAACTATGCACTTGTCTTGGACTCTACGGGAAAATGGAAATTACATAGATTCAGCACTGCAGCATTCTCAGCAGCACAATAAAGGGAAACTTTCTCCCTCCTCTAGAGCTATACTTCATGTTCCTCTGAGTGCCTCCTCCAGGTAATTTCTTTTAGGCTTCTTGTTTCCATTAGAATTTGTATTTTGAGATAATTTCTGCTTCGTACTCAAAGGCAGAATTGCAATGACCATTTACAGCCTATTTTATTACCAGGGTCTGTTCTGTTACAAATGGTAGCTGTGATGTGTCCATGGCAGGCTTTCCAGAAGTTTCTTATGATTTCCTTTTCTATCCATCTGCCCTTAGAGAAATAATGAAATAGCAGTTAAACACTCCCTAAATTTTATACTGGCCACTACCTTCTTCCCACCCCTCAAACTGAAATTTTGTTGTAAATGTCAGCTAACAGACATTACTATCCATTCTTCTGCCTTTAATGGGAAACATAAATTTTGGCAGTCTTTTCCCAATGCTAAAAGTCTGAGCTACTCCCTGAGGATAGAAAGAGTCAATGCAAGTAAGATCCATATTTTCTTTCTTGGAACACCACTACTTCCAGCAATTTATTTGACTGACTATGCCTTCTATTACCATGTAAATTGTTTCAGGTTGTAGGAAAAAAAAAAAAAGTATTAATCTCCTCTCAGTAAGTCATAAAATAAAGAAATCAATTTCAAGGTCAATTGAGTCTAAATAACACCTGCTGCCCTTTTTGTAACATGCAGACTCCTCTGAAACACTAAGTTGCTGTCTATAAAGGCATCAATACGTGATGTCTCACATAAATCAGGTAGTGTATGGTACAGTACAGCCTATTTGCAGGATACCAACTGAGGCTGAAAAAACACATTCAAAACAGGTCCCTTATTACAGAGTTTCAGCATAAGCACGAGGTTTTATAACAGAAAATAAAGGGCCTGTGTATGTAGAGGAGTCTGATTCTGCAAGGAGTTTGTCTCTCATAAGGTTCTGGGGACAGAGGGATTTTCGGCTCCATGCTGGAAGTATTCAGTCATGAAGTGTGGACAACCTCAAGCAAGAACTTCACAGGGGGAGAAAAGAATGAAATGTAGTAACTAGAACAAAACTTTTCTTCCTCTAATGGAGAGCGGAATGCAATTACAAAGAATGGAAGGGAAATAGAGTGATAGGGTGATGGGGTTCCCCCCCCCCCCCCCAACCCAAAAATTNACCAAGAATTCAAAGAAGGGAAAATAATTGAAAAATTCTTTACTGCTTTGATGGAGGGAACATTTCAAAGTGAAAAGTCACTTCTCTTCTGGTCAAAAATAGTCCTGCCTTTCTTTTAAGTATACTTACTGGGCTTTTGTTGTAGCACACCACTGCATTTGATGGCTCTATAGGTGCTGTACATTCATGCACTTTTCCTGAAAAGTTTGCCTTGAACTCTATAACCTGTCTGGCCACAGGACTGGGTGGGGTGGTCAACGTGTTTTTCCTCATTGTGGCAGTTCTGTCCCATAAATTTAATACAACTATATTTCCTTTCCTGTGTCTCATCCACGGAAGTGCAAGTGCCTTTTAAATAAGTCCCTGACAGAGTAATTTTGAGCTTCCAGGTGGTCAAAAAGAGTTATCTCAGACAAAACTGGAGCTCAGGGTAAGGATTCTTTCAAGCCAGCCAAGACATTCTAAGTCTGTGTAACACCCAACATGCCAAGCCTGTCAAAAACAGATGGAAGAGGGTTTTGGTTACAAGCTTTTTATTTCTTCCTCTGGGCCCCCCAGCAGAAGACAATCTAGACAATCAATACCCAAGGACCAGAAGTTCCTGACTAAAGCAAATAATCAGATATTCTTGTAAGACTTCTGTAATAGAAATAAAACAGTGTCTTGAAGACTTTTAAAAAGGGCTGAAAACATAAGGACACACAAGACTGAGCAGACAGCCAGTTGAAATCCCTTCACAGAAAATGGTTTAACATCAGGAAACATTTAAACCATAAAAAGATTTTGGCTTCCCTATGAGATATATATATCACAGTTCTGGTTCAGAATATAGAATATCCCACAAGTTTTTGCCAAGCATACAAAGCACGATGCTCCTACAGAGACATACAGCAGCAGAATTCTCCCTCTAACACTGGGGCACAAGGGCTGGGTGCTGAGGTCTTTCTCAATTTATTGCAAAGATGAATTATCAAAGAGGTTTCACTTCCTATTTTACACAGCAGAAATACATTCCCATTGTACACAGAGAAAAAACAAAATCAACGATGTGATTTAGAGCAGGGACTAAGTAAAAAGACAAATAACACTCTCCCTATTTCATATTCGATAATTAGCAATGGGATGGGGATCAATTTTCTACATATAGTCTTTATATGTAATGAGCTTTATATTTATCTCTGAGAACAAATTTCACTAATAATCAAAACACAACTCTGATATTTCAATATATTTATAGAGTATAATGATTCTCCTATGATGATACACTGCCAACAGATAGCACTCAATGAATTAGTCAATGGTTACGTAGAAACACATTTGAAAATATAAATTCACAAAACAATCTGTCACTTATTTGATATAAGAAAATAATTCATTGTTGAAATCAATGGTTCTGAATCACATTTAATGTAAACTTCTCTGTGACATCTTACTGTTACAAGCCAAAGGTAATGGTTCTGTGTCAGGAGCTGCCAAAATACTCATTGATCTAGTGGGTCAGGAAACAGAGGTGACATTTCCTAGAAGAGTTAAGCATGTTAATGTTATATCATGTAAAATTATATGAACACTCATTTTGCAGTTGAATGTGTCTAATGAGATTTCACAGAAGAAAAACAAACAGGAGTCCAACATGGCTATTATCCCAGAGCCCAAAAGATTAGAAAAGTTAGGAAAGAGTGACTTTTTAAAAATGGTTTATTTGTTGAGGTTAAAGGAACAGATACAAACATTAACATCAGGGATACACAGCTGGAAAGAATAATGTCAGACATGTAAGGAACTTTTTTTAACAGGAAATTCTTATTTGGAGCTGAAGCCTCAAAATCCTGAACAGTGAAGCCCTGGAAAGAATATGGAGAAATGTTTCACAAACATGAAGAATGCAAGCAGTGCAAGTAAAAATCTAGAATATTCCTATGTCTGCTCCACTGAATTGGTAAGTGTTTCCCAATCCTCACACAGTCCATGAAGCGGGTAACTTATTGCAGGATCTGCTGTGAAATCAAGTTGAAGGAAAAGACAAAACAAGTCGAGAGTTAAATAAATGCTTTCCATGTAATCACAAAGAGAAGGGTGGAAATGAGCATGTCTGGCATTGCCTATTATCTCCCAAGTAGAATAACTTCAGGTTTACTGAGGCAGAAGCTTTCAGTTACCTACAAATCTCTCAGGAACGTTTATCTGGGAGTATTAGAAGACAATCAGGAACAGAATCTACAGAGCAAAGATAATCATCACTGGAGTCTCACAGTTTGAAGAGTTCACCCTCGCACAGCAATAGCAGTAAACATCCCCACATATCTTGGAAAATGAGTCCTGCCCCTGGGTACAGGTAGTACTGATTGGTACAGCTCCAAGGACAGAATTTCAGATGAGTTCAGATAAGAAATAAAAAGTTTCTGTTTGTTGGAAGCTCAGAAAAACCCAGCTTGTCTGTAATTCTGCTCAAACCAGCCTCATCTAGTATCTCCAATGACTCTTGGTATTCAGTGAGGAGTGTTGTGCTAGCTGTCTCACAGAAACATTCTCCCATGGCAATCCATCACTCAAATATCTCATCATTTTCATTAACCCAACATTTTCATTAACTGAATTTAAAGACAAATTCAGACACAGGAATATATCCTTATTACATTTACTCCAGGCATGGAAAGATTTCTTTTACTACAGAATTTTCAGTCAGTGATTATATTTTAGATTTATTACCTGCCTTCTCACAGAAGCAGGAAACACTTCCTAGAAGATACTTTTACTGAGGCACCATTTAGAATGGAGTAATGCACAAATCAAGATGTGCTGACAGCACAGCATTAAAGTACTGCTATAACAGTGCACAACCTACCTCACATTCTCCTACCCCAAAATGCTGACACGTTAGATGCAAATTTCTAGGACTGAGAGTTCAGAAAATCATCAATATAAGCATCATAATCACGTTACTGGGAACATTTACATGAATCTCAAGTCCACTTGCATAGAATTGGTATCTCCTATAGTTACTGTAGAAACAACTGGCATCTACACGAAGCCTTTGTCTAAAGAAGACCAGAACATACTTCTCCTGGTCTTTGCTGTATCACATGCACATAAAGAGCCTCCTCTGTAGGGAATGCTGGTACTGCAACATGACCAAGTCTTGACTTAGAATATAAATATTTCACTGTTGTGGAAAATTAGCAGTTTTTACAGGCTAAACCCTGGCTGCACACATCCCTCTGCTTGAAATGCCCTTAGGAAACACAGCTGACTGATTCCCAGCTCCCAGGTGAATCCATACAGCACCATCTAACCTTCCAAAGCATTTTCATTTTTCCTTCCTCCTAGCAGCAACGGCATGCCATGGATTCAACATCCATGACTCTTAAATGATAAGGACTGATAAAGATATGTATACTAAATATTATTATACCTCGTGCTGTGATACTTGACAAGTATCTTTCCCCTCATATCTCCTATTAGAGCAGCCTGCTGTGCACTGCCCAGGACCTGGGGAGTTGCTCCTAAGAGCACTTCAGCTCCAGGTTTGCTTTATCTAGAGCAAATTTTAACACATGTGCCACTTGTTATGTGTTAATACATTAACTATAAAAATACCTGTTCTCTGGATGCTGTTCCATTTTCAATACACATCTGCCATTTCAAGCCACCATCTCTTCTGAACACTTGCTGTTTTAGCAGAGATTTCTTGTGGCACAGATAGAAAACTATATTTAAGTATTTCAATTTTCCTTATACTACTATTATTTGTGTTATTTTTCTGGAAGGTTGATGAGGCCTGAAATAACAGGAGATTTCTCCCTTTTATTGAAGAAATGCATATAAATGCAAACAAAAGTGAGGAATCAATTCAAAATCCTAGGATAGTTCTCCAATAAATAAAATGAAAACTCAGTTGCGTGCAGCTATTACAAGCTCATATAACTCTCTGCCAAGATAGCACTTAGAGCTCTGTGTTTATTTCTGTCAGAATAACATGAGGGATGTTCTATCAGTTGGAACTGGATTAAAGTAAATAAGATTCAATTTAAGAATAAATGGCTTGAGTCCTGAGGGCAATTTAAAATTTGTGTATTTAAGAAAAATAAATCTATACCTCTTGCAAGAAGTAACACTTTGGACAGTAAGTTTATGAAGGGATACAAGCTATGAAATTATGTATCTATTTCTAACATGCTACAGTACATGTCAGCTTAAAAGAAACAGTAAAATGTAGTAACCATAGAAAAGGCTGGCAGATGTTCTGGGAAAGTACTGCAACATGCAGAGAACTAGGTGCACCAAGAATAGAAATTAAGGCAAAATCCTTGTGTCACTTCCCCATAAATAAGTCCCTCCTCTCTGCCATTGGGTTAAGCCTGTTTCTATGACATGTTATGGAATCTGGAATAACAGCAATCAAATTAATTTTGCTAGAATTTTCCGTGTCTGTAGTGCTTTAAGATATTAGACCTCAGATAAAAAATATGTGACCGCACTCAAAACTCAATGAAAATGATTTTCTGTTAAGTCTCTTGTCATTGGTAAACGCCCCCTAATGTCCAAACCAGGACAATCCTTTTAAGTAATAGTGCTGAATCATGTCCTAAATAAGCCACAGAAATCAAACTCCTCCACAAACTAAAACTTGCTGCTTGACGTCCCCAAAATGCTTTCATTTATTCACTATGAAACTTTCATCTCTTGCTGCTCCCTGAACAGAGCTGGGAATCAAAACAATTTGTGGCTGTTTTAGTTTCAAAGCATGAAGGTATGCAGTCAGAGCTCTAGATGGCTGTTAGCCAACACAAAACTGTGTGTGACAGGCAAGAATTCACTTCTGAAATGAACATCAAGTTCAAGGAAAGATCATCTATAATACTTTCAAAACAGACAGAATTTCCCTAAAAATAAGCTTTTAAGAGAATTAAACAATTTCTGAAGAAGCTTATAGAATAGAAGAAACATTTAAAATGGTTCCTTCTGTTTTAAAACAGAAATTTTCTAAGACTTTATTGGAAACCACGTGGTGAGAATTATCACCAACTTCACCTTAAGTAATGGAATCAGCACCAATACCCAGCTATAACCTCACAGGATTTCTGTCTCAGAATCATAGTTCTATCACTTCATTTCCTTTCTCTCCTCTGTCAGAAGCGATTTTTGTCAAGACTCAGTTGTCTCCTCTCTGCTTCTGTGGCAGCTGTCTAAAAACTAATTATTGCCCCCACCAGTTTATTACGGTTTTATTAATGATTTGCCAGTGGCTGCTCTGCTCCCTGTGTGACCATCCCTTCAGAGAAGGAGCTCACGTAAATGTGTAGGAGCGGATACCTTCCTGCTTCTAAAAGGAGGATGGCAAGTCTCAAATGTCCTCCTCTCCACTGCCTGTCAGAGGCTCAGTGAAGAACAGTTTAATCAGGATTCAGGTGTTCAACAAGCAAGACCTTACACACCTAAAACAGGGCCTTAAGAAGGTGATGCAGAAAAGTACAAAAGGCAGAGGAGGAATAGAAAGTTCTTGTAAAAGTAATTTTTGTTTCATAAACTTAATTCACCTAGAGGTTTTTCCACTGAGTGGCAGAACCACACCAGCCCTTTAGAGCATTCCATCCTCTGTTTCTGATACAGGAATTCTGATTGTGCACACGTGCACAAGGTTTGTTTGCTGGATTGTTGCAACCAGCTGCCTTGTTTTCCACACATCTATTATCAGCTATGCTTCGTTATCCTTCTGTAGATGTTTTGGGGGGTTTATTTTAAATAGAACTAAAACTGAGCACATAAGAAATCCTTCCTTGTCCTTGGAAGGTACTATCCAGCTTTCCAGGAGGAGATTTATCACACTTTGCTACAAAGCATCCAGCAGCAGACAGGTCACGTGGCAAGAGCAGGACAGACACCTGGCAAGAGGAAATGGCCTTAAACTGAAGAAGGGTGGGTTTACAGAATAAACAAGGTTGAAAAGACCATTGAGATCATCGAGTCCAACCTATTACCTAACACTATCCCATCATCGAAACCATGACAGTAAGTACCTCATCCAATCTCCAGGGATGGTGACTCAACCACCTCCCAGGGCAGCTCATCCCAATGGGAAATCATTCTTTCTGTGAAAAACTTTTTCCTAACATCTGGCCTAAACCTCCCCTAATGCAGCTTAAGGCTGTGTTCAAAGGGAAAAAAAAAATCACCTGTCAGTTGTATAACAGGTCCCACCTTGTACACTCTGACATAAGTGACACAGGCTTTTCCTGGGGCTCCCAGTACAGGAATCCTTACAGCACAGCCAACTCTTCCATATTCCCTGTGTCATAGTGCTCAGCAGACACCTCAGACTCTAGATACAAACTAGTCCTAACTTTTGTAGATTAGGGAGATCCACTATTGCAAGATAAAGACTTTCCAATTTTATGTCTATCATCACACATTCCTCTAATAAGAAAAGACTGACTTGGTTTTTTTTGTTTGATTTTGGGGTTTTTTGTTTGTTTCACCAGAGGCAGATTTACAAATTAAATGATACAGAGACGTACATTTCAAGTTTGCTGGGCTTTAATAAAGCCAACTGAATATAGCCAGTGCACTACTGCCAACACCCTGTATGGAAACGTAGAAAGAGAGGGAAACATTGACCCACAGCTTACAACAACCAGCCTGTACAGAGAACTGAACATTCTCATCTGAGTATTCATGCACGGGTTCTAAGGGTGCACAAACTGAGCTGCAGAGTCTGCTCTGATGTTTACATCAGGGTATGTGCAGAGTATATCCATGCAAGGGAAACCCTGGATAGCCCAGAGACGTCTTCAGTTTTGTCACTAATTCAAGACCTCAAATATGTTCCGGGTTTGAATTTTCATATAATAGCTTTCTCTTCCTAATGACTTGCTTAAAAGAATCCAAATATCAAATATCATGTATCAAATAAACAGGTTATGCAGCGTGCCTCTTTCTGCCTAGGATTGAAATTCAGTGTTGGGCAGGATAGCATCGAAGCTCCCATTTGCTGCAGATCTCTCTACTTCTGCAGATTCACAGCAAATATTTAAAATTGAAACACAGCCTCAGGTCCAGATGATCTATATTTTATACATTGTGTTGCTTGTCCAAACGTTGCTTGTCCCCACCCATGGAAGGTACATTTCAGCAGCCAATGCTGACTCCTGTTGTTTTGATGTTTCAAACACAGACCTGGCTCTGTGGTTCCTTACTGAAGATGAATTTACATGGGAAGTTACTCAATCTTGGGCATGCTCTGTTATCAGAGGTTTACAGATTCTTAAATTATAGTTACTGGATTATAAATCAAATGACTAGTTAAAAAAACCCATAGCAGTATTAGAGTGCTCTCTTTGGGAGGAGTGCTGACTGTGCCTGTGAGGAAAGGATATGGATTAAAACATATACACAGCTAAAAAATTAATGTCCCAAAGAAAACGACTTTCTTTACACATAATGAACCTTCTATTTATAACAGTCAGTTTGTGAATAACATCTGTGCAAAAAGGTTGGCTTTTTCTTACTGTAGGTCCAGAAAAATGGGGGATTTTGGCATGTTTCATATCTTGCCTTTTACTCTTTCATTCCTCAGGCACTGGAGCATAGGAAGCAATGGAAAAGAGATTATTGTCTTAAAGAAAAAGAATCCTGCATGTAGATTTTGGGTCTTGATACTAGAAGCCATAATGCTCCATTTTATTCAGCAAAAGTACTGATAAGCACTGAAACTGCTCTGGCCAGTGGCCTGAAGGTGCAAACACGATTTAAATGCTAAGCCTGCGTTACATTTTCTCCCTTCATAGCTCACTGTTTAATCACTTACGGCTGCCCAGAGAGCAGCTCCATCTTCCCAGCTGTGCTCTTCCTGGAGGGAAGGCTGAGCTGTGAAATCAGGCAGCAATCCTCACCACTGCCTGCGTGGCTGGGGAGGAGGGAAGGAGGAACAGGTAAGTCCTACAGAACTAAGTCCCCAGCAGGGCAGGACTAACACTGAAATACTGACACACCACTGATGGCTGCTCCCTATTCCCTCAGGTTCATGTTCTCAGAATGCTGAGAGCTAAACGCTGGTCAGAACTGCTCTATCACTACTTTTAAGTCCTAGGGGATTTTTAAGGCCCTTAATTATGGAATTGAAACCAATGAAAATTAACAAGTCTTGTGGTCTAGTTTTTTTTCAATTTACAACTAATATTTTGAGGATGAAGACTCATTATGTTTTAATGGTATATCTCTGAAATTGCTTGGAAATAGAAAATACTCCTTCTACAAAGACTGCTCTGTACTCAGCAGCAGCAAAGAAAGTGTTTAGATGACATCTATAAACGCTGAGGTTTTCCCTCTTCTCAAATCAGACTGCCAAAATCTCAGACAAGGCCCAGTTCAACAGTTTCAAAGGGTCAAACATCGGCTTCAGTGTAATTTCATTGTTCCCCTAGATCTTTTTTTTTTTTTTAAACACTAGCTGTGCTTATGCTTGGAAATAATGAGAAGTGAATCTTCCTCCCAGAGCATTTTGTGCTTACTTGCCAAGTCATCCTGTGAATCTGCTTAACAAGAATTTACAAGTCAGTTGGTGCAGTGGTTACGTCTGACACCCATCAGTCACTCTCCTGCTGAGGACAAGTCAAACTCCCTGCAAAAGGCATTGTCAATCTTTAAGGCATTGCCTTAACCAAACAGAAACAGGCTAATAGCAATGACAAGTTGTCACTCTACATTTAGCAGCAAAAGGGAATAATTTTTAGGAAAATAATAATAAGCTCTCTTTGCAATACTAATACTAAATGACCTGAAAAACTTTCCTAAGGGACTGAAGCCATAGAACAAAGTTTCATTTTATCTTCATAGATCTGACAGCTCAATTTCCCAAGTTCCCAGGGACCTTCGGCAGTGCTGAACAGAGGCAGTAACAAATGTCAGTGTTTACTCTGAGATCTCTTTGTTAAAGCTCTCTGTACTCAGCAAGCTCTTTAATAACCCTCTTTAGGCACAGGCAAAGCATGTTCTGCATAAAGCAATCAGGAGTGACTCAGCAGAGTGTGTCTATTATATTTAATCAAGATGGAATTGCTTTATTTAACTAACACATGTTGAAGGTTTTCTAACACAAGTTAAAGCTCCTCAGCTTAATGTGACCATAAGTTATGATTTAAAATACATTATAAAACTATTCAGATTCAGTAATTCCCCACAAGCTCTCCCTAGTTCCTCACATTGGCTCCAGAAGCAAAGGATTTTTCCTTCTGTGCAGCAGTTGGCAGTAAGCAGTCTTGAAAGCCACCCTGACCTTCTCCAGATTCCTTTAAATAAAATCCAACTTGATCAGAATTGGGGGATCTGGTTTACATGCCCAGCAATCCAGATATTACTGGAGAAAACATCTTCAGCATAAATGTGCACATCAACATTCACATCTGTAGTTTAAAATACCGTATCTGCGGAATAGAAAACACAAAAGGGAGGTAGCAAAAGGAGAGGGTATGGATTAAGTGCACTTTATAGATACATTCCAATGAAGTGAAGAAATTTAATTTCTTTCACAACTGAAAAAGGAACATTTTAATCTTTGTGTTTTTTGGGAGGTGTTAACTCTGATTTATGCTTTGTCTTAAAAACTTTTCCATTAAACAGAAGCATTTGTTATTGCAAAACAAACAGTCAGTGAAACAATGTTTAATATTCACTCAATGCATGATGTGGGATGTGGCAGGATATGCTACCAGACACACTAAAAAGTGTACTTCTATGATGTAGAAACAGATTTCCTACAAATTTAGCATATTTTCAAATCAAAAGGTGAACTACCAAATTCAAACTACCATATAATTTACCTCATTGTCATATTCCTAAATTCTTTGTTAAGCAACAAGAGATCCATAAAAGGAAAGAGGCAGATGCAGGAAGATTAAGCATCAAGTTCAACACAATTCAATACGTGGCCAAGGTCTCCAGTTCCATAGAAAACAAGAAACAGATTTTACTTTAGGTTTTAAATCTACAAATATGCAATATATAGCAGTAAACATAAAATAAATCCTACACAATAGCAGTGACTAGGAATTAAACTCTATAGCTAGCTCTCAACCTTATAATAAACTCAAAATTCCACTGAAGCATCTGTATATATTCCATGACATTCATGAATGAATGAATTATAAACCCTTCTATATCTTAAAAGTTAAAACAGGTGTGATATTGCTTATGGTTTTCATGGCAGCTTTTTACTTGTTTCAGTTTTATATTTTTCTTTTTTTTTAATTGATAATTCATTTGCATTGTCCTAAATATCCTCATCATTGTCCTTGTATGATTGAGATTCTGACATCATCTTATTAAACCTCAAGAAACAACAACACCCAAGCCTGAACTAGATCCAAACCCCCGAAGATCGCAAATAATCCTGTTCCTTATTAATACAATTCTGACATCAGTGCTGGTAAGGAATGCAGTTCTGGTTCCAGGTACCACAATTCCAGTGCTTCGTTTTTTGCTTTGCCAACTGCAGTCCAAGACACAGCTTCGTGTTTTCCCATCACTCACATCTAAAGATGACACGTTGCAGCACTGGAGTTGCTGCTGGCAGGGTGAGATGTGGGAAAACCACTCCACTGCAGGTTTGCACAACTGTCTGAGTGCAGCTAGTGATGGTCACGCACCAGGAACAGCCACTGTGAGAGGCAGAAGTAGCTAAAATTTCAGTATCAGAGGGGGATTATTGCCAGAGGGGTGTTCACTTTTAAATAACAAGTCACGTGCAGGGTCTCGAGAGTCATAATGTCCAGGCAGGGCAGTCCTCTGATTGAAGAGGTACTCAAGAATAATCAGAGGTGGCCCAGTGATTGCAGACAGTCAGACTTCAACAAAAGCAAATACTTTGGCACAAAGCTCATGAAAACTGCTTTCCTCATAATTGATTTTTCCAAGGGTTTCAAAATCTAGCTGTACATTACAGATTTTAAAGTGGTTAAGAGGAATGTAATGGGCAACAGGAGTTCCTGCATCTAGTTTAAAATCACTGGGGTTTTTTTTAATTAAAAAGTATACTTGATTTTCCAGTGCAAAACTTGACTGAGCTGACTTGACTTTCATAATTTAACGAAAATAAGTAACCAAGAAAATATCTGAGGGCTTTACTGACATTTAAAACACTGTGTTTAATAGACTATGTTCCTTCAGTGACACATTAGGCCAAGAGCTTTTTTTGAACACTGAAACATTCAAAAAGGGAAAGAAAGGATCAAAGAAAATATTGGGGGGGGGGGACAAAATAAGCAATGGACCCATAAGAATAAGACAATTAATTAACTTCAAAAAGGAGGATATACAACTTGAGTCATTCCTTAAGGCCATCCATCTAACCTGGTTTTAAAAGCCTTCAGTTATGAAAATTTCACTTTCCCCAAGTCATTTATTCCATTTATTTCAGTTAGAAAGCTTTTCTTAATGCCAAATCTCAATCTCTTTTGCTACAATTTAAACCCATTACCTTTTGCTTTTTTCACTGTGGATCTGCATTATCATAATTACCTGAATCTCAGCAGCAACCTTTCATGCATCTAAAAATGCTAGTACAGCTTCATACATTTTTCTCTTCCTTATATTAAGCAATCCCCACTTTTTCTGTCTTAACTCATAGACAATAATACAATGTATTGTATTTTATATAGTCACTATTTTACATAAGCTTGGGCAGAAGTATGACAAGAATTAAAGTTGAGCCAGAATTTGAAAGATCTTGATTTTATCAACAATTTTTCAAGGTGGCATAGCACCTGAAATATTAATGTTCGTAGAGAGATGTGCATACATATATTTACAGACATCTTTGTGATATTTTAACATTGATGGATCAAACCCTAAAGGCTTTCCATAGTTGTGTATTTTTAAACATATGCACACCTAGCCAAGCCAGCCCTCAGGACCAGACACTTGTTCCTGAGTGCAATGGTCATTTCAAAATTCCCACAGATGAGGTTTATGCAGCTTTCAGGAGGTGGTTATTTTATCCAAGTCTGGAAAGCACTACCACAGATGGCAGCTTCTGGCTCCAGCACCTAAATCCCAATTGCAGCTCCCTTCAGATGCAGAGTTTTCATTTGGCCCATAAAACTAGAGACAGCTGTGGAATTTAGAATCTGGTCAGTCTTTCAGATTATAAACTCACAATTCAGTTAATTACCCTTGGAAATTCTGGATGTATCATGTACCTGGATCTCTGAGCGACAGAGTGAAGGACACAGGAAAACACATCTTTTTGCATATTCCAATGTCAAATTCCTCAAGCCCACTCCTCTCTAGCAACTCTGTTCCACTCTTAACAAATAAGCACTGCTGCTGATACAGATGGAAATATACTCACACAGGTACAGACAGGGAGTTTATTTGTAGTAATAACGCTTTAAAAATAACTAACGACTAAAGGCAGCAAAGAGCAAACGCTTCTTATTTTTTTGCTTTGAACCCAGAAATAGTAACTCAGTAGGAAAATACTTGAGTCAAATGAGCTAATGAGAAGACTATTTCTGTATAATGAGATCCAGAGAAGTCTGTACTTTCATTAGCTTGTTCTAGTCATAGTATCTGTACCACTCTGTTATTTGTACTCTACACACATATAAACCATACCTAACAACACCACCCTTGTTAAATTTTTATGCATGGATAGCAGATGTTAAACACTAGGCTGGCAGTTGCATGACAGAGTTCTCCACTCCTTCCAAAATCTGGTCACCTGTGCAAGGCTGAAGGAATAAACAAAGTCACTAGAGAATTCAAAAAAAGAAATCAAGAAAAAGAAAGTCATTAAAAAGAAATCAAGAAGCCAAAAGCAAATATACTTCAAATTATGGGTTAATTTTCCTAATGAACTGCCTTTCTAGCCCAACAAAATCAGACATGCTCTGTACTAGAATCAGTGCCTTCTTATACAGCTGTGAATGCCAACCATATTTTAATTTTATAATCATTATCAGCACAGTTTGAGAAAAACAAAATATCCCTGAAGTTATCCATGCCATAACAAAAGAATTCTTCCATTGCATAAAAAAATCATTTAACCTATTTAATCATTAGGTGTCTTTATTAATCAAGGAAAATATTTCTTTGGTTGGAACTGAAGACCAGAAATTTCTCCCACTCAAGTGGCTCTTGAAACACCAAGACCTGAAGTGAAGGATGTTGTCTCAGCAAGCTTCAGTAGCACCAAAGTCATCTGAAGACTGGCTGTAGAACTATCCTTTATACAGAAGTGATGCACAAGGGTCTTAATACACAAATCAGGGCACGGATCCTTATCTTGGATAACGTGAGCACAAAAGGAAACAGACAGCAGGTAGAAGAAAGAGGCTGGGAAAACAAAGAGACTAAATGTGGTAAAACAAGCATCTGCTAAAGCACAGCAGCTGCCCAGCAACACCAGGAGTGCTGCAGATGTTACAGCAGAGTTCAGTTTTCAGTACTCGCTGAATGCAGTTTTCCGTACTTTTAGTTTTAGTACTCATAGATCTTTAAAAAAAAAACCCACCTGTCTTAGAAAAAAAAGTAAAGTAATACATGTTTTCAAGAAATACAGACACACAGCCTCAGTGAACAGAGATTCATTTGAGATACATTTAATGATTCATGTGGTAAGAGAAAGAGTTCTGTGGCTGAAGTAAAGAAGAAAACTTCTAAGTGTGGGAAACTGCTATTAAAAGGCAGAATTCACATTCCTTGGCACTTACCTAAATAGACCTGGCTTCATTACATGGATCAAGGCCCTCAGGTTACAGTGATCCTTCTTTTTAATATGGATTATCTCTCACAGAAGTTCAGGCTGAGTGGTGGAGGGAAAAAGTTAGCTCCTGAAAATGCTATTGCAGATGAACTGGAAATGGGCATTAGGAAAAGACACCTTTGTTACACCATCAGCTGGGCAAGATGAGTCCCCTGGGAGCCTGGGAAGGTACTTGAGAAGTTGGTTTGGACGACTTGGAACACTTGGACGTCTAATCTGGGATGTAAGACAGGCAGGCTGAGACTCAGGTCATGTAGTGCAGGTCTGCGTCCTGCAAAGCCACCCTCATCACCCTCCTGGCCTGTTTGCTTCTCACTTTGCAGACTTACCAACAATATGTGACACGCATAGTACCCAAGGGTCCTATGCCAGCTATAGTCAGCTAACCATTGCTACTAATAGTTAAACTTATCTATCATTACCATAAACTGATGAAAAATGAAAAATTCTTAGTAACTCTACCTTCCTGGATGAAAAATGACAGAATATTTCCTTTTTTAGGTTTAGCTACATAAACTATACATGCCTCACTTTTCACAGCCATGCTTGCTGTACACTCCCCTCAGTGGGACTTCACTGATGGCTGACAGGGGCATGGAACTTCTATCCTGAGACAGTGTCAAGAAACCCACAACTAAATAATGCCTTTACAAGAGCTATACCTGTCTTTTTTTTATGCAAGACAGCTTCATTTTAGCTGTTT
Organism: Serilophus lunatus; assembly: GCA_013399895.1. Classification (NCBI taxonomy): domain Eukaryota; kingdom Metazoa; phylum Chordata; class Aves; order Passeriformes; family Eurylaimidae; genus Serilophus; species Serilophus lunatus. The sequence goes on from VXBA01003135.1 coordinate 1,238,568, forward strand.
GGTTTTTTTATTCCATGACTTCAGTATGCCATGCTAATGGCATGCCACGCATCATATATATATATATATAGCATTGGCTTCTTAAATGGCATCTGCAGTTTGCCAGATTGACTGTAAATGGAGCTCCTTAGGAACAGTAACGTCCTTTAGATATATTTAGGACATTTTAAAAGCTTTGTTATTTAGCTTCTAATGGTTCCATCAGGACCATTAAATCTATCAGGTAAAGGGGGCTTCAGAATTATTATTTTTTAACCACGCATTAGTGGTTCCTAATGACTACAAAGATGCTGTTACACTCCATTGAGTATGCTCTTATGGCATATTGATATGCACAGTAAAATGCATGCAAATAAGTGTGTATTTACCTATTTTGAATGCTGCCTGCTTGCCAAATTAAAAGAACATTGAATGTGTTTCCTAAAATAATCAAAATTGTATAATTAAGGCAAGCTCAAGAGTAACTATTTTAAATGGGCACATTAAGTAAATTTGTTTCCACTGTTCCAAAATCCTTGGCTAAATGTGAGCAGTACTTTTATAAACAGGCAAAAGCTTTAAATTCCTTTTCCCTTGTCATACCTTACCAATAGCACACAATTCCTACAACTAATTATCTTCAGAGACATTTGAGCAGTTTGATTTCAGCTGATTAGTGGGTGTACAGGGACAATCCAAACAGCCCTTGCAGACAGAGAAGAAATTGGTGCCTGCCCTGAGCACAAAAAAATGAAGTCAGAAGAAATGAAAAAGTCCCTCAGATTAAAAGCAAACTACAGCTTTTCTCTATTCCCAAAGTGATTGAATAAAATATATCCTAAAGAAAAGGGGGAAAATTAAAGCCAATGCAACAATGTATTTTCCCTGGCATGGGATCCATGATGACTACAGGCACAGGAAGGGCTCTCAGGGGGAAGACACAAACACTGAGAGCTAATTAGGAAATTCAGTCTGCCATCAAATGTTTAAATTCCACTGTACTGCGCACACAACTATAGGGAGCGGTGTAAGAAAAGGTCAACAAGACCAAAAAATAATAATCTAATGGACAATCATTTGTATATTAAGCAAACACTGTTTTCAATCATTTCCTCAAATCTGTAGCTGTGTAACTCTGCCCAAAGTCAGAATGCAGAGAGGTTAAGTCTGTGTTTGTAACAGATGGGATTGCCAATTATTTGCCTACGATGACAACTGCTGTACAGACATGCCACAAAGTCAAAGTAATGCACATTTCTCCTTGTTCTGCCATAAATTATAAATCACTCTACTTTAACCTTCTGTTGAAGTACCACCACTATGCTTAATAGACATAAAAATAGACATAGAGTATTTCATTAGATATAAATCTACAGCTGTAATCTATTATATAAGATATACTGATATATTTGAGATTTAAATAAATACACGTTTTCTATAATTACATATTCCTTATATAGTAATAGACTATAACTATATAATAGAGAGCATAATTTTATATAATAGAGAGCAAAACTCAAAATTCAGAATTTGTCCAAATGAAATGCAAACATTTTTACATGGCAACCCAGTTTCTCTTCTCTTTTTTACCCAGAACAAACTTTTAATGTCTCAAAAGTGCCCTTTCATTCAGATTTAGTTGTAACTAATGGCATCTGTATTGAAAACATCCCGAATTTTGAAAGATCCCATAGGCAAGTTTTATACACTTCGTGTGGTGCAATGGTCCAGATTTAACTGAGCTCAGAGAGCATTCTTTTGCCAGCTATAGAGTCACAAAAAATCCACCGAGTAACTGAAAACATAGTTACATGAACTTCAGTAACTGGAGGATTTGGCACTCAGCTGAATAATAAAGACATCAGTAGGACACATGAAACTCCTGCTTATTGATGGGTGAAGCTGAAGAGGCTCTGCAGCAAAATTATCCTTATTCATATGATCTCAATCTGGTTTTCATTGATTTTTCTTACACAGCAGTAAGTTTTGATTAACTTTAGTAATAGCAATGACTGCTTTAAAATGCTTGGAATTGATCAGACATAAGGATTTCCTGTTAAGTAGAAATTAAAAAATACTTCTTCTAATATCACAATTAAGAAATGCTTTTCTCTTTGCAAAAGTATAAGTGAAAAGGCTATAATGTTCCACTAGCCATTTTTTTGACCTGGAAAGTCATTAGGAGATCACCTCCCAAAAAGTTGAGTCAACAAGAGGGAGTTTTTCTGTGTTAACAAAAATGCACAGCACTGGATATCCTTTGGCAACTGCACAACTCAACATGTTATAGGTATCAGAAGATACCACACTTGCAGGAATTGAAAATATAAAATACTGGCAATAACCCAATACATCAAAGTAAACAAACCCTCACTTCAAAATAAAGCTTCTGAAATAAAAGCTGGCCTAGTAGACAACAGAATGCTTTTGTGTTGTTATTGCATCAGATAACCATCTTCAAAAAGCTCTTTTGTCAGGTCTGATATGTTATCTAGGTTTGGTTCCTAGAATGACCTCCTGCTTTAACTTCCCTTCTTTTTCATCATCTTCTCCTTAATGGATAGCCCCAAAGGAAGCACAGTGGGCTCTCGTAAAAGTTCACACTTTGTGTGTGGAGCGTAGAATATAAAGTGCAGATTTATTTTCCTCAAGGTTTTGCTGACACCTTTTGAAACCTGCAGTTCTGTGAGAACAGGTCCCTTCTACTTATTGGATATAGACCTAAAACTGACAGTGCAACACCCTAAGATCATCAGATCACTGTAGCTGCTGGAGTCAGTAACTGTTCCTAAGGTTGGAAACACCTGAGCTCATCACACAAGCTCTTCTAAAGACAAATTTATACATTTGCATTACTGTACTCTGGTCTGGAAGAGACAAAAAGTCTAGAGTATCAGATCCATGCAGCTCAAGAACAACTTTTGAAGCACCTTCACTTTTCATAACGGCTCTTAAAAATGACATTTCCCTCCTCCAGTTTGGCTGGAGGAACAATCTTGTGATTTTTTCTAGACATACTTGTTAAACAATAGTCCAATGCTACATTCCAGATCCCTGTGACTTACAGTTTTCTGAATCTCTTCAACATTTCACATTGTAAAGCCTTAGAGTCTCTCTTCCATAATGTTATCTAAAAATAATATCAGCCTGGCATAAAATTCCACTGTAGAAATTTCACACCATTTCAAAGCAGTCAATGGGAAATCTCTCACGGGTCTGAACTCTGGGTAGTGAATGATGTGTATCTTGAGAGAAATATTGTGAAATCGATATTAGAGATCAATCACTTAAAAGAAAGAGAGTCATTTGGGACAGTATCTTTTCCAGGGCAGAAAGCAACTCTGCTGGAAAACCACTTTATGCACAGTGTACATTCGTATGCAGGAGTTCATTTATAATATCTCTCAGGAGATGCTGTAACTTGCATGCAGTTATTTAAGGAGTTTGGGGACTTTGCAAGAGAGATTTACACTCACTCTCCACACATTTTATTATGGAAGGTTTATCATCAATATTAAAATTTAATTCCCTCAAAGCAGTGCATTAATACATTCATAAACTTTAATACCTAGAGCTTTGTGCCCACCTTCATCACATATTGAACACAATTGTCAAACTGCAGTTCCATACTTTCCTGTCCTTCTTTTTCATAATAAAGGGATTTCAGAAATATTTCACAAGCACAAAGTCATTTTGATGCACTACATTTTGCTTAATTTTAAATGTCTGCCATGCAGAAAATTGAGTTTTATGGTTTTCAGAGTAAAAACAAAGACTGCAGACCCCCAGCTCTCACAGTTCATTCTTTTCAAGCAATTTTGCTAATCACATATGGACCTTTTGGTATATTTGTTATTTATTGCTTGCCCCTAAATCCTGCTCTCGAGTTCACCCACCAACATTTGGGTTTTATGCCCTTTCATTATTTAAAAGTCATCTTCTGCTTTGTGCAATAAACTTAACTTGGGGAGTCATTTCCCATTAAAGATTAGTGCATAATCCCAAATACTGTAACTACTTCCAACAGGCCAATGCCTGTCCTGAGTGTCCTCTGCTTCTCATACATACAAAGGTAATGGGAAGAGCTGTCTGATTAAGCAGCTAATTAACATAATGGCACATTATAATATTTTTCCTTATTTGTTCTGAGCACTGAGAGGGAAGTGGCATCTGAGGACTCTGACTACAGATAGCCAACACACTAAAGGAACAAGGCAGGACAGGAAAAGCAAAAGAGGAAAATTATTTGCAATGAAAAAAAGTAAACAGCAGCCTTATTACAGGGGGGAAAACACACATTGTAATTTGTCAGAATTGCTCTCTGACACAGTGGCATATATAGGGAAAAAAAAAAAAAAAAAAGGAGGAAATTCAGAGATCACCAGGAGATCTTTAAAACTGGTGTTTAGTATCCAAAACAGCACACACCAAGAACCAGCGCAGCCATAGAAGCAAAAACCCCCAACTGTCTATGAGTGAAACCCTAATTCAATATATAATTTAATCTGGTTTCTGCTGCCTATAATTGTTTCAATCCTCAAGAACAGCTGGCAGGCACCAAGAGAAAAACCATACCTAAGACAGCAGCAAAGAGAGGTTTAATTAATTTTTTAAATCTTTTTATTTTATTTAGCTTCTGCTGCCATCTACAGTAATCATCACAAATCTGCACAAGGACTAGGCACAGCACAAATAGCAACTAAATAAACCTCCAGCACAGTAACAAGCTGGGCTAGAAAGGCACCAGGGGATTCCACTGTCGCTGCAAGATCTAATAAACCTTCTCTGCAGATAAATTTTCTTGCTCAGTTAGGACCCTAAAATTTATTTACAGCTATTCATCAGCTCTGTAAATGAATTAACTCATCCAGGTAGCACAGAAAATACAGACTTCATGAGCCTATATAGATCAACAAGGCAGCAGTGCTGCCTACAAACTGATCAAAGTTTTAATTTCTCTGTATGAGATTATCACATGGGCACTGACAAGGTCAATTCAGGGTCTAATTTTTCCATATAGCCACATCACAAAAATGTGGACACAATAAGGAATCAGTGTTTAATCTGCTCCCAAAAAGCCTTGTGCAATTAAAATATTTTTCACTAGCTATCTTAATTAATAGAATTTTTTATATTCTAGATAACACGAATCTGCACTTCTTCAGAAACCTGTACATGTTATAACACCTGTCTGTGGCACAAAGCAACATGCACGAGGCACAGTAGACATTTTTGCAGAATGAAATGTTCCAAGCAAGAACACAGCATCTGTTTTAGTATCAAAATTTGCTCACAATTAGGTGATTTGGAGACGTCATACCTTTTTCCTATATTTTCAATAACTAATGCATGATTTCTAGTTCTTTGAGCCTTCTACATAATCCAACTGTGATTTTCATCTCAACTTTGTCAGTGCTATATGGCAGTATCTAATCAATATAAACCCACAACTCCAATTTCTAAATATATTGAGACAAAACCATTGTTTTCTTCTGTGATTTTTAATTTTTCTTTTGGGGAATTTCTGCTCCTCCAACAGTTTCCAGATTCCTGCTTCCAACTGCACAATGACATTTTGTCAGACTGAGCACAAGGCTTTACTGGGTCTCTGAGGAGTAACCTACTGAAATGGTTACATTTTTGAGCTATAGAGTTCATTAAGAGAAGGGCTCTAATGCAGCTTTACACCATTCATTCTCCACTGAGTAAGACCAGGCTCAGAGTTTTCACAACAGTGGCAAGTATGATTATCACCTTGTCAGAATTGTCTAGTAAGTATCTTTGAAATCCAGCACTCTCAGATGAACCTTAAAAAAATGTACTCAAGGCAAGACATTACTGGAAAACCAATTTTCTTCACTTCCCCAACTCTATGACAAAGATTTAAATTTAGTACAAGTACAGAAAATATCTCTGAGTATTTAACAAAGCAGCTTTATTTTATTAATAACTTTTCATAACTCTGTATTAGGCACTTAGTAATTAGGTATTTTTAGAGGTACCAAAATATTTGTTGATTTAAACTTGTGCTATAACACTATCAACTGAAAAAGACACAGCATATCAGCTGGACTGTGAAACCTAATTCAAGCCATAACGAAATCTTCTGAAGATCAGCAGATACTGATATCAAGGTAAACACATTTTTCTAGCTATCTACTAATTCACATGGGATCTATTAACTATTAGCTACTGCATGAGGCTTTGAGCAAAAGTGGAACTGAAACTGGTTTTGTAGTAGTTTTCCTCTCGTTTTGATTGTTAGAGACCACAGCAACGAGGTAGAGTTTCTTCTAGTGGTGATGCTGCAGAACATGAGATGTGGGAATTCCTTTCTGGCCTGTTCATTTCTGGTCCAAATCAACACTTCCCCACCACACAACACCAATATCCAGAATGAGAGGTGTTTCCACCAACGTGAACCAAAAACAGCTTCAGAGTTCTATTTTTACCTTCCCTTCTTCCATAAATTACCAAGTTGCTTTCAACAACCTGTTAACAAACCAAGCCCGGTGCATACCAGTAAGCAGAGATATTACAAATAATAAAAAAGGTCCATGATGTTTTCCCTTCTACTTAAATAAGCCAATATATAAAAGCAATAAAGAGAAAACTAACCTAAGAAGAGATTAACACATAACAGTCTCAGAAAGTATCTGTTCTGGTGATCAAAAAAGTGAATCTTATCTACTCAAAATGGCAAAAATTTTATTCCTACAGAATTATGATTATGCCAAATGCTTTTCCTTTGCATAAAACACACGCTCTGAATTTTTTGCACAACTGCTGGAAATCAAATGATCTTAGAGTTGATCCTGAAGGGCCTTTTCCCCGCTTGCTATGCATAAAGCATCTATAAGGATACAGACTGTCCTTAAGCCAATGAGCTGTACTGTTAATAGCTTGATACACTTTGGACATGAAACCTTGTAACCCAGAAGAAAAGCTTCTCTTAAATAAGCTTCTTACAGCCAAGTTAAGATTTTGTTTTGGTTTCTGATTGTTTTGGTTTTTTTAATGCAGTGAAGTTTTATTAATAGAGCTGAAATCTGTAGGCTAAAAAACCCATGCAGTAAATCTATCAAAGCTATTCATACACATTTTTGCATCTGCATATTTTAGGGACAGTTTACTTATCTGTTTAAGAATCCCATCATTAAAAAGTCACATGAACTATAGAAAAAAGTTTCAGACCTAAATAAAAAGTGTTTACACTGTAAAACACCTATTATATATTATTATACATCTATAAAATAGTGGTAAACAAGCTTCACCAAATTAAATCTGAAAAACAATAGAAATCATTTGAGAAAACCAGTGACTACATCTGCATTATTAAATATCAAGGAGGAATGTGATATAAAAAGTGCAATTATTGAACGTCTTAATAACAGGGTTGGTTTTTTTCCATATAGCATCATTACACAACTGCAAACATAACTTGTTCACAGGGTACTGGATACCCAAAGAACTAATTGTTAACAGATAGTGAAGTGTAGGAAATTATAACATCTATAGCCTGCAGTCTTTTTACTGCAGAACAAGTAAGTAAGAGGATTTTTGCAGTTTGGGTTGGTTTCAATTAAATCCATCATTATAAATTTGTAGCATACTCAAGAGCCAAGAACTACCAGTGCATTTACATGTACATCAAACCCCAACACTAATGACATAAATAGATGTTTCTAATTAAACTATTTAAACTAATAAAACCAATTTTTTTCTTGGAAATATAGTTGAAAATGTTCAAATACGGAAGGTGAGGTGAGAGTAAAGAGTGTTGTTGAAATGCTACTCTGGTACTTGAAAAGTCTAATTAATTACTAATTCTGTCATCAATTCCCAACACTGTTAAGTCCACCCACTTTGGTTTCCATTTGTAGAACAGGAATAATGCTTTACCCTACTTTTCCTCGAGCATCCATTTTGTGATGAACTCACTAAGAACTTTCTTTGAGGCCTTTATAGTGCATTCACTGCAATAGGTTTGCTGCCTTCTCAAGTTAGACCATAATAAGGATGTCTATTGCACTTTGCTTTGCTTCAGAAGCAGCTTGTGAAGGTGTTTTTCTTCACAGGATGACAAAAAGCTTCATAGTTGGACACCTCAACGAACTCTCCAATGTGCTGAAAGTACCAGAATTTTAACAGGCTGAATATATTAATTCAGCCACACAGTGAAGAACACTGATACTAAAAATGAAAATATCTCGAAGAGATGCATCACTTGCAAATCTGTTGTGACTCCAGATGAAGTTAAAGATTATATTAAAATTAAAACCAAGTTAAAATAAAGCTGCACAAGAAATGGGCTGTATTCTACATCTGATAAATATTCTAGTATGATTTCAGAGGTGCCCTCTTCTGATGTTCAGGAAAGTGAGTGGCTGTGCCAGGATGTCTTTGCTTGGATGCTGAAAACACACATCCAGTGTCCAGAGAGCAAGGGGGGGAGCCTAGAGGCCTTTTCAGTGAATATATTTCAGAGGCACCAAGGAAAACAAAACAAAAAAAAACAAACCAAAAAACCAAAACCAAAACAAAACAAAAAAAAGGAGGGAACTGCAACAGTCTTGAATGGGTTAAAAGTCGACAAAACAAAAAGAAACACAAAACATTCAGTTGTCCCCTGATTAAATCAAACAGTGCACAGAAACTATGACACAGCCTTCCACCTCAAAGGGCTGTTCTGAGAGGTCAACACTGCACCACAAGGGTGATATTTCAGCTGCCCAGTAGCCACTGCTGAATGGTGACCAGAGGGTCACAAAGCCAGGACCCCATTCCAGGCTCCAGAGACCTGGTGCACTTGCAGTGACCTGAAAGCACCGTGAAGGGAGAGAAGAGCTGACACAGGAACATCCCCAAGGCTGCACCCCTGTGATGCAGCTCTGCCATGCAGGCAGTGCCCAAGGTGCTGCCAACTTATCCCAAATGCCTCCAGGTACAGCCAGCAGCAGTGACAGGCAGCCTGCCCACCTCACACCTCCTCCTCCTCCAGGCTTCTATTCAATAGTGTCTAAATATTGTCCAGAACTGAAGCTCCACACATTACTTGATATAAATCATCTACTTTTCCAGACCGGGGTTTATCAGGAGTTATTTAATCAGTTTTACTCCAACTTGTCATTCATAAGAAACCATTAATAATGAAAGAAAACAGTTCTGTGATAATTTGGCTGGCTACACCTCATTGCCAAGTGTTTTAAAAATGAACTTTTCTACTCATCACTTGTCTGGAACAACTGAAAACAGTAGAGCTTTAGTGTACAGTCTCCACATTCTTGATGGCCTTCAATGAGGGATCTCAAGAGTTGTTTTATTTAAGATATTCACCACCAAGATTTGGAATGACACATACTGCTTCCCTGCCTATACAGAATTGGACAACACCCGAAGAGAGTGGTTATTTTGGGTACTTGAGCTACTTTCAAGGTATCCCATTTTCAGCAAATGTCTCATTTTATAAAAATTAAGATGATTTATAACAATCCAAGTAAAAAACCCAGGACATCCAAAAATCATCAGAAGTCTATAAGAACTGCAATAAGTGCCTCTGATCAGCGTGAAATAAACACTGGCAAAACCACATCAGAAGGGCTTTTTCACAAGGTTTGGAAGCTGGGAAGGATGGAGAGATGGGGGAGAGGACTCTTTTGTTACAGAAGTGTTCTCTGTAGCTTGTCATGGTCACGATTAACATTATTAATTGGAGGAAAAATAACCGCTAATGGCAAAACAAAATTAATTGCTTAAAAAGTTCAAAACCTTTTCTTTATTCCTCTTTTTTTTTGATAAAGTAGCAATTCCTGCTCAACCCAAATACCAGCATTTGTGTCCTGTACGTCTTCTAAAAGCCACTGAGTATTGCTTCTGTTGCAACCTCCAGTAATAAATGTGCTGAACATTTTAGATTTAAAATAATATGAGAAGAACAGTTATCCTCAGCAGATATGGCTTGATCCTGAAATACACAGGGGTGGAAGTAGAAGTGAGGAGTAGCACATTTTATCTTGGGTGACAAACGTTCAGAAGCAGCTGCAGCTCTGTGCTAAGTGCAGCTCATTACTTGGGGGAAACTAGTAGAATAGAGAAATTCTTCAGCCAGTTGCCTGTATTCCCAGTATTCCAGGAAATTACTGTAGACATGACATATCATCGTGCCAGTTTCCACATAAATAGCAGCATGTATGGTTTGGGGAATTTTAACCCACCAACAGCATCATTAAAACTCAAACACAGATAAACAGCAAGTACCAAATTTGTACATTTGGGGAATCTTTGTGTTTCAGACAAAGCACACTGTATTTTCTATACACATTTCCCAAAATAATCCTTATGAATTTAAGAAGATAAGGTTTCTGATTAAATATAAGTTCAAAAGGTGTACAAAAGATAAATAAAGAAAATACTGAAGTTGTACCTACAATGGGCTTTCCCTCATGTTTCCACGTTCAAACATCACCTCCTTTTCCAGAGTGTACTCAGGGTTTATACCTTCAGTGGGCTTTAGCCTGGGGCCGAGGTCAAATTGATGATCAAAGTAGCATTCCCTAAGAAGTAATGAGCACTTAGGAGCTTCTGCTGAGCTCTAGGCTTGAGCCTTAACTTAAAAAAACTCAAGCCTAAAGGTACTAGCCCAACCATCAGAATGGCCTGAGCAACATAGCTGGAGTCAGCACAGATAAGCTTTTGGGAAGAATGATTTATGGATAATAAAATTAAGTAAATAATTGATATAAATCATGGAGGTAAAGAGGTAAGCATATAATGGTTGAGAGAAGAAAATTATTCCTGATAAGTAAAACAATGAGATGTGACTACAGACTCCTCCAATCTGGGGGTTATTTTTCCATTAGTCCAGAGGCCAAAAGTCTGGATTCACAAGGAACGTCCAAGCAAGTGCTAAAATTAACAGAAAACACCACAGAGGCATCTCCGTTTCCACAAACAACCAAAATTTTCTGTCAAATTCCTTCAAAGCAGCCTGCACACCATATTTGGGTATATCCCTTGTATATATACAGGTTTGTAACCTGCTCGCTGTCTTTGCAGCTGCTGCTGCTGCTTTGTGACAAATGCCATCCCAATGGTATTCCATGGTGACAAGCAGGACAGGCATTTTTTAAACCGCAGGAAAAACAGAGGTCTTTTTTTCCTGACTTAAAGATTAAAGATAACTTCTGGGAGATTAAGACTCTACATACATTTGTCATTTATGGGAAAGAGAACAAGTGATGAGTTCCAGGGGCAAGCCCTGCTTCCAGCTTCCCGTGGGGAGCAGATTCGGAAAAGGCTACATATGAAAGTCATTTGTAACCCAGGTGCATCATAAGATGGGGCAGACCCTGAAAAAGCACTGTCCATCAAAGCTAATCAAGGTACAAGGATAGGAATTGCTTTATTGTGAGATGACCACCAAGGATCAGAGTTAGACCCAAATAAGAAGGTTCTGATGGGTACTGCACTTTTCCACTACAAACAATTAAATTAGCTCTAATATAACATATAAAATACCTTTTAACTTGGTTTGAGAAAAAGATGCAGAACAAGCCTATGATTAACTTTCCCATTTCAGATATAACATCTCCAATCAGAAATATTCCTCTGAGAGGAGGGAGACAGCAATTTCTCATTCTGTATCATGCCCTGACAGCAAGATGACACGATTTTAAAAATACCGAGCAATTTGAAAGGTTTCCAGATAGCAGGGATTTAAATGTACTTTGTGAGCTGAAATATGCTCATCTTTTGCACTCCATTGAAAAAACATCAACATTATTACTCTCTTTACAATTACAAACATGCTCATTAGGGGGAAGGTTAAGGCCATACACTGGGAGCTGCAGAAATGTCAGTCACAGAACATCAAATAATCACATTGTCAGAGTACATTTTTAGGTGTATTTTGCTACAAATCATGGCACAAGCAAGAAATGTCTTATTCCTCTCCAGCTGCAGTGTGGCGAGCAGGGGGAACTGGTTCTTTACGTGCAGGTTCGTGACAAGCAAAAGCCAAAACAGTTAATAAAAGATTAGAAACAATTACAAGGACATTCCACCGGAAATAAAAACAATTTTACAGCTATAGCTGCCTTATCACACTAGTCCAAACCCACATCATAGCCTGCTTTGCTATGTACCCTTTAGTCCCTACAAATGAGACTAGTGACTAATTTCGTTTTTGTAACAGTAGCAAAAATCTGAGTTTAACGCAAATAGAAGGGGGAAAATGAGAGACAAAGTGGGAAAAATAGCAAATATGTTGTAATCATGTCCTCCAACAGCATAATTACTTACATTAGAAGTGACCTCACGTGGGAGGAAAAAAATTCTGAAACATTAAACTTTAACAATGGGATCAGACATATTGCTAGATCGAATGTGAACTAAACCTCATAAGAGAAAAAAGCAATTGTACCATCAATCTCCCCAAACAGATATTGTCATTCACATTCTGCACTTATTACATTTACCTGTGTGTGTACATGAAAAATAACCCAATAACATCAATCAATGCCAAGACAAAAACAGAGATTAAAATCTTCCAATGTCCCTTTCCTTTGAGAGAAGCTGGATTTTTGTCAACAAGCTTCAGTCAACCGAGCTACACCACTGAGCACAAAAACTATCACAAAACCAGTCTTATGCATGCTGCCATTCTCTCCTCACTATCCACAGTGTTCCATAAAGCAACACGGCCCAGAAGGGTGGCCAGAGACACAGAGGCAGTCAAGGACAAGTTATTTTATTGCTGTTAAAATTGGTTATATTTCTATAAGTGATTGTCAATTAGGAAAAATACGCCTTTATTCTAAATCTGAAGCAAGAATGAAAGTTATTTTGGTGTTGTAGATGACACCATATTGGAAGGAGTAGCTGTTACACCAGAGAGCAGATCTATTGTTCATATATTATTGGCATTTGGCCTTGCATGAAAGACTTTGGAAAAGTCAAATTAAATTAGCAAGGACATATCAGAGACAGAAACAGCCTTTTACTGTTAACATAGTCTTTGTAACAGATGTCTTTCCTAAGACAATCTGATGGCAAAGTGTCCAAAATTATTGCTTCCCAGGAGATTAATATTTGCCGCCTTTAAAACTTTCAGATACCACAACTAGAACAGCAGCTCCTCCTCAGGCCAGCATGATTGTCCCAGTGAGATTAGGAACCGACTTTGGCATCAGCAATTAGTCAGCATCCCATGTTACAGCTGCCTCCAGAGATGCAGAAGCTGGGTGGGAGGCATGGAAAACTGAAACAGTGTTTTGCATTTTTAGAAAAAGAGAAGCATTTACTTACTGCCCCAGTCTAAGCCACAAATCATAGGTTAAATGACCTTCATTTAGAGCCTTTTTAATAAACCAGAAACCAATGAAGAGTTGGGGTAATACTGTGCTGGCTACCAGTCTTTCTCTCCAGCCTCCAGATTCATCCAGGCCTCCCTGCTCACTACACAGGCAGAGTCCTTACAGCTTGGTGATTCCAGCCAGCAGCTGTAGGAAGATACTGGAGATACCAACATTATGATCAGTCCCAAACTCAGCTGGGCAAACACTACATCTCTGAGCAACTATCACATTAGTTAGAAAGGAAATCAAGTTGCATAGCTTTTTATCAAGCTCGTATTTTGTTTAAGAATATCCTAACCACTTTCTTATTGTAATGAAACAAGTGCAGTCCTTTCCTCGAGTACCCCTATCACGTACAAACGATGGTATTTTAAATCACATATTAATTGACTATTTAAGGAATTAAATGCTTCTTTCGCAGTGATCTTTCATTGTGACACAGGCAATTATCTTCATGGATAGAAATCTATAGTTCCCAGAACTGCAGGACAATTAGTGAGAATTAATAAAAATCCATGCATGCCTTGCTATTGCAGTCATGGGTCAAACAGTAAACTAACACTGACTGCCTCTCCTCAGAGAATCAGATCTGCAACTTGTTGTTCAAAATAAGCCTGCTGGTAAAATGGGTTTGGAACATATATTTCACTATCACAAATGAATCCTGTGTGTTACGCTGAAAATCATTTCACCAAGATCCCCCTTGGTTAAATTTGTGTGTATTTGGTCCTTTGGGAGGCTGCAAGTAAATATTTCTGCTTATGCAGAGTACATAGATTGGCTTCCTGAGATCTGCCTTCTAAACCCTTTAAAACACCTTCAAACTCAGAACTGCTGAAGGATCTGAGCTCTAGAATTACTAACTCAGCACTTAATTTATGCTCTCACTAATTACTTGGGTCAAACCCTTAATTTCTCTGAATGTGCTCAGGCATGTTGGGATCTGCCCACATACATTCAGTTCAAATAGACACCAAGAGTAGAACTGTCTAAAATAGCCAAGTGCCTTTTTAAATCTACTCAAAATTAGCGATATTCAGGATCCTACATGCATTTGAGTCTTCTGAAAATTGTACTACAAATTAAAAATCTGCTAATAATTTGGAGACCGGCCCTGTAGTCCCAGCACAGTAAAGTACAAATGATTACAGAACAAAGCTTTATATAAAAGAATGGTCCCAGAATTATTCCACAGCACCAATAACCAGAAGAAGAACAAAAAATGTCAGATAATAGAACCTTGGCCATGAGATGCAGTGTGATTTCTGTGTGTCAGCGTGGAACCTCTTTCTATTTAAATGTTCTTTATCTGCAAATATTCCCTTTCTGTTGTTTCTCAGACCCATTTCCCACTTTGCAAGTTCCATTCTACACAAGTATCTGTAAAGTTTCAGGGCATTTCTTGCTATACCTTGGAGCAATCTTTAGGACACAAGCACAAGTGTGGGGTAAGTTTGGAGATGTCACTGCAGACTCACCAGTTTCAAACTGTGTCACTGGTGAATCTCATTGCCTGAACTGAATGTAGGAGCCAGTAAAGAGCCCAGCAAGACACAGAAAATTTATTTCTGCCCTGACTTTAATTAATTGCAGTGGCACAACTCTTGTTTCAAAGCATTAATAGGAGAGCACCTTACCGTGTAGATGTAGAGAACTAGTTAATAACTGTGCTAAGCACATGGTGATCAACACTATTCAACTTTAGGATTTTAGCATTCACAAAACTTACTTCTTGAGCACTCAAAATTGGTTCCTACAAGCCGTTTTTTACAGCAGTTGTTAGCACTTAAATGCCACAAAAGCTTTCAGCATGAGTAAGCAATGCCATTTAGAAAATCCATTTACTTTGTCTGTACCAGCAGTCGTCCTTCATCTCTTTTTTCCTCATGAACATTTTAGGAAAAAAATTTTACTTACTATTTGGTCTCTTTGGGTGTTCCCATGTAAGTTAATATCCTCAAGCCTGAGGAGAAGGAGCAATGTATTTTGTATAGGTGGTAAAACACTCAACTAAATAGCCAGAGCTGTGGTACAATGTATTTATCAGAGATGGATCTAGCCACATTTTCTACCACACATCTAATCTGTGCAAATATGAGGATTTAACAGGCAATACCATGATTAAATTGATACACTTGGATTTTCTTTTTCCCAAGATTGTTGTTTTAGACTTCCTAATCCTGCCTACTTTCTCCTTTCCCTTATTCTGATACTCCCAAAGCAAAAGTCACTCAAGCAGCTTTGGGACTTTCTCTCAAGAGTGATTTAAGTCAGAACACTGAAATGCTTTTTTGGTTTTAGTTTTATGGGCATCCCCGGAGACTAAAGTCTCATTAAAGTGAGTTTTAGTCATTTTTGATAGTTTGATGGCAGAATATTGCATGAGAAGTACTATCAGTAAAATTATCCTAGTCAGTGAAAAGTGATAATGTTGTTAAATTTATCAATAATAAATACAGCAAAAAAACCTAGTTAGCCGCTGTTATTTCTTAAAGAGGTGCAGTTTTCTTCAGTTTCAGCAACTGCTTTTGGGTTGCCATGTTCATAATTCGACCTAACTTAGGAACTGAACTACCCTCTCTTTTCTTTCATCTCCATATTTGATTTCCCCTATTCCCGTGTTTCTCATTCCCATCTGAACTCTCAGCTGTCCATTTATTTCTGCTCCTCTCCTATTCCACCTTTTTTTCCTTTGTATTCCACATTCCATATATCAGGCAAGGAAAATCTTCCCACGGAGCACTTGCAAAGCCACAGAGTCCCTGAAAGCGTAGGAAGGAAAGAACGGGGATTCAGCAGCCCCTCGAGCGGGAGCCTTCCCTGGGGGATGGGGGGGCCCTTCGTGCCCCGGCCGGGTCGTTCCCGGCCCCGCTCGAGGCGCAGCGCTCCCCGCGCCCTGCAGGGGGAGCCTTTGCACCGGGAACGGCCCCGCGCCCGCCGGGCCCCGCGGCCGGAATCCCGGCAACTGCGGCACGTTCGGGGATCGCTCTCGCCCCTGCCTCGGAGAGGTAAAGACAAGAACAATTGCTCGGGTTCTGTTTGTTCCAGCATCCACACACGGTTTCCAGAGGCAGCCGCCCGCCCCGAGCCTGTTTCCTCGGTGCCACCTTGCGATTTTGAGACAATTTTTCCAAATCTGCATATTTTTCACATTTGCTATGAAATCACGAGCATTTTCGTCCATGTCACTGCTCATAAAGAGATGACCGCTCTACAGAATTCCATTTAGAGACAATTCTAGGATCATATTATTACTGTTTTCTTTGTAACGTAGAGATTTCACTTTCCTTTTCTCCGGAGTTTTACATAACAGTTTTTATGGGGTTTTTTGTGGGTTGGTTGAGTTTTTTAAGTATACAGGCTTCTGGTTTATTTACTTATCCATAAGGCTACTCTATGATAACATAATTTCTTGCACAGCCTTCACTGTGTTACAAATGGAACACCCAGTATGCCAGTGGAGAAATTTAACTCTTCATCTCCAAGGGTTTAACTCCAAGATCAATGCTTTCTGGACTGAAATTCTGGGGAAACTTCCGTAGCAGCTCTTTAGAGACTCGATAGACTTCAATATGCTCTAAGTTCTAGCCTTAAGCACGGTCAAGAACGCAGGACTCCACACAAGGACGAAATGGTTAGGAGGGATGAAAGGATATGTAGGGAATAAAGGGATTAAACTGAACAAGGTGTTTGGTAGAAAAATCATTAGGAGCGATCACCAGACACAACGTAATTGAGAGTTAAGCTTCAGGATGTATTCCAGGAGGATTTTGTATTCCAGACACAACCTTCTGAACCTGCATATTTGAATTCTGCACTGGTCCAACAGGTTCTGCTGCATTCCAGGGTGAATTAGAGATTGTCCTGGTGTTAACAAACACATGTGACATCATATGCTGCTGCCCTGTTTGGAGCAGATATACTGAGCCATGTAGAGCCTTCACTGCCACCTCCAACGAGGAATGACCCCACTTTGTGGGGCACAGAACCAGCTTGAGCAACTCAGTTCAAATTCATCAGTGAAATTACCTCAGTCAGGGGATGTCTGTCTGCTGCACATGGATAACTCAGCCTTGCCTTTGTCCTGGGCATTTGGGTCTATCCATCATCCAGCTGATTTTGAGCAATTAAAAAACACCTTTGTATTCTAGGAAGCTATTTCCTGCATTTCTCTGGAAACCAGCTACACTCTGCTTAATCCATCACATTTGTAGCCATCTCCTGCCAAGAAGCAAATATTTCATTGAGTATTTTATAGCTACTGTGTTTCAAGGAAACAAACTGTGACTACCTAAATCAGAATAAATAATGGCAATAAAAATAAAGGCTTCAGAGGTTTTATTTTTCTTAAGCACACCCAAACACTTTTCACTTGGAAATAAGACAAAACATGACTACAAAGCATCTACACTGCACCAATCTACCTAATACTGGTCTCTGAGGTAGCACTGATAATCTCAACAATAGAAATTATTTTCTGTTATTTTAATAAAGTCAGGAAAATAAATTGTTTGGATTAATAATAGAAGTCCATTGTGTAAATAAATAAATGCTCTATTCATTAAGTGCTACACTCAGTCAAAAGGTCTGGTATGGAGGCTATATTAGAAAACAAGTGAAGAACATCTGTTAAATTTAATTTTCAATGCGAGTTATCTGCAATTCTTGGGGTGGTTACTTTTAAGAAGTGCATCCGATGTACATGAGTCAAAGAGTAGACAAATTAGAGCTGAAATTAACAGCCTAGCTAGGAATTGATTTAGAAAATGAGAATTATTTCAGAATGCTATGCCACTGTGGTAACATATGGTAAGATGAAATCCAACAATTTCAATGTTACAGTGAAGTGTTTGGAACAGCACAAAAGTAATTTGAACAAACTAAGGAAAATATAATATCAGAACACTTTCCCGTCTCCACCAACTGGTTTATCTGCAGAAAAGAAATATTACAAGGGAACTTCAACACCTTCACCCTTCAATGGTCACTTCTTGCAACCTTATCACGAACTGTTCAAAACCAGTTATATCAAATAAGCATCACCACAACTCAATGAAAGCAGCAGCACGGAGCGAGCCAGCTGAACCAAGAGAAGTTATTCCCCCTGACACTGAAGAGCTGCAGCTTTCCTTATAGCAGTGGAGCAAGTTTTGTCCTTCCCAATGCCCTTCAGTGACACAGAATTTGAACAGACGTCTTTCCAGCCCATGCAAGTCTATCTTAATGAGTTTTCTAACAGACCTGTAAGATGTATAGCTCCTGCTTTAGATCTATACATAAACTAATTTCAACAGTTACCTCCTCCTCCCAATCCAACAAGCACTCAGCATTTCAAGCTATCACCTTTTACAAGGTTAGTACTTTGTTAATTAAGCAAACTCTATCATTTCTGCTGTCAAGGGGGGTACTCTTTGACAGTCCTGTAACTATCATGAAGATGAACATGACAAAGTCCAGTAGTCAAGAAGAACACAGCTAAAGTTTGGATTTGGAATTGTTGGGGGTTTACAACTGCAGAACAGTATAGATTGGCCAAAATTCAGACCCATGGAATAACTGGAGGACACATGTGGAAGACATAACTGTGGAATACATGGAGAGCAAACTGCTAAAACACAAAGAACAAATAGTAGTGAAAGGCTAGTGCGGTGAGGAATGAAATGGGGGGGGGGNGCTCAGATCTTATAACTATTTCAGTAGCTTAGACAATGGACTCAAAGAATCCCTACACACAAAACAAGCCATCCACCCCAAAGATCAAAATAAAACTTATTCCTTCTAGAACTATACAGTAATATCAGCCTTTGGTCACATACCTTTTTACAAAAGTTAAATACAACTATACCCATAAATCTCCCAAATATTTATGTGTACTCCATAGAGCAACCACAGGTAGAATCGAGGAATCAAAACTGGAACCTCTAGTACTAGAAATGCCAGGTTATTGTATCAAATGAGGATTCAGAATTACCACCTCTTACCATAAGAACCTTGAGTAACCACAGGTTACACATGATAAAATATCCCAAACAACAGATATCGGGAATTATTTCCAAAAATTCCTGAGTAGTTTTTACAAATTTCAGCAAGGATAAAAGATGACAAGGAAGAATAGCAAAATCTTTACTCCAGTTGTGATTTATATCCAGATTCATATTTAGAAATGGTAAAATATTTTTATTCCAGGCATACTGTCCAAATTACTAATTCTAGCAGCTCATAAAAGGAACATTCATAATCAATTATTACAGAGTTAGAGCTGCCTTTTAGCAATAAACTGTCTAACAGGAAATATTTTCTTCATAATGGAAAGAATGTCATCTTTTATAGCCCTTATCCCACCAGTGACAAAGTGCTTTGGTCTCTAAAATTGGACAAAGGAAGAGCAAAGTTTTAAGAAAGGGATTGTTATTAGAATTCTTCTTCACTTAAATAGTTCAATTTAAATGCACACTTAAACACCAGCAATACAGGTTATTTCAACTTTTTAATAATTTGAAGTCAAATAAGAGAAATTGGTTATTTCCTCAGTTCCCAAGAATGTTCTTAAAGCATTAGACAGATACCTGGCCTCTATTTCAGCATATTATTGGGGGCCTTATGTAGCCAAGGAAAAGCACCTATCACCTGTCTGTGGAATTTTCTCATTATGGAAAAAAAATCAGTTGCATACAGGTGTGTTAAAAGTTATATAATGGTTGATTATTGTTATGAGCATTGCAAAAACCTGCCAGTAGTTTTGTTTCATGTTGGAGAGAAAATATTACGCAAAAACCTCCCAGAGTCCTTTCAGCATATCAAGTTCTCAAACACTCATGGGTATATGTCCAAGTTTGAAATTTTCACAATGTACCAGCGAAAAGTAACATGCAAAGCATATCTTTGCAGCAGGACTGCTCCCATCTCAGCATCCCCCACCTCCACTGCCAGCACCATCCTCCTGTTACACATTGACCCCACAAAGCAGCTGGGCTGACAATAGTAGATTCTGCTTGTGCACAGTTTTTCTCAGCACTTAGCAGGTGTTAAGATGCAGAAATCATAAGTGGGGGCTAAGAATGAGAGCAGAGAAAATATTAATTATGAGGTATTAAAGGAGGGTCACTAAGATCCTTGGGATGTGAAGAACATCCCACATGAAGAAAGGCTGAAGGAGGAAGAGAAGGTGGGATCAAGGTGAAATCAGCCACTGCCCAAGGGTAAGAACATCAGGGGCCTGGAAAAACAGGAAAGGGCAGCAGTTGCAGGGTGCAACCCGGGAAATTTCAGCTGGACACAATGGCAGTAAAAATCTTTTCAATGAGTGGCTTAGCACTGGAAGTTTTCCAGTGGGACTTTGGTATCCTCACACTTAGATATTCATTGGATCAAGACTTGATCATACAAGGCCCTGAAAAGTTGCTCTTTGTAGACAGCCCTACTTTGAACAGCTGCTATACTTGACAACCTCCACACATCCCTTACAATCTGGATCTGATTCCATTTTATCCTACATGGCAATGGCCCTCACTTTATAGAATAAATTAACAACAAGAAAAAAAAAGAACAAATCAAGATACCATGAAAAATGGGCTAATACTGAGGTGAAAATACGTTTGAAAGCAAAAAAACCCAACATCTAAAAAAATCCAGTGTCATGTTTCAAGGCATTCTGGATAACGATCCTGATGGTAATACCTAATGAACGTAGGGTAAAGGCCATCATTCTAAATACACATTAATTTTGTGTGGCACTTAGCATGACAGGACGCTGTACTGCACCGGGCTAAGCAAGCTCAGTGGGGCTTAGCAATTTAGTTCCATTCAAATAAGAATCAAAAACATCTGAACTTTCTACTGAAATCTCTTGCATAATACATTAAGGCCCCTGTGAACACATTCTAGCATTCCTTTCTCTTGATCTTGTCTGGAATCAGGAAGTATCAGGGCATGATAAATAAGTGGATGAATAATAAAATGAATTTTAAAGAGTGTTTCCAGATTTTATAGCAACTCCCTTGCCTGCTTCCTACTATAAGACAGACTTCAAGACAGTTTTGAGCAGAGCTTCACAAATTCTGATGTGACTCAGAAGAAACTTAACCAAGTGCATTTATGGTACACAGCAATTCAGCTCATGCCATAAACTGCTCCCTGCTCTCCTGATTTCAGTTTTAGCCCTTCTATGTTTGATAAAGGACAATAAGTTTCTATAGCATACAAAATAGAGGAAAACAGACAACGCTGATTGTTAGACTTTAACACACTAAGAAAATCCCAGATTTACTTTAAATGCACTTCTCTGAATTAAAGACTTCTGATGGTTCCAGCCAAACCTTGCATAGATCCCACTTGACCCTGGACAGCACTTGGGATTTGCAGAGACCCACTTAGTGCTGGGGCAGCCCGTGGGGCTCTAGGGCATCTCCCAGCTTTGCACACTATTGCAATCTAAATGCTGCAGTGCCAGAATTCTCCAGGTCAATAGGATTCAAAGCTGTGTCTCTGTTGCACAAAAGCAGCCCCTCTCATGCTGAAGTGGCTTATTACATGGAAGTGTATGTTAAGAAAATCCCAATTATTACATACAGAATCATTGAAAATATATTTTCGTTTAAGACTCAGTTTACACTGTAACCTAGCAAAGCAGTCATTATCCAGGCAATTTTGCCCTTCCTTCCCTTGGATTACCCTCTACCTTTTTGCATTCACAGTTGCCTCCCTCGTGGCTTCAGTAAAATAATAACTATTTTCACAGGGCCTTTCTTCCAGTGATTCATTTCCCCAGAGAAATTATAAGGTGGGCTAAGAATGAGAACACAGAAAATATTAATTATGAGATGTTAAATCCCCAAGTAGAAAATTCACACTTGATACACTAGTATACATGTTCAGATTCTGCAC
Organism: Serilophus lunatus; assembly: GCA_013399895.1. Taxonomy (NCBI): domain Eukaryota; kingdom Metazoa; phylum Chordata; class Aves; order Passeriformes; family Eurylaimidae; genus Serilophus; species Serilophus lunatus. Next base: position 1,260,785 of record VXBA01003135.1, read on the forward strand.
TTTGTTGCACTGCAAACACATCAACCCAGTGAGAAATGCAGGAAACCATTTTTGTTGCATCCCCACACGTAGCATTTATCAGCAATTAGAATTGCATGTACAGAGATTTTCAAAGTTAAGCAGCAAACTTAGTCCTTAATCCTTAGTCCTCTTAGTCTCAATGCAAATTGGGTGGTTAATTAAAGTGGTCAGAGATTTCTGAAATAACATCCTTTCTTTGGAGTGTCACACATAAATAGCAATTGAACTGCTTGATGGGGACACAGAGGCAGATACACCAAGGTCATACTTATTCCACAGCATTTTCCATACCTTCATAAAGGAACAAGAAACAAAGTGCTTGAAAAAAACAGTTATTCTCTCGACAAAAATTGTTCTCTATCAAGTTAAACTCCTAATTTAACAATTTTACTCCAAACATAGTAATATGCAGCATTGTGCCTCTATTCCATAAAGCTCCAAAGCCAATGTTAAACACTGTCTCCACATCTGCTGTGCTCAGCTGCCCTGCTGTCTCCCTTCATGCTTTCATCTCAGTTTATCCAGCTGGGACCTTAGCAGCATCACCCAGAGCTTGCTGACTCCTAAAGTCCTGTGTGCTGCCGAGGACTGTGGAATGATTTGTCCTATCACACACCTGGTCTCCACTTTGCACCTGAGAATCTGAGGAGATTCTTACTCCATTCTAGGCCCAAGGAGGATGTGACCCAGCTCTGACACCATCTGTGAGAACACAGCTCACTCCAGTATGATCCCACCAGGACTCACAGGATGCACATGGAGGCAGGATAACCATGCAACCAGTTGTCTCGGCCAAACATCCAAATGCCTCCTATGCCTGGATGCCAGTCAGCTGCCATTGGCAAAGGGAAGGGGAAAGAGCAGGGAGAGACAGATAAAAACTGCTGGGAAAGAGGAAGCAGAGTTTCTTGCTGCTTGAAAAAGGCCTATTGCCAGGGGATAAGAGAGACAGTTGTTATTGCTGAGACTAGAACATATTTCTGGACTTGGCTGAACAGCTCTGGATAAGCAGCCCAGAGACAACCAGGTTTCTGCTTTTACCCATTAGATTTTTCTTGGGCCAGAGTCTCCACCCTCCTCTTTCCCCATCTCCATTTGTATCACTGTGCAAGTCCCAGAGTACTAGGTCGTGAGTGCTGGATTGTTGTATCAAAATTGTCAGTTATCTTTCTCCTGTGCACAAAGGAACCTCTGAGAGTACGATCAAATGCAAAGGAAGACACATGACATGTACTTCCAGGATTTGGATAGGGAATTGCAGGAAGAATGTCAGATAGCAGACCATGTCCAAGGATCTGGCTACTCTGAACACTAGAGCCTGCACCACTCACTGAATGTTTCCTCTGCTAATGCCATTTGCCATCCTATCATCCATTTTTCTGTGTGACTTAGGCAGTTCCTTCCTTCCTTCCATACTGCCTTATCCTCTCAAAAGGGCTGGGATCTCAGAAGCAGCTTGGGCTTCCCTTCCAAGTGTCTTTTAAAACCCAAATATAATTTCAGCCATTTGCAAGCTTTATTCTTACACTTCACACAAACACAAGTTACACAAATGAGCATATGTCAAACTAAAGGCTGCTGTTATGGCTGTGTCACAGATAACACCTGAGCAAGCTCCAGGACTAGGGATTCACTCCTATAACATTAGGGATGAAACTTTTTTTTTTCCCAGTGTTTTCTGGAAGAAAGCAAAGGTAATGTAGAGACCTAAGCAGGAGGCTATAGGCTCTCAAAAACAAAATCTCTTGAGGATTTTTGTTTTTTAAATTCGAGGTATGATTGCTTAGGCATGGGGGATTAGCTTATACGATAAGATAAACTTGAGGAATCCGTCTCGCTGAACATTTCTTGCAATTCCACATTTTACCTCAGTCATGCCCATTTCAAAACTACAGGAGAGGTACACTAATACCTCAAATACTCATCTTCTGTAATGAAGGCTAGGAGTAGTAATTTGCCTTTACTAAATGCCAACACATTTGGCTTATTTAGGAACTCTACTTCTAAAAATAAAAGGGTTTGCTCATTAGGGAAAATGGGCAAAAGCACCTGACCACTGTAGGCTGCACTGTCTACTGAATTGGCTTTTCTGTACTGTATAAACATCAACTTAACCACCACAGAGATCAAAGCTGGTAGTGAAAAGAGTATTGTGTTGCCTCTTAAAAAAGAAAACCAATGAAAGGAAAGGGGCTTGGATCTCCTGAGGCTTGCAAGCAACAGTGGTACCTCATTAAATACACACAAATCTACACACACATTTAGCTGAGATTGTTGTCACACAAGCAAATACAGCAATAATATACAGCACCTTTGGTCTACAGTTACACCTCCTATAATTACAGTATGTGTTAATTTAAAAAAAAAAAAAAAAAAAAAAAAAAAAAAAAAAAAAAAGGAGTAAAAGAACAGACTTGAAATTAAGGTGAGAAGTTCGAACAAAAACTGAAGTGATAAACAAGTGTCAAAAGGTTTTTGGACCCAGTGGGAAAAACTAACTCTGCCAAATGCCGAGTTAGCAGCAAGAGAAGCCCTGCCAGAAATCTCTGCATGGAGGCACTTATTAGAGAGGAAAATAAAATACCAAAAAAACAAATGCCCAAAAATCCCAATCTGGAGCTGTGAGAATAAGTTCACAGTGACCATCCTCAATGGGTAGAGAGAAGAAAGATTGCACCAGTGCACATGAAACCTCACATGGAAAGCACACCATCAGGGCCTCACAGCACCACTGTCAGTCAAAATCACAGAACCTGAGAGTTACTTTACCCTCTAGTCATTTGGCAGCTCCTTTCCATCACTGTTGTCCTTTCCAAGCTGCTTATTAGGACCTAAGCTACCTAATTGCCCCCTTAATTTATGCCTACTTTGAAAACTTGTATTCTACTTTGTATTGTATTTAATCAGTTGTCATTGTAACTTTAATTACCAGGATTAATAGGGACAATTCTCAAAGATGCTGATAATTTAAAAAGGAAAAACCCTACCCAAAAATGTTAGTATATCATGCTGTGTGGTGAAGCTGCTGGAGGGCCTGTGCACGCTGGTCCCTCTCCAGTTCACTCCTGATGTGATGGACTGACAGAAGCATGTGTTTAGTATTTGTAATTTCTGCTGTCAGTCTCAGAGCCAAGCAAATTAACTAGATGATTTGTCAGGCTCTAAACTATTTGGGATGCTGACAAGAAAATGGCATTCATCAGTAAATAGATACTTTCTGAGGAAGAACATATATTAGAGGAACTGGAAGTTAAAAGCATGATTGGCAGCTTTTATATATAAAGCTGTTTATTTTTAACTCTTTTTGTATTATTGTGAGCAGAACTTAGAAATTTCCATTTTGGCCCTTGGGCACTTTTTCTAGAAACTATGATTATTTTGGATTTAGGAATCTTGGAAAGAAAAAAATACCACTCACCAGCCAACTCGAATCTGCTGTTTATTGTTTTTTCCTATCAACAACTACCCTTTGTTTTCTGAGGGTAGGAATTCATTTCAATTGCACTTGGGGCCCTTTTCATAAAGGAGCAATTACCATTACACTGCAGTAATTTAAATTAGTATGCAATAAAGCACCTCACAGTATCTATGAGTCATTACATTTTCTCACAAGTGATCCACAATGGGCATCTCCCCATTATGCATGAAAGGAGTGTGCCACTCCAAAATACAGTGCAGTCAGCAGGAAAATGAGCATGAGCTCTACTGAGCCCATTAAGTGAACAAATAAATGGAAAAAAAAAAAAAAAAACCTAAAAAATGAGAGTGTGGCAGCATATTGCTCTGATTCCTGCAAGTCCTGCATTTTTTTTAGGTCCTCAGTAAAATAATACTGCAGAGCAGTTTCTGCAGTTAACAAAAACAAACAAAAATACTTTTAAGCTCAGCCCACTTCTGAATTTATGAAGCCTTTTAACTAAGCTCTAAATTTTCCTTTTAGCTGAAGCAGAAGATACCTTGCAAGTGTCATCATTACCCGGTAAGTTTTCTCTCAAGTAGAAGGCCAAAAAAATAAGTCTCCACATTATTGCTGTTTCAGAAGTGACACTTTTACTTGGAATTTCAAAATCAAGGCAGTTTGACTGGAGATATCCCTTCTGATATGTGGATATCTTGCTTTTCATTGGAAAGGTGCTCTCTCACAAATTATTAAAGTAGACAAATATCAGTAAGCCTTAAAAACCCAGCAAAGGTCCTTTGCTTTTCATTAATTCTTAAAAGAGCAACTGCTACAAGATCAATCTTGGAAGAAAATAGAAAATTTCCATGAATAAAATTTTTGTCCAAGATTTCTAGAGCTTCCCAGGGGACTTGGATGTCCAGTTTTCCAGCTGTATATAGTTTATTCATTTTTCTACTGGGAAAACATTATTCTGGCACAAGAACAGAGGGGAATTCATGGTAACGACAAAAATGACAGATATGGAAGAATAAAGCATTCTTTTAGTGATTGTCTTCAATCACATCTGGGACAATACCCATTCCAATTAGCTCAGGGAGGCATTCGGGTTAAGTGGCTTTAAGGGAAGTTGATGAAGGTATTTATTCCCAGCCCATACAACTTTAAGAACAGGCCTCCATTGAACACTTGGCAATTGGATGGATGACCAGCTTGGAAGTACAGGACCACATAACACTGCTCTTGCTAACAATAATTCCTCATGCTGCCAGTTTTAGGTAATTCCTAATCCAAGTTTTCTCTGCTGCTTCTGTAAAATCTGTTCTACTTTGCAGGAGGAGTAAATGTTCCCACATCAGAAGGAGACTAGAAAACAAATCCATGGCCAAATGACCAAAGCACCAAGAGGAATGAGACCTCTCTGAAGGATGGAGAGAATAACCATTGCTACTGCATTTAATAAATTAGTGCTTTATATGGAATAATAAGAAAAGACTTATCTTTTCTCTGGTTTAAAAAATACTCCTTATTCTACAGTGTTTAATTTTTTCAGTCTCGTGAGTAACTACAGCTGGAAATTGGTGAGGCTGAGGTCCTCTTATTACCATCCCATGGCACATGATGTGACAGCAGTGGCCCAGCAGCCTCAGCTGCTCTTTCCTTCAGCATCCCACATCTTTGATAGAATTATGATTGCGCAGAAGAACTCCCCTGCAGTGTGCTATAAGCTCCTGTCTGGCCTCCACCTCATCACTAAGCAGGGTTTGTAGAAGAGAGGTTTTATCCCCAGTAGACAGAGAACACTAAAGTCAGTTGTTCACACAAGCCAACGGTATCAGATGGGATGAATCCAAGAGCACCTGGCCAAAAATCATTCTCAGTTTGTTCTCCATCATCTCCGAAAATTCACGGCTACCAAGGGAGGACCCTGATTACTTGAAAAAAAGGCAGAGCCTCCTGTCCTGGAAAAGAACAAGTAAAGAGACCTTCAGAGCTTGAACCTAACTAAAATTACACTCTAATGCCAATTGCAGTCCTCACATTTTAGATTATTTTCCTGTTATGATATTAATGGGATCCATCTGAGCAGTGTCAAAGACTCCCTGTTATAATTCTGTAGTGAACAGGGGCCTGAAATGGGTGTTTTGTTCTGGTAATTTTCAGTCTAGAAGACAGAACATTTGAGCTTCCTTTTTGAGCTGAGCTGTTTGTCCCTGTATAAATCTTCCTATCCTCAGATTATTCTTTTCTGCTGATGATCTGCTCAACAGCTTGTGGGTGCAGCCCTGAATTAAAGAGTGGACATATTTTTGTTCCATTCCAGAAAAACAGCTCTAACATTATCTTTTTGAGGCTACAAAAGTGGCAGAAGCAGATGAGGACTTTCTTCAGTAGGGACCATTCCCCTATAAGAACTGAACATGGGCTACAGGGCTCGAGCAGAGACCCCTGTCAGAGTCACCTTATCTGCACAAAGGGGTCAATCCAGATCTGGGTTTCAGCTGCAATGAATGTGCTGCAGGAACAGAACACTGCTCCTACACCACATCCAGCCACCTCTGCTTTTTAAGTTCAGAACAGACTCACTTGTCTCCCAATTTTTGCCCCATTTCTCTGATAAACAGACTATAGTTTGTCACTCAGGCTCTGATCTTATTAGTAATTCAACAAAAAAGAAAATGCCAGGTAGCGGTGTTAGGAAGATCCCATTCTTTCTGCTGCCTCTACAGATTTCATAATTTAAGTGGTCTCCATTGAGCTCATGGGTTGCTCAGATACTCCAATAACTTGTCTGCCATCTCATTATCCAAGTAATTTATATACATAATAAAATGCTTCAGTCTTGACACTAGTTCTTGCAAAATTTTCCATTGGTATTAATTTTACTTCCTAGATTTTAATTGAAGAGAGCATATTTTGTCACAAGGGAAACTTATCATTAGTTCTTCTACTTAACACCCATGTGCCTTCATTAGAAATTACATTAGTTCCTCATTAGCAACAATAATAGAAGTTGGGATCAATAAAAAAATACATTGCCCTAAGATGTTTAATAGTTTGGTTCATTTATACTCTCACGAGCCAAATACTTCAGGATTCGGTATTAAAAACACACAAACATTCACGCAATTCTTAATAAACATCTTTTTATTTCAAGAAATACAGATTCTGATTGTGATGGAATAAACACACATGCTCTGACACAGCTCTGCATCCTCTAAGCAAAATTTTCATTATTAAGAACTTGCACCATTACAAGAACTGCCTCACACAGGGGCACACACAACACAGGGATCTTTAATCTCATTTTCAGAACTAGCAGAATTAACTGAGATTCACCCCTACAGAATAAAGCACCTTTGCTGTACCATTTGACCCTATACCAGCACTTACCCAGAGGCCAGCTGGTAAATACAATAAATCCAGAGTTATGTTTCAGGGAATTTAATTTTGAAATGGACATTTACACAAACCAAAGCAGAACTTACAATCATTTCTGTCAAGTGAAAGATGAGCTTCAAAAATACAATGTAACTTGGTATCTTCTTACTTGAAATCAAGCATTTAGGGAAGCATTTGCCCAAGAATAACACAATCAGACTCCTTCCTCTCCAGAGTCCTTTTGAATTTGCTGTTCACTTCAAAAACAGACTTGTAACCAAGTCTAAGCCCAGTTCCAAGAAGGACAGGGATCATCCCTGAAGCCCTAGGTTTCACAACATTATCTAAAGTGACAGCTATTGAGGCTGTGACTAGTTTCCTCTACATCTCTGCTAGTGTTTCTCTGCACAGCCATAAACCATTCTCCCTACATGCATGAATATGCATCCTAATGCAGGATTCCTCATCAGCCGGGAGACTTCAACCCTCAGTGACTACACAGGTGCTCAGAAAATCCCATGGGAAATAAACCACACTATTCCAAGTGTAGGGCAAGTGTAGAGCTGCCAAAAGGGAAAAGAAAGAAAACACAATTTTTCCTATTTACAAATTTGCAGCATGTCAACAGGATCAACCTTCCTGCAGCTGTGGGTTGTTTAAACAACTCAGCTTCAGCTTGCTATCTAATAAATCTCATCGACAATCTGCAGCTTCACATAACTCAAACCAACAAATGTCAAATATTATGCAACTACATTTTCCTCTCCTTGTTCCCCTTGTTTTTGAGTATTTATTTTCCAGCAGCACTTACAGGGCACAGACCTCTATCAGATCCCAGTTGCCTGAGGCACTACACCTGCACTTAAAGATACAGTACTTGACTCAAAGACGGCTGTAAACCACATACAAAATTAAGAGTAACTTAAACACTGGTATACATCACTCTTTCATCTCAAAAAAAGACATATGAAGTATATTCATGTCCCATTAGACTACTGAAACCAAGGAAACTGAAGGTATTAGGTCATATTTGTTTCAATATTAAAATGCTAAATAATATTTGGGTTGTCGGATCACTGAGTCTGTAGAAGGGATCACTTTTAATGTCAGATTTTTACACACGTTTTCTTTGTTAACTGCAAAACTGGCCAAGATCTGAAAGAAATGGATTCTTCCTCCTTCTACAGCCTGCTCAATTGTTTATACAAATACAGTGTGAATAAACCATTGCTGTCATGGAGTGACATCTCTCCTACAGATTGTACAAGTAGGGATGACTACAATGAACATATGTGTGATGTCTCTCTCACACTCTTTCATCCCAGTATACTGCTATGTGGAAAATTAAGGGCATAACTCATGTACAGACTTACCTGTGTCAGCATTCAGGAAGATACTAGAGTTAATGAAGATCGACAATGACATAAATAAGAATAAAATTGAACCATGCTCCTTAGCTGCTGCTGGTGTATTTACAGCATGTTCTGACATAACTTTATGCCATTGATGTCAATTATTATGACTTAGGAAATGAAAAAACATAATAAAGTTCCAAACCAAACATGATAGGTAACTGTGGAAAAAGGCATAGCCCTGGATAGTAACTGAAATCTCATTTTAAATGCAAAAATTATTATGGTGTAAGTGGACTCCAAATTAGCAAACGCAGGGATTGATGAAACAATGAAACTATAAGAACAAGTAATATCAACAATATAAACTCAGGAGAATAAGAGAAAAAACTGTCAGGAGAATAGGAGAAAAAGCTTAATTTCTCTGCAAACTAAATGAATGTTATATTTTTCAGAGGTCTGGGTTTGTGCTGTTTGGACTTTTTTCTCTCAAGCAATATTCTATTAGACAAAGGCAGAAAACAGGAGGAGAAAGCTCAAAACATACACTTTCTACTTGACCTACATTTTTTCAATTGATCACAGACAATTGCAGTTATATTTCATTTACTGTCCTGAAGCTGTCTCATGTACCACCCTCCAAATCCAATGCACAGAGATGCAGACACAGAAATTACTGTAGTTTTAACATATAGAAGGATGCTGGTTTTGTGATTGTATTTGATATTAAATAGAGCTATTAATTCTACTTTATTTTAGCAAGGCTCAAAAGATTACATTTCTTCAGTATATGAAAGAAAGGGAGGGGAATAATGCAAGTAAGAAGAAAAATCATTGCTGTAAAAGGATGAAAAGCAACAGAGAGCAACAAAGGAATTCCTTCCCATCAGGTTCCACCATACCCCGTATCACTAACCACAGACCTACATGAATTTTCTTGCTCGGAGTAATAGAGAAAATCTAGATTATTCTCTTGTTTCAAAGTCTTAAGACTTAAAGAGAGCTACAAATGTTAAAATAATTGCATTTATGATGTCTAATTGCGTCTTCATTCATGAGCTTTTTTTTCCTCTTACCCCACTCCACCTCCCATACCAAAGAAATTGGAAAGTGCAAAAAAGGAAAGTTTTGACAAATGATTGTTCAGTCTCCGAATTCTGATTACCAGTCTTAGACTAAAAGGAGCAAAACCAACCATGTTCTAGGACTCTTCAATAACTGTTGGGGTAATACAACAGTCCCTACTGATAGCGTCTGAACATTCTAGAAACTTTGAGCTCCAGAGGGGCTTTTTACAAGAGCATGGAGTGGCAGGACAAGGGGGAATGACTTCCCATTGCCAGAGGACAGGGTTAGTTGGAATGTTAGGAAGGAATTCTTTATTCAGAGGGTGATGAGGCCCTGGCACAGGTTGCCCAGAGAAGCTGTGGCTGCCCTATCCCTGGAAGTGTCCAAGGCCAGGTTGGACAGGGCTTGGAGCAACTTGATCCAGTGAAAGGTGTCCCTGCCCATGGCAGGGGCATGTGGAAAGAGATGGGCTTTAAGGTCACTTCCAACCAGACCCATTGTGTGATTCTTTGGTTTTCAAATAGAAATACAACAAAAGCTTGCAGATGTCTTAAAAGCTAAGATCTGGGTTCATGTGCTCCCATCTCTGAGCCTTCCCCCATGTCCTGGTGGTCCCCAGTCCCTCTCGGTCCCTGCACTGAGTGCCACGGCCCATCCCACTGCGGGGCTTCTCCCTGGGCTCGGCACCTGCCATTTTGTCCCCACGTGGTTCCTCCCCCTCCGGACTCCGCCCCCCCGACACACAGCGCCCCCTGCCGGCAGAAGGGAGTCACTGCCCCCCCCGAGCGCCCAGCGCCCCCCATGGCCCGGAGGAGTCACTGCAGCTCCTGCACCCCCAGCACAGCACAACTGCCAGGGACAGGAGGGACAACCGTGTTTCCAAGGACATTGATTATTGTTTTTGTGGGTTTTTCTTTGGTTCATCACTTCAATAACAAATTCATGTCAGTTCATTCATATCCACATTTATACACCCATCCATATATTCAATAAATGACTTTTTTCTATACATCTTTCATTCATTGATAACACCTCTTGTTGTCCTTAACAAAGGATGTTCACTCAGCATCATTAAGTTGCAACCTGGCAGCTTCAATACACAAGTTGAAAAACCATAAAGCTTGTAAAGATTCTTCTGCACAGAAACTCTGATTGAGATCAGTGTGTCATCACTGTTCTAGCTACTGTTCAGACACACAGCAAGAGACAGCTCATGGTCTGGTGAGTTCATAATCTAACTAGACATGACAAACCAAGGGTGAGGGAGCAACTTGCTCAAGGACGTAGAGCAGAGCATCAGCAGAAGAGCAGAAAGAATCCAGGTCTTTGTCAGCTCAGTGGCCTACTCAGTAAATCATACTGTCTCTAGAAATAAAGAAAAGTATTATGAATCTGCAATTGTAATAATTCCTTCCCTTTTAATCAGTTTCTATTGAGAAATCACTCAGTACAATCTTCTTGATACAAACTCTTCCATATTGAAATAGGCTCACATCTCTTACCAAATTTATGCCCTGCATATACAAACTGAACCTTGCCAACATACACTGAGATTAATGGTACTTGGAAACTCTATATGCTGTTTCCAATTTTGTTTTTAATGGATCTCGGGCATTAAAGTTTCCTTACCAAGCACATGGCCTACACTTACTATTAAACCACTTAATCTGCATTTAAAACTCAATTGCTCTGTCTTTGACTGGGTGTCAAAATACCCCTATTGAAATGTGTGAAGCATCAGAAATCCATCCAAGAAAAAGCTTTTATGCTTTTTTACGTTTACATAATTTTGAGATATGTTTTGACCCTGGTTTGTGCTCCTTCTTGTCTCTTAAATATATTATAAACTGACTCACAGATGGTTTGCTCAACTACTTCCTTGGTTATGAGGCCAAACTTAGGGCCTGGATAGGGGAACTCTTTCTATCCCAAAGCACACAAATCTCGGACATCTCTAATGATGAATCTCCACTGCTGTGTGTGATCACAGGCTGTGCTCTAAGACTGGCTGCTGACTTCAGGTACAGGGGCTTGAAATCTGCTCGCCCTGCTCCTGAGCACTGTGATTCTGTACTATGGCCTCAAAACTTCACACTGGAAAAGGAAAATCTCCAAGAATTAAGCCCACCACTGTGCTCAGAATCTGCTTTTGAGCTCAGTCCATCAGGACGGAACTCATGGAGGAGGCCAGAGCAGGATGTATCAACACTCACAGCCCCATGTGCTTGGTCAGGTGAGAGCTCTGTGTGAGGCTGGCTCAAACAAAGCTCTAGATCTTGGCCAAAAGGTTGAAAAGAGACATAAGAAACTCCAAAACACAATTTTTTTTCCTGCCTGACTTGCCTTTCAGCAATCAGTGCACTGAGATTAAGCTTGAATTTTGCATGACAAGACCTAGAGAGAGCTTCATTTTGAATTGGAAAAAACCCTACAAGTCAAACTGGATTTCTTGGTTGATTTTCTGAGTATTGTAGTGATAAAGATCAGTGTTTATGCAGAGGAGTAACAATACATAAACCTTGTCCTATGTGAACAACACAGACTTCAAGAGAGAAAAATGCAGTTCTTCTTATTCACCGCAGACTACAGTCTAAAATCTGTGTTTACAGACTGCCTTCAACAGCAAGGAACAGTTAAAGGTCACAGTTGTTTGCGGAGCACTACTCATAATGGACCACTTCAAAGATGAAAAGATAGTGCAGCTTGTCAATTTAGTCTTGCTCTTATGATCAGCAACAGCAGCAAAGAGCAGTCACTGTTGGCTTCTCCAGGAAAAAGCAGACCAAAGATTCTCTTAAATACCATTTTCATATCATTACACAAAATTCAGATATTATGTGCTCACTGAATGTTTGACATGAGTTATGTTCACTGAATTCAAAATTCAAAAGTACAAAACTTTATGATTGTAGGCACATGTTTTTCTCCACTTCATGGTATATTTAATGAGGTTACACACCAGAGCTTTGTTTTCTTCCCTCTTCACAAACATGCTAAATGAGTAAGTCCTCTGGATGCAGACAAATGATTACTGAACAATATTTTGAAAACGAAACACAATTAGGGCTCTAAGATATCAATTAAATGGAACCTAGTACACAGAATTAATTCTAATATTTGAATAGAAAATGTAGATAATTGGGCTCTCAACCTGGCAAGGTATTAATATCTGTTGAAATAAATTGAATTTAAAAACATGCCTATAAATCAGTTTTAAGTTGTTTATTGTGTGGGATTCCTGGGTGAAAGACTCCACTAAATAAACACATCCACTAAACAACTTTCCAATATGATCAAGTACTGTGCTAAAAGGTTCCAATAGCCAATCCATTTTTCTCTTTCTGTATGATTTTGTGATATATACAGTGTCTTCTGTGTCAGGAATGCTGCTTTTATTTTCCATTAGTCCCTGCTAACAGTTCAGATCATCCATTAAACCCTAACAACCTTGTGTCATGCTTGTTACAATTTAACTTTCACAGAACATACACTGATTTCACTGATGGGGCATTATTATTAAAAAATACTTCTCTTTATTAGAATAAAAGAATCATCAAATTTTACTACTCATTTTACTACTCACCCATCAAAACTTTGTTGTAAAAGACATTTTAGTGAAAAAAGCAACTTTTTAAGTGTTTAAAAGCAATTCAGCATATTGGCAAGAACATTACACAGGTTTGAAATATCAAGTGGAAATGTGCTGCAGATTGACCAAACTGAGTGAGGTCTACCTTTGCGTTTTGACTATATCTCTAACACAGAATAAAATTAAACTGTTATACAAACATATACTCAGAGGCAAATAGAGGAAGTGAACAATGAATGTCCTACAATTATCATTAGCCTCTTACTCTGCTGCAGCAAGTAACACCCCTGAAGTCAGTGAATTTATTAACTACAGTAAATTGGGATTAATATCATGCCTTGGAGGCACCAACTGCACACAAGCATTGGTTAAAAATTCCTTCTAGAGATATATTTGGCTATGGTTTTGTAGTTTTATTAAAAATCTGGATTACAGTTAAGAAGCTTATATCATCAGGAGAGAGTCTGCAGATAAGTTTACAATTTTGCTTAGAAACTTTGATTAAAAATAACTGCAGCTAAGAAGTGTCCAACTTCTAAAAGATGTTACAAAACTTGGGATTTATTGGTATCTGGCAGACAAAGCATAAGTAGGAAGATGACATGAGCCTAAACTACATTGCTTCATCCACATATCAGACAAAAATTAACCCAACAGGGATTTGTGACTGGTCCCAAGGACTTCCAAAGATAAAATCATCCAGATCAGAGGGGAAACTCAATCCAATTTGGGGTCAGACCGAGTAAATACTTAAAACCTCCAACCATGTAGATTCCAAACTCTCTCTTGTTCCAATTCTTAAAGTGATAGTTTTTACTTTTTCCTTATGTCCAGTTGGGACACTCTTTTTCCATTTCTGGCCAGTCTCTCATTCTCCCACCAAACACTTCAGAACAGAGCCCAGCTCCATGTTCTCAGTTATTCCTCACATCCAATTTAACACCAGTTAGGTCTTTGCTTGGCCTTTTCCAGAAAAAGAAAAAAAGAAAAAAACAAACCAATTGTCTCTCAGACTCTCCTATGGGCGTCAGCCACCTTGGTGGCCTCACTGGGCTTGCTCCGGTTTACCTACGCTTTTCCCATCCTGCAACAACTACAAACTGGATACAATATTCCAGGTTGGCTCTAGCGAGCAGCAGGTCAAGGTCAATTTCCCTAAATGCATTGGCTGTGCTTGAGTTGCTGGAAGCACAGGACACTGCTGAGCCCCAGCTGTCTCCTGCTTTCTCCTCCAGAATCCTCAGACTGCTGCAGCAGAGCTGCCAGTCCCCAGCTGGTACCACTGCCTAGCTCGGTCCATTTCAGCAACAGAGATTTTTATTTGCCCTGACCATCTCCATGAGATTCCTACTTCTTCAGCCTTTCTGGTACCTCTGAAACACAGCCCTTGTGTTCACAGCCTGCAGCCCGATTTGGTGTCGTGATATCCATGAGGATGCATTCCATCACCTTCTCCAGATCATGACAAAGGGTTTAAACCTGACAGTTCCGAGACGGACTTCAAAGAGCTCCATTTGTAACTGGTTTCCAGGCAGAAAATGCAGCAATAGCAATGAGAAGTCAGCAGTAATTTTTTTGCTTTAGCCTTTTTTTAAGAGATATCATTAACATGCATTTTTTTGGTTAATGTTAAACCAAGCTTTTTTAATTTGATAATAGATTAATGAATAATACACTGTCTAGGGTCAATCCAATAAGAAGGCACAAAATTAGTTTTAACAGGGCGAACAAATCTGGCTCTGTTTCATGGCACAAAATGCAAACGCAGAGGCAGCAATATCAGCAAGTTGTACAATCATTTGAAGACGGATCACAGCACTGGGGCACAGGCTGTCCTCTGTAAATAGTGGCTGCCGCTACCACAACCCTTACTCAAATGTGCTAATTACATCCTGGTATCAAATGATGATGCAATTAACCAGGGTCACCATTTCTCTTATACTCCATGGTCTTTTGATGACCTAAAGGAATAAATTTAGATACATTCCTGCTTCTTATATTTCCAAATTCATGAAATACAAAGGTTTTTCCATGCATTGCCAAGACTTACGGCTTCTTCTTTCCTGTCTGAGACACTGCAGATCACCCAGGCCCCAAGGTTAAGTGAATGTAGAAATTTATCAGAGACCTCGTATGTATTTTCAAATCTTCTTCTTAAATGCAGAAGATGACATAATTTGAAGGATCTAATCTTCCTTCACAGATCAGTCACACTGGTACATTTTCCTAGGGTTTCAATCATATAAATCATAGTAGCTTCCCTAATTTGAAAAGATTTTATATGACAATTTTACCTTGCTTTTTAAGAATGGTTTATTTGTGAACTTGTCAAAGGTAACTGCTACTGCTTCTGACTTTTTCCAGGAAGTCTGCCTAGTTTTCATACTCATTAACGCTGCAGTCTCCCAGACCTTTGTGAAACTCAAGATAATTAATTCCCAAGAGAGCTTCCTTCATGCATTAACTGTAATCCTTGAGTTCTCCATAGAAAGACACCTGTGACCCTCAGACTCACATCTCCTGAAATGGGTGAACAAAAAGTCTAACATATCAACACACACAAACTTCTTCTCCATTAGCTCTACTTACAGCAATGTCTGAGAAGCAATTCCTCAACATTTGACAGCTGGACCAAAACAGTGGCTTAACATACACAAATATTTGTGGTAGAAGCACCAGGACCAAATATTAACCAGCTGGGTGGTAGATATTGAACATATTTCAACATACTGCAAATGCATGGAGTGAAAAATAGAAGAAAGGAAGAGGAGATCTTTATTTGCCTGCTTGATAAAACGAAACTGTTTTAAAAACACGTGCCAGACTATAACAAACACAATGCACCTTTGCACTCTACTTTTTCAGGTTCTTTTCTCCCCCATGCAAAGCTAACACATTCCATGTTTTTCCTTCAAAGAAACAAACTGAACAACTTCTATTACCCCATAGTCCTACTATGAGACACACACAGTTCTCAGCTCATGCAGGCACCGTGCAGGTACTACACTTCCAAAGGAAACTGGTGCTCCCACAGCAGCCATGTGTTCAGCAGCACTTGATTTCTCAGTTATCACACACCAGTCCAGTTTCATAATATTATTCAAATGTGGAAATTAATAATATGAAATTTATCCTTAACATAACTTTTCTGACATAACAAAGCAACATCAAGGACAAACCTGCCTAGCAAAACAACCAAAGTGGAGCCATACAGGAATATTAATCCAGTGTGATTTTCCATATGTAAGTATGATTTTCTGTATACAAACACCTTGCTTACCCGAGCCAGCAGTGAGTACCTCCACAGCCTGGTGGCTTCCAGAGGGTTCACAGATCACGGAATCACAGAATAACTAGGTTGGAAGAGACCTCAAAGATCATCAAGTCCAACCCATACTCTAACACCCCAAGTAGACAATAGCATCAAGTGCCATGTCCTGTCTTTTTTTAAACATGTGCAGAGATGGTGACTCTACCACCTCCCTGGGCAGTCTATTCCAGTGCTTTATTATTCCTTCCATGATGAACTTTTTCCTAATATCCAGCCTATACCTTCTAGACGCAGCTTGAGACAGTGTTCTCTTGTTCTGTCAGTTGCTGCATGGTGGAAGAGACCAACCCCCACCTGAGTACAACCTCCTCTCAGGAAGTTGTAGATAGTGATAAGGTCACCTCTGAGTCTCCTTTTCTCCAGGCTAAACAACTTTAGCTCTGTCAACCATTCCTCATAGGGCTTGTGTTCCAAGCTCCCCACTAGCCTCGTTGCTCTCCTCTGGACACACTAGAGTATCTCCACATCCTTCCTAAACTGAGGGGCCCAGAACTGGACACTGTACTCAAAGTGCGGTCCCACCAGTGCCGAGTACAGGGGAAGAATAACCTCCCTGCTCCTGCTGACCACACCATTCCTAATGCAGGCCAGGATGCCGTTGGCCTTCTTGGCCACCAGGGCACACTGCTGGCTCATATTCAGTTGGCTGTCAACCAGTACCCCCAGGTCCCTTTCCACCTGGGCACTGTCCAGCCACACTGTCCCCAGCTTGTAATGTTGCAGGGGATTTTTGTGGCCAAAGTGCAGAACTCAGCACTCACACTTATTAAACTTCACCCTGTTGCACTCTGCTCGTCCATCCAACCAATCCAGGTCTCCCTGAAGAGCCCTCCTTCCTTCCAGTAGATCAATGCGAGCTCCCAGCTTGGTGTCATCTGCAAATTCCCTAATGAAAGACACAATACCTTCATCCATGTCATCAATAAAAATGCTTAACCCTAGCTCTGAGGAAGGATGAGACCCTGAAATGGTCTCCATGCTGAATGACCCTCAAGAGCCTGGAGGATCTGGGAATTAATCCTGTTTGACTGGAAGCACCTGTGGCTTCACTGCCTCAACCTTGCGGCTGTTACGACTTACTCCCTGGAGGAGGGCAGACCAGCTGTGAGGGAGGCACAGAGCCTGGCCAGTACAGTCATCACCAGGTACAGGAGCGGGGCTTGTAGATTCACAACAGCTAAGGGATCAGCTGCTCAGTTTCACTTCCAAGGCCATGAGGCTCAGCCAAGTTCAGTCAGGAGTGACAGCCCCCTCAGCCAGTAGGTACACCTGGACACAGAGGTGTTCCTGCTCAGGAAGCCTTCACTTGTGTCAAGGGATATTTGATTTGGCTGTTAGGAGGAATTTCTTCTCAGAAAGGGTGATTAGATATTGCAACTGGTTGCCCACCTAGAGGTGGTGAAGTCAAAATCCATGGAGGTGTTTAAAGCAAGACTGGATATGGCATTTGGTGTCACAGTCTGGTTAAAATGGTGGTGACAGGTCATAAATTGAACTCAATCTCGGAGGTCTTTTCCAGCCAAATTAATCCTATGATTCTACAAATGTTGCCCCATCATCCAGGCAATTTCTACAGTGAAATGAAAGGGTTGAGGGGATAGTAGCAACTGTGATTTATCTGAACTATAGAAAGGCTTTTAACACTGCCTCCCATCTCACAGTGTCCTTTTACCCAAGACCAGATACTTCGGTCAGGGTGGATAGGTGGATGACTAGCTGGGGTCTTTTTTAATCTGGTTGGATAATGAGGCCCAGGTGACAAACCTTATAGCAATCAATATTCTGTTGAGTGCTCCCAGGCTGCTCTTCTCATTGGCAAACTCAACTCCACACTTACTTTAAGCAGTGCACGCTCTCTCCCTTCCACCATGTTAAAGAGTTACTTAGCCTGCAGTATCATGTTACTACATATAGAGAAACAATTTCCTTTTTAATCAGCCTAAACTTTACATAATAGAGTATTAAGAAACACAGCACCATACAAAGCAGTAAATTTACCGTAATACTTTTTGCCTGAGCAAAACAACAATGATAAACAGCTACAAACAATTTATACCTTCCCAAGAAAACACAGAAAAATTATGGAAACATAATTCAATCTTACTACCTTACTTGAATAACTAAGAGATCAGTTGGTGTCTAAATAGTTATATAAAGTGTTTTCATAATAATAAGGCTATCTCCCGCCAAAAAGACTCTGAAATGCACTTCAATCACAATTCTGTACATATTATAATATCTGATTACACAAAAACTTTATAGCACAGAAACGAGTCATATTGGTTGGAACTAACACCGAAAGAAGTGGGCTAAAAATAATAATGGAAAATATTTAAGGGTGTTGATTATAATCTATTATTTTAAAGTTCAGAGAATAAAGAGCTGTTCCATGAAATAAATATACTAACACAATTAGAGGCATTTAGGGAAAGATTATAAGGTTATGGAGAAGTATCTTTAGCATGTAATGGCTTGGTACTAGGGAATATGAAAAACTGAGTTTAATGTTGGTTTTCTTAGCCATGTACATAGTTTTGCAGCTAAGTAATTTTCTTCCTGCTCCTATACTTCCTGTCTATTACTGCTACATTCAAAACAGATTTTATGATACAAGGATTATGTAGTGGGCAATACATTCATTAAGGTAATAATGCAGTTAAACTGCTGCAAAACCAACAACCACCACTCAAACACAACCAAGCAGCAAATCACTGAGACACTGAATAGGGTGCTCATAGTTTAATTCTGAAGCAGATCCAGCACTAATAATAGATCTTTCTGACACTGGTATTTATGGTAATCATTACAATATTTGCTAATTAAACACAGCAGAAAAGGATCTAACAAGATGACATCAGAAAACTTCAAAGACTTTGAGGAAGCATCTTGATTTTTTCTAATTGTAAAACGGGAAAAATAAGACATCTAGCTCAATATCAGTTAATGAAATATATAAATCATTTCAGTTGGAGTCTTGAATATGGATTTTATGTTTAGACACATCTGACAAGCGCCTCTGTTCTACAGCACTGAACTGCTCAGAAGTGTCAGCACAAAGCCACCAGTCCAGGACTGCCACATATCATGGCCAGTCACCTGTGGTAGGGTTTTTAAAACACAGTAATTTGGATAATCCTGGATTGGACACATCATGTCTACCGCAAGGCCAGAAGCTGTCATTTTTTCAGAGAAGCTCAGCAGAAGGCAGGATGCCTTCCTATGCTCAGAGCCAAGACGTCATTGATCAGAATTTACCAATATTTTGTAACATTGCAGGCAGCAACTCTTGGCTCCTGAGCATATTCAAGTTCAAATCTAAGAAGAAAAATAAACCCCATTTTTTTAAGCACTCCTCTGGATTCCAAACCTCAATTTATAGAGAACTGTATTTTTTAAAGAAAACACAGAAGCAAAGCTGAAAAGGCAACAGCACATCTTAAAGGCATAACTTATTGTGCCTGTCAAATGACAGTCACACTACAGCAACACAGGACCTTTCTAGAAGACAGGGTACATTAACACACATCCAGTTCCATGCTGGGCACAGACAGTGCTATTTATTTTAGTCCTCTAGTAAGGCTGGATGTATGAGCATTAGACTTTGCTCTCAGCATCGAATACAAGATACATGTAATATTCTGGAAAGAAACTAACTTAAAACAGACAAGAGGTGTGAGCAGCCAGAAATGTGGCCTGGTTAGAAGAGGGGTAAAAAAATTGTTATAGAATAAAAGAAAATTCCCGCTAGCCTAGGAACTAGGAACACTCTAGAATACCTACAAACTGGAGACATCCTAAAGTACTACTGGTAAGTGAAAAAAAAAAAAGGAAAACCAGAAACTGTAATAGCATTTTCTGAAAAAGAGGAAACATCAAGTTTATAGTCGGGCAAGTGTCTAGGAGTGAAATCTGTATAGAAAACAGCACACAAAAATACAGCAGAATAGTAAGGAAAGAAAACAAAACGTTTATCAAAATAAGTGAAAAATACAAAGCAAATAGGATACCTTAAGACCTTGGTTTTCTCCTGTAGCTGGGAACACAGGCAGAAGCCAGATTTGAGAAAGACAACTCAGGGATTTTCTATATGCATATGCACATAGCACAGTTATTTAACCTTCAGAGCCTTCTGCACTCTCCCAAACAGAGTGAGCACCCTTGAGAAGGAAGAAATCAAATCTGAAAGCCCTTCACATAGATAAAAAGTTCTATATATTATTTCAAGCCTACTCTGAATAGCTGATAGTCTTCTTGAACAAGGACATTTTAACTACTTTAACGGGGTGAAAGAGATTTGAGTGTACTTCAGCAGAGTGCGTACAATTATGTGCATTAGACCTCTATAGGAGCTTAAAGCACTTTAATGGGATAAAGAAGAATTTAAGTGCTATGCACTATAGGACAGTTAAAAAATGGATCATTTGATAAAGATTTAAACTAACTTAATGGATACAGCAGCAATTATCTATAGAGCAAATTGCTAGAAACAGATCTGGACAATAATCTTTTCATGAATTCATGAGAAAAGATTTGTATTGCTACAGTGCACTATCCACATTCAGCAATTTAGTGAACTATTTCTTCCAAAACCAGAATTAAATTAGCACAGATCTACCTGATACATCTAATTTAGCTTAGGCAGTTCCTGGGTTTTTTTAATCACCCCCACAATGGCAGCATTTTTTAAGTGACATCAGCAAAAGGAATATGCCAATGCTCTTCCTCAGCCAAATTTCACTGCACAAATCACTTCAGCATGAACAGCCAAGAGGAAGAAATTAATTAGTTCAGTGGCTTATTCTCTCTCTTCCATACACATAGTAGATGTTAACTGCACACACAGTTACAAGAGTGCGCAGGGAGAGGATCTTTTTTTTTTTCCCTTTTGACTACACAGGTCCTTCTCACGGCTTCTGAAAAAACTGTCACTTCTTTGTGTCTATTTTTACTGCTATGACCAAGATGATCATCGAAAGACACCAAGTGAGGGGACAGTTTGCTGCTGAAGGTTCTTTGGCACCAGGTAATGGCAGAATAACATCCCTCTGTTAATCACTGGATCTGTGTCCTAGTTTGGACAGTAAGGGGCGCTACTGGGTGATGAGACTCAATAGAAAGACTAAAACAAAAACATTTTATTATCTATGGGCTATGAAAACACTATCTGCATAAACCAGCTACACAAACAATGACCCAACAATAATAACTGCAAAGAGAAAATAACAAACTGCTCCTCCTAGTTGGATGCTGGGCTGTGGAGCAAGGAAAGGAGGGAAGGCTGCTCCATGGATGGCACTGCTCCCAACTCTAGAGCTGCTGGAAAAGAATTGACAGTGAAAGGAATCCCGGGGGAGCCCAAAGGGAGAGAAATACCCCAACTCCTATCGCCTCTGGGTGATTCCCTGCCGGCACTGCCTGAGCTCCGATGACACTGCCTGGCAAGGGGCCGAGAAGGGGGAGCCGTGCCTCTCTCAGAGCCAAAGCAAGCCAAGAAGAGACAGAACTTCCATGCCTCTGGCTTTTATGGGCTGCCCGTTCTCTCATTTTCTTGGGATCCCCTCCTGAGCGCGCTGCCTCCCCATTCGATGGCAGCGCTGTTTGCCGCCTCCCTCTCTGAGGTTTCGCCACGAGGCAACGTGGCGTTCCCACCAAAACGCCTCTCCGGGAGGAGGGGCCGCTGCGGCCGCCCTGCCAGCACCACGGGCGCCTGGGGGCCACCGCTGCCGCCGAGCAAGAGCCGCTGCGCCCCGCTCGTGGGCTGCAGGCGAACGGGCAGGGGCGGCCCCAGCAGGCGCCGTGCCGGCCGTGCTGCCCCGCCTCCGCCCCGGCCCCCGCCACACTCGGCCCGCGCCGCCCGCAGCACAGAGCGGGCGAGGGAGCTGCAGCACCCACTCGGCAGGGAACGAGGGTCCGCACAAGTGGCAGCACATCTCTGCCCACTGCACAAGAGCACGAAAGATGGCTGGGGAACGGCGGCAGGGGGCAGCATGGTGGAGGTGCTGCAGCCCCTTCCCCGCCGCTTCACGGGTGCTGGCCCCAAATTAGGGGCAATTCACTGCATTCAGAGAAGGAAAGCACAACTACACAAACTTCACATCTCCAGAGTGGCCATGT
This sequence comes from Serilophus lunatus, assembly GCA_013399895.1. Classification (NCBI taxonomy): domain Eukaryota; kingdom Metazoa; phylum Chordata; class Aves; order Passeriformes; family Eurylaimidae; genus Serilophus; species Serilophus lunatus. The sequence continues at coordinate 1,283,041 of VXBA01003135.1, forward strand.
AGAACAGAAAAGGATTACACTGCATTGATATTTTTAAACAGTGACTGTTTTATATGACATCAGTTATGCTTTACTTATTTCCAGTTATGTTACTAGTGGTGCTTTTCACACAGCTTATTTTAAATCCTAGCAATGTCAAAACCTTTTATCTGAGCTAAAACTGTTGATATTTTTTATTTTCTTTATGTTCATATTTAGCCTCTTTCACATTTCTGCTTCACATTTCTTCTTTGAAATCACTGGAATTCACCTAGTGAAAACCCATGAGGAGAAAAACAAGCTTGTACAATCATAGACATAGCACACATACACACTTACACAGCACTTCCATACGCACAATGAAAATCACCAGTTATTATCAGTCCAAAGAAACAGAAAACCTAAAATATATTTCAAATCCCATCCCCCAGTAACTTTTAAAAACACAGCCATTCTCTTTGAGAACTCTTGTGAGTTACTCTCTCATGTTCACTTGTGCAGAAATCAAAGGAAGGCTTATTTAGGACTGAACTGTCCAAAGCACCTCACCACCCTCTACTGCTCCCAATCCACATTCAAAATTCAGTCTGTGTAGTTGTACTCCTACTTTATGAAGTTCAAAAGCACCAAACCTGAGATTAAAGTGCTGCACTTCTCTACAGATGATGGTAGATACAGGGCCTTGCCAGGCTCCAAAATAAACCTAATTATATTGTGCATTCCCCCAGCTGAACTCTGCTTCCAGGAACGGAAGCAGAAGCAGCAGGTATCCGAGTATTTAGATCATGTCATCTTCTGAAACTTAAAAAGAAAATAATTATCTTCTAGTAATTGAAAGTACAAAATGAGGTTTAACATCATGTTCTGATCTTTTTATTTCATGCTGTGAGAGGATTAATTTACTGAAAATGGAAAGTGCTCCCACTCTGCTGTACCTGGCCTGATATACCCCTCACAATCAGGGCTGATAAGGTGTTTGGGGAACCAGGCACAAGGCTTCAAACCTGATCTACTTGAGTGTATACAGGGTTCAAAGTCAGCTATTCCCATTATGACTGCAACACAGCTTTATTTGATTCATTTGTTCTCACTGTGTCTGTTAATTATTCTGTGGACCATGATAATGACCCAGGGCTGCTCCAAAGACACTTCACGTTTTTCTGTTACTGCAGAGATACTTGTCGAAATCAACAAGATTTCTCTGACCTATTAACCAACAGTCAGAGAGCATAATCTTCTCCCTTCCCTGCAGAAATGCAAGACTATCCCTTAGTTAAGATCCTTGTAAGCCCACAAATAGGTTAAGACAAGACCATGAGCATGCAAAAGCTCTTGGGGAGATTCTGCTTTCATTATTCCTTAGGCTGAGTAACCTCCCCAGCAGGGCCCACATGAACCACTTTCTTCAGAATTGATTTCAGCCCAGCAATTAATTTGCTTTCTAAATCACAGGCAAGTCTGCACAGCCCCTTCTCAAGCTCTAGGAAGCATCTTTTTGTCATCTTTGAAGCAGGATTTCATATTTTCCTTGCTCTGTCATAACAGCACCTCAAGTCCCTCCTGTTTCACCATGTAATCCTAATTGTTTGTAGTTGCTCTCAAGGGCAGAAGGAAACTTCCTGTTCTCCAGAAAGAACATTTATTTCTAACACATTCACCATTCTAATGCAAAACAAACATACAAAACAAATACCACACTATCCCATAAGTAAATGAAAAGTAGTTCAGGAGGATGCACTGTTGTTAAATCAAAAGTAAATAGGATAAACCTTGACATGTAATGAGGTATGCATCCTAAAAAAATATGCAAAAATAAATAGAAGCCTGAGTTGGCAGGATATTTTCTGTATTTTTATTTTATTCTTTTTATTTACAAATCTTTGCAAAGGTTTGTTTTGTGTTGCTCTGCATTTACATGTCTTCAGTATATTTCGAGCCTACCATTAACTCTTAAAATTTGTAATTAATCTTAGTAATTCTGACTTACTAGAAGTTTTTTTATTTTCTGAACTAAAATGCTATCTGCAAAATGTTTTTCTGACTTTTGAACAATACTTTTTAGATACCTTTTCAGGAATCAGAAAAGCATTGTCACTCCAAAACTGGTGAGTGAAAATGTCAGGATTTCTCTGACTTGCCAGGTTGTCCAAATCACAAACCTGGCTGTAAAACAAAAGAAATATGCTGGAATCTCAAAAAAGATCAATACTGATACATCTCTGAAAAATAATGGGCTTTTTTAACAAGTCAGTATTTACAAAGCCAATCATATTTAATAAAAAAATTCCCAGGAGCCCCAAGATCCTGACATGGCTTTTACTCATGGGAAGCCTGGGGCAAAGCACACAGACTCCACAACTCCCTGGCTGTGATAGAAAGTCCAGTGAACAGAGAAAATTTGTCTTATGTTAACAAGGAGTGATTACATTTGCTTTTAAAAATAAATAAATAAATAAATCTGTCTCTTTTGTAATTATAGACCTGTTCAGTGTGATTTATACATATGAAACATTCAATCTCCCTGAGCTTAATACCTCCCCAAAAGAATATCCATGTGTAATAAAAAAATAGTACTTAACATCTGGGATGTAGGTTGTCATTTTAAGATGCCTGTACTTCTCAAGTGTTTTCTGGGTCTGACACATAGAACTGTAAAACAAATTGTGATCTGGAGCCCTTGTAATGGAAACAATGCACAAATCACTCCTCACATTAGAAAAAAATTTGTTTCTGAAAATAAAAGATTAAATAGGAAAGCCTCTTTTTTTTTCCCTTAAGTTGTCTGGGATAGTCACTCTCCTCTCAGCATTTGTGAATTTCTTGTAACCTTTGTATTTATTCTCACAAGTAACTTTTCTCCAGATTGCTTAAATTCACAAGGTTGAGAGTAACTTGAAAAGGCTTGCTTAGGAATACTTAGGGAGTCGTCTGAGACTCACAAAGCCCTTAGTCACAGCAGCAGGCTCTGTCTAAAATATTTCTCCCTCTCTCACATAAAATGTAACTGTCATTTGTTGGTGCTTGGGTTCTTTTACTGCAGTTGGTACAAGCTTCTTGTCATTGTAATCTGAAAAGAATTGTAAAGCAAAGAAACTTCTGTTCCACCTCTGCTTTAGTGTGTTTTTACCTTTCACTTCTCTCTTCCTTGATCACTACAATCTGAATTCAATCACAATTTAAACCCCCACACCCCACCACTGTCTTTTTGGCCCCATATTGTTCTATTTTTCTGCAGCCTGATGAATACAGAATGCACCTTGAAAGCCTGCCTCTTTTCATAGGTTTAAAAAGATGTAGTGCCTATAAATGTCTTTTTTTTTTCATTCTTTAATCTTTGATCAAGACAGTTCTATGTAGACAAGAAACAGCATATAAAACCCCATGACACAGGGAGGGCGGAAAGAAAAAGTGTTCTTTACCTCAGAAGGGAAGAGAAATATTCAGACTTCATACATAGGTTTGTTAATTTTGCTACATCTTACACTGCCAAATGAAACAGCAATGAAAAATGTTCCCAAATCACAGTTCCCCCATATTTTGAATCTGTATATTGCTCTAAAAAGCTGCAATCTGTTTTTAATTTCTTTTATCAAGGTCATCTCATGTAAAACAATTCCACAGTAAGCTACAAAGCACAGACTGGAAATGTATTTATTTACAAAAAGAAAATAAAAGAGTGAAGAATTCTGCACGGGTGAAACTGCTCCACTGGGCTTTTACTGAGACTTTCCAACAACACCCTTAGAAACAAAGAACTTAAGAATTTGAACTTCTTGGCTTTAAGCTGATAAAAATAAAGAAGTATAAACTTCTCAACACCTTAATCTATTGCAGTTCATTACAACTCAGGTTTCCCAGAACTGACATCACTTTAGCATATGGATTTGAGGAGCAGTTGGACTCTTAAAGAAACAGATACTCCTTCACTCCTTCAGCACACGAATTTGTGGAAACCATCTTCAAAATACATGGCACCCAACAGGGGACCAGTGGTCTGAGTCAGCCAATCAGTAATGATGGAAATTTTTAATTAGAACACATTTTATAACATATTATTAAAGACAAGTACTAGTAATTTTTACTGAGGTTACAGGTGGCAGTGTTTCATTTTTACCCTTTCAGAATTCTGCACAAATCCTTATTTCAAAACCACACGGCCAAGATTTAACACTTTGTCCCGCTCCCAGACTGACCCTTATCCCTACTTCCCCTCACAGGGAATGGCCTTTCACTAAGCAGCCCACTGCACATCCCACTATGCCCTGTGCAATCCCAGCCCCAAAGAGCTCATGAAAGAGATGGACCAAAACAAAGGAGCAAATACCGGAGGAGAATTATCCATGGAACAGTGCTGTAGCAGAAGATGTATCTGAATAAATCAAGCAACACTTTAGTCAAAAAAATCATGGACATAAAAGGGATATGAATCCTTTTTAGATGCAATTTGTAGGTATCCTGGTACATTGATGACAAGCCTGGACATAAACACAAAGTCCTTTTGCCAGTTCATGCACAACATCAAGAGGAGTAAGAGCACACGTAAAAGCTGTCAGAGCATGAACAGGACTCCACATGACATGGCAAGTTTAGCTGACTGGATGTAGGGGATAAAAACTGAGCTAAAGAGAGCACATCAATAAGCATCTAAGTATTGCCTTACCTGCAGAGGTCATTTCCAACAGGAAATCACAAAAGGACTTTACAGAGGAAGCCCATAACAGCTGTATCTTGTGTTTATGAACTCGATCTACAGTTAAGGTCAATTAAAATCAAAGACATTCCTATACGTTGCCTTTAAAAAATAGCAGAAGTTCTTGGGGACCAGAAGAGAACGTACAAGTGGAGGCACATGTGCATGAACAACAGGACAGACCTGGGAGAGTCTCTCTGGCTTTAAGACACAAAGAGACGAAACATTTCTGCTAATGGTGGTTGGATTTTACAGTTCATCAGGGTTTAAAGTTAGGAGCTCGTACTGCTCAGGTGGAGCCACAATCTGCTTTCTGTCTCTTCCTGAGGCTACAATTGACTGGATTTGATAAGAATAAATAGCAGTAAATTCAAAGAAGGAAGGAAAATGTCCTAAAGTTGACATAGCCTGAAATATCTAAATCAAATAATTATATATAGGTCAATGCTATTTCTCTCAACCTGTTTATCAGATTGGGCCATAAATAAAGTGGATTGTCCATAATGAAATTTGTTTCAAGTTCTCAGGCTAGAAAAGCCATATGCAAGGACACAAGATGGGATTATCATCAAGGCAGAAGTAGTTCTTTAATTCATTCATTTTACTCTTTGTAAAAGGCTTTGTTGGTACTCAATACTTTATTGATAAATTAAGGCGTCTTTGCTGCCCAGAATATAAACAAAAAGAAGCATTAAGAGATATTTGCAGCTGTCCCTGGTGCTGACTAAAATATCAGTATCTAAACAATATTCTCCATATTCACCGGAGTCAAACAATTTGTAACATTTAAAACCTATTTTACTTTCTTTATGGCAACCAAAATATCATTCAAATAAAGTCTAAATATACAAAATTTAATGGAAATGTCGTAAATGACAAGGTTTTGAATTCCTATTGAACACCAACTCATTATTGCATCTGTCTTTAAAAAATCTCTTCCAACACTTTAACTATATGTACCCTCTGACAAATTGGGATGCATTGTACTACATAGTGATTTTGGTCAGAAAAGAAATCATTCTTAGGTACAAAGAAACTGAAGCATGTCAACACAGAAGCTGGAGCTAGTTAAAGCAGGTTATGAGACGCATACTCCTCAGTGTGGCAGCTACATTAGGTGAAAGAAGTCTTTACTGCGTGTGGCAACTTTAGGGTTCGATACCTCAATTCCTAGTTTTGAAAAAGCCCTTTAGGAGCTCTGAAAAATGCAGAGAAGGTCAAGAGATGACAGAGCCCAAAGGTATCAGAGAAAAAACAGCATCTTTTCTCTTCCGTATTTCAAATATCTGACCACAGAGGCAGTGGTGTAAAGCCTTCCCCAATCCATGTCAAGAACCATAAGGTAAGACATAACCAGGTGAGACACAATTCTTCCTTTTCTCAGCAGAAATACCAAGAATCAGTGAAACTTGTTCTACAGTTTTCAAATACGGGCAATAAACTGGTGCTGAAGAAGAAAACATGAAACTATACGTTTGACTACACAGAGATGTATAGGATACATGAAGCCCTTACTCAACTATTTTGTCTCCAGGGTTTATATTCCAGGAAGCAAATGTGTATTTTAGCCCCCACCAGAGGCTGAACAGCACTAGTGTGTCTGCAGAGGAGTCTTTAGCAGCATGTGCAATGTGTGAAAGTTTCAAATAACATGGATTTCCATATAGGATGGAGGCTTAACAACACTGTGACAAAAAGACTTGCTAAATATGGAAAATTCCAGTCAGTCACACCTAATTCCCCCAAATATGCTCAGATTCTACTGTCATAAAAAACACACATTATCAATAGATGTGGTGCATGTTTTCAATGAAAATTCTCTGGTAGAAAAAAAAAAAAGCGCTCCATTTTACAAAATATGTTATTTAATTAATTTTTCTAAGATGTTTACCCTTCAGTAGTAGAAGGCTATGAGATAATTTGTACTTTAGGCACAGCTCAGAGCATTTTACGGATGTGACTAGAACAGCACATGCATTTTTAGGTTGCAGCATAGTCACATGGACAGAAATAGTAAAATCCAGATTTAATCACTTTAGACCATCTTGAAAAAATAATAGAAAAAGAAGGCAGCATGAGGATGTTTGTTTTCTTTCTTTAAAATATAAACCAACACTGCTCTGAAAGAAACAGGCAATTCATATTATAACTGTAGGAACCAGGACAAAAGTATGTCACGAGAACAGCTTTTCTGTGAAACTAGAAGTAATAATTCCTCTTTCTTTTATTTATCACCATTTATCATCATTACTTCAGGATGAGCAGTAATCCAATATTTGCAGCAAAAGAACAACATGGCAACAGAAAGAGGATCTGGTGGACATTTTCTCTCCTTTTCCTGTCTGTATGGATCACCTGTGCCCAGACTCTCACATGCAGGATCCTCTCTATGACAGCTCCAGAAATTGCTAAAAAATTATGAAAAAGCCCAACCCACAGAGATGACTGTCTGCTAATGCAAACATCAAGGAAGGAAATGAGAGCTAATTTGCCTAATCATAGCTCACCAGCCCTCATGCACTGCATCATGTTCTGCAGCTTGACAAACCTTTGCCTTCAAGCTTTGGTTCCTTCCCTCTCATGATTTTTAAAACTAACTGCTGCAGTATTTGCCACAGCCTAACAGCATCAGCAACAAGAATAAAAAACAATCCTGGAAAAAGAACAGAAGATTTCATCTGTACCACCCAGACTCCCAGGGTGGAAGAACAAGTACAGCTGAATTATCCTGCAGCCTCCTCAAGTATCATCCTCACTCAATGATTCCAGGTAATCATATTAACAGCTTCAAACGTTATGTAATGACATCATTCAAACACATTGTTCCCAGAGGTTTGATATTAGATCAAGGAATTACCATCCATCACACATTTATGACAAATCTAATAGTATGAAATTTGTTACACAACACAGCTCCTGCTCTAACAGCAAATGTTCCTGCTGTAACAGCAAATGTCTACTCTTACACTCCTGTGTCTAATCTGGCCTGGAGCTATGATGCTGTACAGTAATCCTTAATTTGATATCTGAATTAAGAGAAGGACTTTACCTGAGGTCAAGAATAGGCTCCTCCAGTAGCCTTTCCATATTTGATGTACGAGCTGTATTTTTCCAAATTGTTTAAGAGCCTCAGGAAGACAAGTCTTTTTAAAAGTTAATAGAATTCAGGCATTGGTGTTGTGAATTCTAAAAAGCAACACTGGTTCATTTTTTAATTAAAAAAAATCAGAAAACAAAGTCAACCAAAAAAACCCAACAGAAAAAACCTGTCATGCTTTAAAACAAAACGTGGATGCTTTAATATCCAGAGCAAGAAACATATGCACCACTAAGTAGGCTGTATGAAAGCTGGAAAGCCATGTCTTGCAGGTAAAAATTCAATTGAAATTATCATCACAGAAGTTTCTGGAGTGGCAAAGAGAACATGATATGCCAAAAATCCACTATAATGCAATTCTTTTGTCTGCACCTGGCCTAGAGAAACTTCTGTAGATTTAGTGGAATTCAAAATTGCTTAAAGCAAAAATTAAATACCAAATATTCCTGTAAAAATATGCTGGTGTGCAGCGCAGAATAATTTCTATCCAGAGGTACAACATAAGAAACTTTCAGAAGTAAATAGGTCATGTACAAATCTTACACCTCTCAGAGACAGTGAGTAAAACTGTTCAAAAATCTATTATTGTGTACTCATGAAGTATATAAATACCTCTCCCAAGAACCATTGTTTTGGTCCTGGAACAAAATATTTAGTGACTCCTGCCCCCATTTCCTTAAACTATCTCCCTTTTCTCCCACACATGAATAGAACATATGTGTTTATTGATAGTAGGACAAAATACCTGAAGAAAGTTGAAAACAGAAAATACATGTGCTGTGGTTACTGTTCAGTTTTCAAAGTAAGAGTGTTACTGTTGCTTTCCAAGTTATGTCAGTTCTGCCTCTATTCTAATTCCATGCACATTGGACAAATTAGTTGGGGTTTTTTTCTATTGTTAATTTTTCCTTTGCTGCCTTTCTTCTTCTTGGTCCTTATTCTCAGGAATCTCCTTCTAATCTATTTTACAATATATTCTATGATTAATGATTACTTTTTACAAGTTCCATACCACCCTTTCATTCATATCTCATGCCTATAAAATGATGATATGTATATTGAAGTGAAACAGAGGCAAGGACAGAGAACCTGTGCAATCACTTGACCATATTCTTCATTAATTGCCTCAGAAGTGTCTTCCTCCCTCTGATTTAACCTGAACCGTTGCCCACTTGAGGACAGAGCTTGTTCCTTTTTGTTTTGCAGCATGCTCAGGGCTGTACAGAAATGTCATTTCATGAGAGAAAAAAAAAAAAAGAAAAGAAAAGAAAAAAGCCAAATGAATTTCAGATTGTGACACTTTTTGAAAGCTGCAAGGGAATGATGATCCTTTACCTCAAACTGTCAGATGCATCTTCCAAAATCCCTCATTGCTATGTAATGTATTACCATGGCAACTCGTCTCTCCACTGATCTACTGCTCCCCATGGGCAGGGTGTACTTTGTCAATGCTCCTGCTCCTGTGATGATGCAAAGAACACTGAGCAGTTAAATAGCAAATCATTAAAGCAATGTTTCCCCAGTGACCACACTGAATCACACAAGAAACGGCTACCAAAATTATGGCAGGGGAAAATGAGAACAGAGTAAGAGGAGCTGCAGTACTTGGTGTAGGAGGAAAATAAATGTGTTGGAAAATGAAAAACAAAGCAAGAAAACATCTAATGCTTGATTTCTTTAAGGAAAGAAGAACACAGCACAATATTCTAGAGTCTGACTTTACAAATCCTACTGCTGATACACTTCCTTCACCATCCTCTTCTCCCAGTTTTGCTCTAGATAATACAAATTTTAGATTAATATTTATCTGCCTAATGACAGCTTCCACCAAAATGGCCCAACCTCTGTATCTCTGACTTTAAGCATTTGGTTATGTATTCTGCTAGGCTTGAAAAGATCAAGATCAAAATCTCATTTTTCCTCCTTTGCCTTTTGTATTTCTAAATCTTCCATCTTCTTATCTATGCACATAAAACTTTACATCAGCTGATTCCAGCATCCTGCCTCACCGAACACAAATTAATTTGCTTTGAGGAGAGAAGCTGTATTTCTCATCCAGCACAATACCTGCTCCTCATATCCTTTGCACAAACAATCAGTTGCACAGGCAGGTAAAAAATTCCAGTTTTCCTAATTGTTTTCCCATTGTTTCCCTTGAAATATCACAACTGAAGTCATACAGCCTGGAAAATTAATGCCTACTAAGGGGATTTTTGGTACATGTTGTTTATATGATACAGACATATTTGAAACTTTTCATTTTGTGTTTCTACACATAACATAATTGCAGAATCCAAAGCTCACTCTCAAAAAGGATGTCATTTTAATAAGTGAGAAATGTTACTCTATGCTTAGGACTATGCACAATTTTAGTCACTTAATATAGTTTTGAAAATACATACTTTTGATCTGGAATAGGTAATTCTACATACACGAGAATAACAGAGTCAGGATAAGCTTTTTCATCCTCTCAAGCTGCAGATACCTCCTCGCACATTCCCTGGGCATTTAACATGCCAGTAAAGCACGTGAAGAGGTTGTGTGTGTTTTCACATGGTGAAATGAAGTTGCTGCAGCTCCAGCACAAAGATCTAACAAACCTTGGTCATGGTAATGGTGGCACGTGATACTGCAAGAAAGCAAATCCCTGCTCCCAACTGCTCCTGTCCTACCTGGGAAAACAAATCTGATAACAACATTGCAAGGAAAATCACTTTCTAATTCCTATAGTTTACATGTCTAAGCTGAGACTTTGAGATCAGACATAATGTTGATTTATTAATACTAAGAGGGCCTTTCTCTTTTATACACAAGTGTTCAGACTGTTCTTTGTCGCTGTAAAAGGTTGTTACAGACTTAGAACAGTGAGGATTAGTGGAACAATGGTGGTTCTGCTCTCCAAGTCCAGATTTGCCCTACACCCCTTGGCTTGCTGTGATTCTCACCAATCAACACCTTCCTTAGCAGAAAACCACTTGTTTCCTCTTTATTTACTCAGAAACTAAAAACCACCTAAACTGACTGCAAAACACCTCAAGGTAAAACACACAAACCAACAGAACTCGAACAAAGCAAATGTCACTTCTGGCTTCTAAAAGGATAAGCAGGAGGACCCAAGGAAGGACAGGCTGGTCAGCCTCACTTCAGCACCTGGGGAGATATCAGAGCAAATAATCCTGGAAAACATTTCCAGGCATGTGAAGGGTAAGAAAGACATCAAGAATAGTCAGCATGTATTCACCAAAGGGGAGTCATGCTTGACCAAGCCGAGAACCTTCTAGAATGAAGGATAGTTTGGTAGACAAGAGGAGCAGTAGATATTGCCTGCCTTAACTTCAGCACCACTTTGGACACCATCTTCCCACCAAATCCCTAGAGAGGTGTTGTTGAAATACAGGCTGGATGAGCAGGTTGTGAGGTAGATTTAAAACTGGATGAATATCGAAGCCCAGAGAGTGGTGATGAGTGGTGCTAAGTCCACTTGGAGGCCAGGAACTAGCAGAGTATCAGTACTGGGTCTGACCCTGTGTAACAACTTCCTTCATGATATGGATGTTGGGGCAGAATGAACCGTCAAGCTTGTTTGCTGAAGACACAGAATGAGAAGTGGCTGATACACCAGTGGGTCGTGCTGGCTTCCAGAGGGACCTGGGCAGGCTGGACAAATAGGCCAACAGGATCTTTTTTACCTCTGAGGGTGACCAGACATGGAACAGGTTGCCCAGGGGGGTTGTAGAAACTCCATCCTTGGATATATTCAGAAGTTGTCTGAACACTGTTCCGGGCAACTGGCTGTTGGTGACCCTGCCTGATCAGTGAGGTTGGACAGGATGACCTCAAGAGGCCTCTTCCAATCTCAACAATTCTGAAACGAACCAGAATATACAGACCTTTCAGAATTCCATTTATTGCCTCCTAAGAAATCACCATCATTCTTGTCAAGTCTGAGTCCTGAGGTCTCTCAAGATCAAGGTCCTCACCTTTGTCATGGTCTGAGTCCTGAGGTACTGTGTTAATTTGGTTGCTGATATAACAGCATTTTGTGTACTTCACTTTGTATCTACCTCTATGGGTACTTCAATAAAGCTAAATAAACCTAAATATGCATGCACTTCGTTCAAAATCCTGTTAGTTTTAGGTTCTTTTCCTTTTGCCCTTTCACCTGGTACTAAGCACAAAACGACATGATATCAAGTCACCTTTTCTAGGAAATATATACAAGACAATTAATATTTAATTTCTTCAAATGCTGAGCCCCATGTGAGTGACATTTTGCCTATTTTACCCCTTCCCGTGCTGTGGAAAGACAGCCCATGTGTAGCACAGGAGTCAACAGACTTACAAATCCATTTGCTTTGATATCTGGAACGACAAGGCTGTCTTAAAATTCTATGAGCTTCAATTAAAACACAGCTGAGGGCAGCAGGCCAAAGCATGGCTGCGAGAGTGGTAGAGCCAAATGCTGGCAGGAAAAGGAATGAAGTGTTGGAAATCAAACCAACTCCTGTAACTAATAAACATGGACAAAGGTGTATTCCCTTCAGAGCAGTTCATTAAGTTCAGTTATTGCTATCTGTCTTCTTATGCAGAAGTCAAAAATTTCTTGTTTGTTTATGAGCTCTTTTTATGTTGAAGAATTTAACAATCCCTGATAGAATACATTCCCTCCCAGAAAGGTCAGTTTGCAAACAGTATATATTAAATAAGGAATAGGCAGAAATCCAATATAAATATGCTCCAGAAACACCTTAGGCGGCAGTTTTGACTTCCAACTCCGAACTTTTCCAATTAAAGACTCCTTTCAGCTCTGTTGCAACCTATTACATGACCTACACCTAGTCAACCACATTCTCTTCTCTTATTTTACAGAGCTGTATAAAGGACTTTGGTTCTGAACTATTTCACAACTCATGTTTGTAGCTTCTGTGTTCTTCTTTGGACTGTAAGCTTCAATGATCAGAGGCCTGCACAGATGAACTGAAATATTTTATTATAGCCATTACCATTGAGCAATCAGCATGTTTGAGGAGGAAAAAAATTATTTTCCCTGCATAGTTGCAGAAAATTCCAGATGCAAGATATATATGCACTGATGGTTTCAAAAAAATGAAATAGTTCAGGAGAAAAAAAAAAAAGCCTAGAACCTCAGGGAAGCACTATATCATCCAGAGAATGACACAAGTACAGCTCATCCTGAATACAACACCATGGTAATATGCATCAAGAGCGTAAGTAGAAAGCAACAGAAATTTCTTGTGTTTCAACTGTACACTTGTACCTAATGATAGATGAAAACACATTATTCTTGTGTACGGCCATAGACAACTATCTGCTGTAATCCACTGGGGACAGAATCCATTTCCTGCATTTGCAGAGGTCATCATTGTGATTCCATTCCTTACTTAATGGAAAATAAACTACCACATCAGGATGGATAAATGGAAGTAAAATACAATGAGCTACAAAGTCAACTTTGAGACAGTTGAAAATCCTGTCCTGAGTCCTTGTCCCAAATCTTATTCCAAGAGTTTTATTCTTTCTAATAGTTTACAGTATTATTACTATTAGTTTATTTCTTTTTTAAGTCTCATGGAAAATGAACACCAGGAGGACAAGCAGCACCCTGTCCAGAAAACACCCTTTGTGGTGAGCTGCACCTTGCTCCATGTCACTGCTTCGAGTGGGAAACATTTGGTGAAGAAAAGGGCATATCTGAACATGGGATTGGCTTTGACCAAAGCAAAACATTCCTTGAAAAATCAGAAAAATCAGAAAAAATTATTTGGCACAAAAGCAAGCAAGAGAAATACAGGCACAATGAACAGTGGTGACTGCTGCAACTATATTACTCTGAAGGAAAAAGACAAGAGGGTAAAACACTTAATGGAGTGACTTATTTCAAGATTGAGATTGAGATTGACCCCATTCCCCCACCCCTTCCCACTTTTTAACAACTGAAGGACAGCAAGAAGGCACAGCAGCTTATTTTACACATCCCTACTGTGATTATAGGCTATTCGAGACTCAGTCTCAATCAGCAGTGGCAAAGCCAGTAAATCCCTCCCCCCCAGTTCATAGTCATTGTTTTTAAAGTCATTCAAAAAAAAATCCTGTTGCCCATCAAGTGATATACCCCTCTCTAAGTGAAAGGTGCAGTTCCAGGTTCCTATCCTATGATGATATGGGTAATTATACCTAGATCTTGCTTCACAGCTGCTCCTTAGACAAATATCTCCCCACCTTCATGTACTGGACTACAAGGTTAGAAGATGTGTCATCTCAGACTATGGGTAGCACCAAATCCATTTGCCTGCAAAAAGGAGAGATCAACAAAACCAAGACTTTTTAAAAGCATTACAACTCCCTGAAATCAGTCATCAGTTAAACTGACATTGTGGTCTAAACTATTCCCCTTCTTCTGTATCCAGTTTTCTGAATGATCTTCAGACATTGAACAACATAATCAACCATCTGCAGGGCTCTAATTTTCCTTCATTGTTGAAAGAAATGCAAATAATTTCTTTTTACTGAAAAATACCTACTTTCAGAAGGCAGGGAAGACACAAACGCTAAGGATGCACAGGAACAAATCCACAATTCAAAATAATTATTACTTGAAGATTTTCCTACACTATTACACAAGACTGGTTCCAGTGTACTGTTTTCAGTAAAATAAATAAATGCAAAAAAAAGAAAAAGACACTTTTTTCCCCTCTCCATTAGAAGAACAAAGAGACAAAAACCATTTCGAGCCATCTTGGACCCCATATTCTGGACTTCTCTAAGAGCAGGTAAGGTTTTCAGCATAAAGTGAAACAAGAGGGAAAAATAAAAGAAGAACCTCTTGCTAGATTACAGCATGTTTTTGCTTCAGTGCTGCTTGATGGCTGTTCTGCTACCTACAGAAACTGCCCAGGTACCCACATATAAACACTACAAAGTATTCAGGCTGTCTTGCTGTCTCTGCTGAAGGAACAGCCTGAGTCATGTAGGACAGCCTCTGGCTACACACCACCTGCAGTCAAGGATGTCCTCCCCCAGTCTATTAAATGGCCTTTATAGCAGTTTTAAAGGCTACAAGAGAAGAGCAAATCCCTCCCAAAGGTACAATGCACTGCAAAATCACTCTATGATTCTCACTTATAAGATGATGGCCATAACTCTCAGAGTACTTGATGTTTTCTTTAAAACCTTCTTGAAGAAATAGGTTCTGTGGCCAAAGTGCAGTGGAGCAAGGCTTGCTGAGCATTTGATAGATTTGGGTCCAAATCTAGCGGGCAAAATCCTATGATCTGTGCTAGGCAGAAAGTCAACAAGATGATCACATATAATTATCATTTCTGGCTTTAAGAGCTTATGAAAAGCAATCCTTTACAATTCATCTTACATAAACCTGTATTACATTGATTAATAAGAGTAGATTGCGGGTCAAAATAGTCATATTGATTGACTTATAAAATACTGAACTAAGTTGCAGTCCCTGTAGGCAGGAATTTAAAATGACAGAGGTTTAAGCTAACATTAAAGAGCACGGAATTCAGGTTTGTTACCTGTTTTGATTAATATGCAGTAGGTTATATACTGCAGCACTGTAAACTTAATAAGTTGGTAGAAATAGCATTGCTGAGGCTCCTCCTCCTCCCAGGGATGCATAGAGAGCTAAATTTAATGGCAAGTATAAGACTTCTTCTGTATACATACAGCAGATTTCAGAGGCTTTACTGTCCTCTCTCTTTGTCCCTGTCTCACTATTAACAGGTGACCCACACCTGTGAGTATCACAGAAGAAATCAGTCAGCAGTGATAGAACAACCCCTTCCCGGTGGCTATAGACCAAGGTTTAAACCCTCAGCCTCAAGCTCACCTTCATGGCACACCAGGTCAGTGTTCTGGAGTGGGATGCTTACAAAAGCCAGTGAGGTTTCTCCACTTCAGCTCTCACATCTTTAGCAAAGACTTTCTAAAAAGATTAGCAGGAAAGAAAAATCTATCTGATGTGATCTTCATTAAGAGAATACATTTTCCTGTGGGCAGAGATACAGCAGTGCCACTTAAGCCAAGATGCCAGGATTCAGCATCCGTGCGGTGTCACACCAGCTGATCAAACTGCACTATAAATCCAAGCTGTCAAAGAGAATTCAGCCCATATTTGAGGAATCACACCTTCTGCTCCATCCCTAGGAGGAGACCAGTCTTCCAAGGCAGCAGAAATGCCTACTGAACTATTTAATTTCAATGAGTTTACTGCCTCCTAAGAGCAGTATTTAATTAGTGCCTAACCTTGCTGTTTGGTGTCACATTGCAGCATTTATATGTTCACTGCCCAATTAACCAAATTTGTGAGAATCAGGTCTGGGATGACTACGTAGGAAACTAGCTTAATTTTAAGCAGCTAAAAGATTTACAACTAAGGGAATTATCAAAACTATCAAACAAATATATACTGTTACATTAGTATTTACTGAAGCTGAAAACAAAATTAGCAGACAGTTCTTGAGATAAGTCAGATTCTTGTATGTTAATCCTTAGGTAGGGATGAGGTTTTTTAAAGGAGGCACTTTGGAGAAAGGAAACATCTGCCATGTAAACAGTTGGATAAAACACAGAAAATATTGAATGTTGTTCACAGAAATTCTTCTGAGACGTGCTGTGGGCAGAAGCACAGCACATTTATAGAGATTTTCCTTGACATCTCCCCATGTTATTCTTAAGGCTTATTGATCCTTGTGAGTCCCTTCCTACTCAGGAGATTCTATGGAAGGCATATACAACTCCAAATCTGGGTGTCCTGAAAAGGAACACCACCACTGTTCCCAGCAGATCCTATGGACTGATAAGTTTAAACTTTAAATCGGGCCAAATCTAATTAAATAAATATTTTAACTCTGATCTATAGTAACAAAAATGAAAGCAGGTCATAGCTCCCTTTTAATCTTTTTTTCCTATCTTCCCGATTTAAAAAAATTTGCCTTATTACCCTTGGAAAATCTGTGCAGTTGCAATATGTGACTGCTTAGAAAACAGAGAAAAGGGATAATTTATTTCTATGAAAAATTTAGAAAAAACATGTTTTCTCCATTGAGTTTTTTTTTTTTGCTTTTAATTGATATGATTCAAGTACAAATAGACTAAAACCATATTTTTAAATCCCATTTTCCTCACTTTTGTATGTAAATAGCGAGAAGCTTTCTGTGCTATAAAATCTAGACCTATTTTCCATACATCATATAATTATTGACATATAAATATATATTTATTACACATAATATATAGTTCTTCATTAGTCAAAATATTATTTACCACATCCTCCCAAAAATCTCAGATATCCAAGTACTAAACAATTAAGAATACCCTTTTTGAAAATTATTTAGAAAGGATTTTTGGTACTCTTTTAGAACTGAAACTATATTTATTGTAGGTAACTGATTCTACATAACCTTTCTGGTACAGCATCCCCACATGGATTACTGCCTGTATGGATTTCTAGTCTCAGTAGCAGCTGAGGAGGTATGGAAAGGCCCAGAATGTAGAATGAAATGGGATGGGATCAGAAGGGCATCAGGGCTACAAACCCCAGCACATGAGAATCAGCTCTTCTGGAGTCACCTCCAAGCCACCTCAGCATGTTAGGCCAGATATCCCTGGAAGGCTCCATCCTGTAAGCCTGGCCCAAGGGCAGCAGAAGGGTCCTGTGCACCTTAATAGAGTGGGAAAATCCAAGGAACTGAGGGTGCCTGTCACAGCCACTGTGGTGCAGCACTAATATTTGCCCTGCCTAAACCGATGAGCTTTTCAGTGTCTACCATTACCAATTAATAAAATCATATTTGAAGGAATTATTATACGACCATAAACAAGCATACCAAACCATTGTATTTGCTATTGTCACACTTGAGTTATCACACTTGTTCCAGTCTTCACAATCTAGTGAACACTTCTGGTTATATACTTCACGTAGCCTCAGTTTCGTCCCTTAACAGAGAACACTTGCAGCAGTTTGTCCTTGCTGCTCACACCAAACCCACTAAAGGTGAACACCTCTGATGCAGTTATTTGCTCTAGATATACTCGAAATGTACTATAACATTCCATTTCAATAACAAACTGAAACCTTCAATGTAAGACCATTAAGTAACTCACACTTTGCTTTTTCTCATTAAGTGGCATTTAGAAGGAAGCCATTAAATTTATAGAGGGTTAAAACCAATAAGAAAGCTCAAAATGCTTGCTCATTAACTCATTCACCCTTGTGCCTCCCAGGCCATTACTTCCCTTCTTATTACCAACTTGCAATAAACTTCTTACTTTACTGCCCCGCAAGTTGCAAAAACAGAATGATGCCTACACAGTTATCTGATTCGTGAACAGATGAAAGCAACACCTCAGTGTGTATTTACATTAGTATGATTTATGTTACAGTTTTCCTAATATACAAAATTATTAATTACTTAATGCACAAATACAAGTGTTCAGGCACTTTTTTCCCTGAAGAATATTGTTTTGTTTGTAAAGTTGGTTCGTTTGTCTGTGGGCCAAAGAATATGGAGCCTTTTACACTCAGCTAATCATAGAAGCAAAGCAAGTCTGAGTTAAAACCTGAGTAGGTCCAAATAGCACCATTTACAATGAAAATAAATTTTACAAAAGAGTTGTCGGGAATAGTACTGTCAGTTATTTTGAAAGAGAATATACTAATACAGTTTTATCTATTAATAATCACAAGAGTCAGCTCCAGCATTTTATTTCAGATAAATATGAAAAATTAATGCTTTCACCTTCCTTGGAATTCTGAGAGCAGCCTAATTCACCTGCACGGGTTTAATTTATCTCAAAATTCTCTTTAAAATCACCTCTTAAACTTCATTCTTCAGGTAATTAATCAGGATTAAGCTGCAGCTCCCTTTTTTATGAAATCAAGAACCCACAGATCTGAACTAGAAAAAACAGTGGCAAAAGCGAACAACAAGGAATAAATGCAGCCATGTAACACACAAACAAGAAAGTACAGCTACATCTATTTCTTACCTGTACCATCATCTCTACTGCAGCAGTGTTCCCAAATTGCAGGGGAAGGTCAGGATGGCTGCACTACTTGATATAAAACAACTATTGTAGCTGCTTTAGAGAACAGAGCATTTGCTTTATTGTGAGACAATATAAAGCCAGACTAAACAGATCTACTTTGCTCCCTGACAAGGCCACTCTGTCTTTGCTTTTTAAGGCAAATTTTCTGTGGAATGAAAGAGGTAGGAAGGGAAAAATAAGAATATCACTGTGAAAGTGAAATTCATGGAAAATTCAGAGGGAGTTTGATAATACATGAATCCTAAAAGAGAGACAAAAAGTTATAGTAAACGTCCTGTGGAGAAAGACAGAAACCTTGCCTTACTGACTCTTTTAAAAAGAGACAGGAAAAAAAATATTTCTAATTGAAAAGGAGTGGATCCCAGCAACTACATATTTGGGATCATTCTCGTGCATGTGAGTTCATGTGCTCTCCATTCCTACAGCAATTCATCAAAATGTGATTTTGTGTGGACTACCAAGTAGCCTCTTAAAAAATTGAATAATGGAGAAGAGACAATAGTGAATTGATTTCTTCAGCACAACGAAAGCTGACAAGAAGAAATTAAACATTGCTAACTTTTATCATAAAGCACTACATCAATATTTCCAACCAGAATGCTCCTTTTTCCTAATTACATCAGCTGACCAAGAATATTCTGATTGATGGGAAGGAATACAGACTGAGGTATGGAGGGGAAAAGGGAAAAATGTGTCAAACAGGCAATGTGGAAAGTCTGATTTTGCTGAGTTGAGCCTGGGACTGCTACTCTTTAAAGGATACTGCCTGCAGCTCTGATGTGACTCCTGCAATGAGCCTTTATTGCAGAGGCTGCTGCAGAAGGGGCAACTTTCTGTAACATCACCAGGGCAGTGATGCTTTATAAGCCACTGCTTCTCCTATGTAAAGATTAATTTCTCATGTAGCATGAGGTAAGTCTTGGCAAGGGTGTCAGCCATAATAAAATAAAATAATCTCACATAGGAAGCAAAAATCCTTTGTCAGATAAAATTTACAGCCTACGTTGGGTATTTGTATGGCCTCCAGCACTGCAGCATCCCAATACAGCTTTTGATGCATCCAGCTCAGGTTTCTCTAATGAAACACAGAAGAGCCCTCAGCCTTGCTGCTTTGAAAGATGAGAACCAAAGCACAGTGTAATCAACTGATTGGCTCAAAGTCATCCACTGAAAGTCTGTGGAAGAGAGAAACACTGTGATCCTGTGTCTGCAGGGTACCAAGCTCCAAAACAAATCTTGGTAATCTGCTTAATTCTCTCTGCCTGGAAACCCTGTCTCTGAGAAACTATCACAGTCTACCAGACCAAGATGACATTTGGAGACAGCAGCACATCCCCTCGACATAACTTGCCCAGAAAAATCAAGGACACAGAGTTCTTATACCCCAGTTATAGCAATAGGAAATGCAGCTAGTGCAAAACTGCTGTCCTCAAGAAATGAGAGGCAGAGAGAGAAGAGGGGACTGGGGAGGAAAATGGAAGAGACTGGGGGAGGAAGGGTGAGGGGAGAGAGAAGGAGGGACAGATGAGTTGGATTTTCCTGTGATTTCATTTTAAATCAAAATTCTACTGAACCTAATTCTATTCTTGTCTGCTTCTTTTTTACTGGCTGCTTTCTAGGGAAATCGGCTTAAGGGAAAGATACTGGATCAAATACATGAGAAAAAAAAAAAAAAAAGTGTTACTCTTAAGTTGAAAAAAAAAATCCAAACCCAAAGAATAACGAAGGCATCTCAAACAAAAAGAGAAAATCAATAGTGAAGTGGCAAGATCTGTAAAAGTACACAGAAAAATCTACCAACACACAGAATAAGTACTCACTAATGAAGCAGATCAAAGCAGAACAGGAACATGAATAAGAAGAACTGAAAATGTTCTGAATGAGAAATATAATATCAATATAAAAAGCATGAATAATTGTAAAACATCAAAGTGCCACTCAAAATTCACAGGTCTCAAATTTAAACTTGAGATTTATGAAGTGATGGGTCAAGGGAGAATCATCACAAGCAGTATACTTCAGACTGAGGGGAATAAGGTAAAAAGCAAAGAAACTGTTACAAGGGGATCCTGAAAAGACAGAATTGAGAATGTTGTATTTTAAGGAATAGGCATTTTATTAGGAGGGCAGGGATCAAAGGAGGTCATAAAACATGGGTTGCTTCCCGACCAGTCTGTTAAATAAACTTTATTTTTCTGCCTGGACTTCACAGCTTACAGAAGCAAGAGGCCCTCAAACCACCATAACCCACACCTTAGGCAGAACAAGGTAATACTGTCAGTCCCTAAATCAAGCACAACTGCCTTTTCCCTGTGAGTTTAATAGGTAAAACAAAAGCCACATGTACAGCCCATTACAACAGCAAAACAAAGAATTAATTCTCCACTTCCCATAGGCAGGCAGGCATTTATCCACCCCAGGACAGCCACACTGCATCACATGTAACAGTGAATTGGGAAGACAAATGTCATCACTCCAAATATCTACCCCTTTTTCCTCCTACTTCCCCAGCTTCACATGGTGTGCATGACACTGTATGGCTGGGATACCCCTGTGGTCAGTTGGGATCAGATGTCCTGGCTGTGTTTTTTCCCAAATCCTTCTGCACACCCAGATCCTCATGAGTGCGATGAGGAGCAGAAACAAGCCTGGCCCTTTGTCAGCCCTGCTCAGCAGTGACAACACATCCCTTTGGTACCAGCATCTTTTCCAGCACAAATCCAGCATTCAAGCCCCTTACCAGCTACTGTGAAGAAAATTAACTCTCTCCAGCCATAACTAGCACATGGCTCCAGCAGGGACTGCAGGCAAGTCTTCCAAACCACCTGGGTTACCTGAGCACGTTGGAGAAATCGCCACTACGTGCCTAAGTGTGCAGCAGGGGACCAAAACCACCAGGTAATTCCACTGGGACAGGGAGCTGAAAAGTTCCTTTCACCACTATTATGTATTAAAAACACACACTGATCATAAAAATCAAGTCCATGAAGAGTTAGGCCTGAAGTCTGGCTTTTCGCCAACCAAATGAAGTCATACATTGATGTACATGAAGAAAGAGAAAAATCAATTTTGGTTTTAAACTTGCAGAAGATCAACAGAAGAACTTATTCTAAGCACACAATAAAAAAATACTATTTTATACAGTGCCTTGCTGTTTGTATAACAAATTACAGCACTTCATTCATTCCTGAAATATTTGAAATCTTTCCCCTCCAACCTGAAATCTGAAAATTCAGGTTACAGTGACTGGTTTTATCATTTCACAGGTCTTCTGTGGCTACTCTGTATGGAGAGTAAAATTATCAAACTAGTTTCTGCATGATCTTTCTGTTATCTCCTGAAAGACATAGACAAAGAAACATCACAATAGCTCTAACATTAGCTGGAAAACAAGATTATATTATTTAGGTCTTTTAAAAGCCTCTTACAAGAGAAAGGCCTGACACAGCTCTGTTTGAAGGAAATGGGAATCTTGCCACAAGCACCAACAGATTTCATTCAGACAGAAGGTGAATGTTGAAGTACAAAAAATTTTGAGACAAAGTAATCACTGCTACAGTAAATCCAATTAGTAAACAACACCCCTAATGCCAAAAGCTTATTTTTTGAATGGCTGATAGAATTGTTCTGCTTGAATGATTTTATTGCACATATTTCCCCCCCCTCCTTTTCTTGCCTTTTTAATATTCTGTTCATTTAATCAAGTTGAATAAGTGATTCAGTAAATATTTGGCTGCTGCTTGCTAATTCAGGTAAGACTTGTACGCTTTCTGTGTAAAACACAGAAGGTTTGGAACAACCCTAATTCTGAATTAATCCATTTTCTGGATAGCTAATGTATTTTTTTTAAGTCTTGAGTCTTTTTGTTGATGGAAAATTCAGATGACAAATTCAACTGATCACAGCAAGACATTCGAGTTAGTAAAATCTGCCTGCAAAGGACAGGCAAATGGACTGAACAGAGTGCATGAATAAAAAGCAATGGAATTCAATGCTGATCCATGTGAAGTGAGGCATGCAAGAGGAAAAGCAAGTCTGGATTGATGAAATCTGGCAACTTGTTAACATTTGGAGGAAATAATAGGTATCTTGAAGCTGTAATAGATCAATCAAAGTGTCAGTTCCATGCTCAATAGCAGTAAAAGAAAGTAGCGTATTAAGAATTTTTAGGAAGGAATAGAGAACAGAACAGGAAATACCAACATTTTGTGCAGCTATTTCCCACCTACTGCAAAAGGATCTCTTAAAGTAGAGATGAGAAGAATAACAGTGGTCAGCGCTATCTCAAGAGTATTTAAATCAAATGCATTTCTTCCTGGGAAGGAGTAAACTAAAGAGGACTATAAAGCTGGGAGCACCATAAAAAAAACTGGAGAGGAAGTAGTAAAATTATCATGAAACAAACAAATACTGCTTCATGCATCACTCGGTTGCAATACGGAATATTGTGTTTCAGGATGGTTTAGATGCAAAAAGTTTACTTGGATATAAATTCATTTAGTACATAGAAAAAAATCTATCAATTTTTATTTTCTCCACCAAGGCAAAAGAAAAATTCTTTTTTTCTAAAGGATAATTCAAAGCAGGAAGTTATTAAGAGTGAAATGTTTATTCAAATTCTGCTCTCAAACTTTAATGATGGACTCAGCCTTTTGTCTATAGTGGACTTCTGGAATTTTTAGGAGAAACTCCAGGAAAAGTCATTGAGAGATTTTTCTCTTTAACATCTTCCACAAAGCTGATGAGCTGCAGGAAAGGAGACCTGTGATAGGAACCACTGTTGAACTAGTGAACATTAATGCCAAAGATCTGGTATCAGTTCCTAGGTTTTGCCTCAGCCTCCTTCCATGGCCTCAGGCTGATCCTTTCATTTTTCTGTCTTCTAGTGAAGAAAAATCCTTTCTTCTAATACACTACTCCTGATTTACTGTGCAGCCTCTTTTCTCAGGACTCACTTGTCTGGCACACAGTGCTTTACATGGTGTGGAACAAAAAGACTGTCTGGTTCTAGCTCCTAGATATAGCTGCAATGCAACTCAGTATATTAAGATTATATTTGACTCATTCTATATTCTATTTCTATTTTAATATTATATTTTGACTTCCTGTGGAGTCAACAATAAGCATTCATTTCTCCAGCCCAACTGCTGTTCACCTTTCCAGCCACAAGTGTGAATTAACATGTTGCCAAATCAAGATAAATCAGACAAATATCAAATGCTGTTCAGGTAACACCTGCAGAGAACAGTGTGCTCTGCCTACAGACTTCAATTCTATAAGTACCTCAGCAAGGCTAGAAAGGCTTCTGAAGCCATTCATAGATCAGCCCAGCCTATACAATTTAATTTTCATTCTAAGATACTAAAAAGATGGTTTGATTCTGGACAGATTTAACAGCTCCTTCGTTTACAGCAAAGCTTGGGAAAGCTATTTAAATAAAAGTATACTGTATGAATCAGGTTAAAAAAACCAACTTAGTTATCTTACATGCTCTGAAGGACCCTGGTACTAAAGTACAGGTAAGTGTATTTTAATATGCTACACTTTGAGCAGATTCATTCTAATAAAGATGATGCTTTAAAAGTCTGACAACACCTGAATTACATTGTAATTAATCTGTGCCCAGAAAGGCGTAAAGCAAAACATGTCTTCAGGACCCACAATGCCATACAGACAAGGGCAGACTGCTCACGAGATGAAGAGCCAGAAGTTTTCCATACAAATGCATTTGCACAATAAAATCCAGCAGAGTAGAAGCTAAAGTCCAAACCACCTCTCAGCAAAGCCCAGTCTTCTACAGACACATGGCTCTTAAAGTGATGTTCAATTGCATGTGGAAGTTCAAATAAATGGACAAATAAGTGGACTGAATGCTGCATCTGCCATTATGAATTCCCAAGCAGGGAGTGTGGGGGCATAAACCAGGATTTTGGTTACCTAATCCCAAATACTGATCAACATTCAACATCACTTTAACTTTATCAATACCTAGGATCCAGGAAAGGCAATGGAAGGTATTTCCAGTCCTAAAGGCAAGAATTTGGTCCTAGATTTGAAAAGTGCTTCATGCTGGCTATTTCTGGTCCCCTGTTGCTTTTTGCAGAGCTGATGAAGCACTCATAAAACATCATAATGTTCCAACCATTGCTGAATTCTCTACCTTATGTTCTTGATCATAAAGTGAGTTGATTTACTATTGCCTTCAGGCAGAGTGTTTGTGGCAATTAAATGCCTTGAAACTCTTACCAGTAATAGACTTCATTGAAGAGGAGTGGCCTAGGCAGCTTTTAAAAGGGTTAAATCTTCCTTGACTGGTTTGTGGCTGCAATTCCCAGAATACATTTCATCCTAACAAAGGTGATTCATATGATATTGAAAAATCTATTTTCATATTATTGACATCACTTCCCCTTTCTATTCAACATGAGCATCAACTCAGTTCTGCAGAAATTTTAAGTCAAAATCAATTTGAATTCAAGCCAATGGCAAAGACTTGCCATAATTTGTATTGTTGCAGTGTTTGAAAACAGGAACAGCTGCTTAATACAATTCTCACACAAAGAAAAAGCTGGTGCCTCTTCAGGAAGTAACAACGCAATTGTAGAGAGATGAAAACAAGCAACTGGGAGAACATCAGGTAACAGTGAGCTGGCTACAAACACAACATCAGCATAGGAATCGCTGCAAGAAACCTCCCTGTCTCAAGCTGATCTCAGATCTCTGGGCACCCATTCCCAGGATGTTGTCCTGGAGTTTGCCCAGGCTGGGTTTAGAGTCTTCTGAAGGAATGGTTGGAGAATGGGGAAGGTAGTAGGACCCTAAATAAAAAACAATATGCTTTATTTGCAAGTGTACTGTTGATACCATGGGCAATGCACACAAAATAGCAGAAATCAGCACAGTGAAAAGAGAAATAAATACTAATTTTGGTGAATCACCTTTAAAGCAAAATCCAGAGAATTAAGAGATATCAAGTGTAGCCACATGCTGATAGCAGAAAAGCTGCAGTTTGTACTGCCACGGAGACAGAGCTTTTTTTTTCCTGTCATGACATTTGTGAGAATGTCATGTGGCCCATGTCTTTGCACACCGAGATGTCAAGACTCAGACATTTCATGGTGTGTACTAAAGGCATTAAAAACCAAAAGTAAATAACCCCAAGCATTTACAGTTGCTCAAAAGCCCAGACTATCAGTCAACAAAGCATTTATCATGAGTTTCTGCACTGTTTGAAGACATATGCAGAGTCTGCAGTGTCTGCTATCAAAATCCAGGAGTCTTCATGGCAAGACCCCCCCCACCACCACCTGTGCTCCCTGTGGATGCACACACACAAATGCACACATGAATGGAAAAGTGTCAGCATTCTTGCTGACGACTTCTCTCGATAAAATCACTTTGAAAGGCTTGGGAAGGGCTTTGCAGGCACTTCAGTCTGCACGTCTGCTGTCCCTCTCTGTGGTTTATGATCCCCAATACATCAGTGGTGTGAAAACATTCCAGTGATGTATTACTAATATATCATTAGAGTATTGTCACCTTAGTGATGAATTGCATGAGCACATTGCTAAAGTGCTGTTCTACTGGATATATATTATATAAAAATAATTTCCTGGGATTTTATTTTTTTAGGGACTTAAGGTGCACATTCACAAGCTTATTTCTCAGTTGTTCTGATCTCTCAATAAAGAAATCACTAAAAATTATTATTCTACAATTGGTAAGCTGTGAAACTACCCCACTCCCAAACCCCAAAGAAAGCAGAATTATAGTATATTAAAGCAATTTCTGGTACAAAATAAAGGTTGCTTGAATACAAAAAAAGTTTGGATAGTATGAATTTAGCAAGGACAAAGTGTTCCAAACTGGTTCATCCAACAAAAACTTTAGACCATACTGCATATGGTAGTAGTTAGTACTGGTAGTTATTCACAAGAAATGCAGGTTCTAAATTTCCAGGCTTACTTCCACTTTCTACACTGCACACTCTCTGTGTCTGTATCACTTTGAAGGAGGCATCTCTGCTCACAGTCATACAAAGAAAAATTCAGGCACACAAAGGTCAGTTGATTTACTGAGATCTTCTGGTAGCTGAGAGCAGGAGTAAAGCCTCATAGTCTCTTACCTGCAGCTAGCAAGAACATTCCTCAGATGTTAAGCACTGTTTAATGCCACAGATCTTTATTTTGACACTTACACCTTTTTCCATGTATCACAAAACTCCTCAAGACCTTGGGGCTACAATGTCACTTATTTGAAGCACAGCCCTCTGTCACCAGTTAGGGCAGACTCCCAACCATTTCTGAACTGGTATAAACTGTTACTCTGTAAGATTCAGCTCTAATTTGGTTTGATTTACATGGGTTTGTGCTGGCTTTTCCCTTTGCTTATAGTTTAAATTCTCCTACAAGCAGAACTTGCACTCCCCTCAGAGTACTTAAAGTAACTGCCTCCACAGCACCACTTCTTCCTTTTTTTTTTTTTTACACTTCCTACCTTTCCCTTGAAGTTTCATGTGCTTTATTTCCAAGTGATTATAAATGTAGGAGGCACAGAAAAGTGAGTGCTCTCCAAAATCCTTTCTGCTACCCTCCTTTCTTGAGCAATGTCACACCCTATATTACACAAAGACAAAAATAATAAAGGAATTAATTTGCTATGAGAAAAAAAAACAGCAATGGCTACTCTGATTCATACCTCCTTTATTTGGCATGGGTCCCTTTCAAGGTAATAATTCCCCTTGTGTTAGTCTAGAGATAAAGGAGATTACAGTTTCAAAAGCAGAGCTTTCCTTTTCCTGAAAAGCTAATTGTCCATCTGTCTTCAAAATAGATTAAGAAGCTGCTTCAGCTGGCAAAATTCTTCAGTCCAGATAAAGACACCAAGCCTTAAAGGAATGAAGAACAAAACATGAGAAAAAAGGCTGAGTCTCAAATCAACAGCAGGAGGAGGAACTTAAGACCAAATTCACTTCAACCTCCTGAAAATTACATCAAATCTGACTCTACATCCTCTGGCCTAAAAGAATGAGTAGGTAAGATTGACTTTATATTCTTAATATCAACATTCAATGAGATCTGTTAAAATAACCTATTTGAGGTGCTCAGACATAAGATGATGAAGCAAATATTGAACGAATAGAAATGAGTATGAAAAACATGAGCCACTGATGCTCAACACTGAGGGTCAACAGATCTGCACTGACAAGTTAATTCATCACCTGAACATTTCAAAAAACAAAGTGACAATCAGACATCAGTCAGTTCAGACCCACTTATAGGTCACCGCCATCATTGGTTCTCAACTCAGTAAAGCATCTAGTAAGGTGACTTACCTCCTCTTTATAGGCTCAGTTATATCCACTTCCACTGGATTTGAGCTCTTGACTAATTCAGAAGCATGCTTCAGTTCGGGAAATAATAAAATCACTCTCAAACTAAACAAAAGAAGAAACTCAGAAAGCCTAATAAGAAAGAGAGAGGGGAAAAAGCTTGAAAGGAGAATATCTTCCAACATGCTAAAAGCAGGATAAAAAGACAAAAAGCTCCACTGCAAAGAGAAGCACTTAAAAATGCTAAATTTATTCTGGACAGAATAAAAACTTTTTTTCCTTGCCAAGCCTCCTGCTTACATCAGACATCGAATTTTCCAAATATAGCCTAGTAATTATTGATGACTTTTTTTTATGCCCAAGATGAAAACTGTCAGGGATTGTTTGAAGGTTTTTCCAAAAAAAGTCTAAAATTTTGCTTTTACCAGAACTCAGATCTCCACTCTTCACCTCTTGGATACTCTGGTAGAAGTAAATAGATGCCCACAGGCAGCAGCACATGCTAGAAATGCTCCTAGAAAGCTCCAATATATTACGTATATTCTCCCACACTTGCATTCATGATTGTTTTTGGACACTAGATAGATCATATTATACTCTATGAAGGAGAAACCTGAGTAAGAACCCACCTGTAGAGGCTCTCAACTCAAATAGCTGCTTCCATTCCCCATCAGTGACACACCACTTTGTTTGTCAGTACATTTTTCTGAAGGTTCATATCAAAACAGGCCTTTGCAACACAAATTAGTTAAGAGAGAAATTGAGCTATTTGGACATATCTAGTTCAGCTGTGGTTTTCAGATCAAATTTGGGCATTGACTTTAAGGGCTCACTGAAACGGCATTCAATTTTCTCAAAATCATGAGAGCTAAAAGTGCATTTTATTGAATCACAGACTGACTTTTAATTCTGGAGACAGTTAAAACAAAAATACAACAGGCTTGAAATAGGCAGCACTTGGGTCAGCAGTTCACACTGTGAGCTGTGTCTCTACGTGCTGGGAAAGATGGGAGAGGAGGGAAAGGACAGGAAAATGATTGTTACTTTCAAGTTTCAGCCTGTGGTGCTGTCAAGTGCATTACTAACCAGAAACTTTAAGCAAGGTGCTCAGTTACAGAAATCCTGTATTTTTCCCCTATGGATTCACTTGTTGCCTTCATTCAATGGCAACTGGACAAGTGTATAAGGCACAAGGTTCTACAAATAAATAACACTGATCTTCCAATGGATCACAGATACAAATGCACAATGCTATGTTCTATAACAAAATATTATAAAACAGTAAGATAATTATGGCTTCTGGATGCTGGCATATATTAGTCAGGCACCCCACATGTTAGCTAATTGTAACAAAGGGACTTAGGCACTAGAGCAAAGCATCCACTGGCTCATTCCACTGGACACATGTCCTTAGAAGCCCTTCTGACCGGGTCTTATTAATTTTGCCAATGTTTTCAGAGTTGCAGGTAATGTTGTCTTACTGATGTGCATGATAAAAGAAACTCTAATGAACAGCCTTTGATCTGTGTTGCTACACATCTCCAATGACTGACATCTGAAGTGCACTCATCTCTACACCAGTTGGTGGAGATTTGTCAATTAGTGCAGGTGTCAGCTGAAATAATACAAATCTGGGGTACTACAAAAAGGAACAGTTCCTTGTTTAATTTTCCTTTTGTTCTGAATGTGTGGTTTTGGTGGGATTTTTAAACAAAACAAAACAAAACATTTGTTTGTTCATAATCTGAAGGCTGCAGCACTCAAAGCCCATTCCCAGGCCCTTAACAAGTAAGTGGCTTCAGTGAGATCACTTGCTGTAGCAAAGTTTCCAGGATTATGCCTCAATTAATAATTTTTTTCCCAAAACCTTGAAAGTGCTCATCTGACATTACCTGTATCTTAAGCAGGGATATTACAGAGAACTTGTCAAACATGAAAAAAAAACAAATTTATGTTAAAATAGGAGTAGCTATACTTAACATTTTCCATCAAATGCTGTTATTCAGAATGAAAGTACCTATCCTAAAGTGGAATCAGATAATCTAAAATAATCTTTGTTGAATAAGAGTCTTGACATATAAATTCTTCCTAAAGAGCTATCCTAAATTAAATACCCACAGATATAAAACTACTCAGTGAAACAATGCACAGATGCTGAAAATAAGGTATTTTGATGAGGAACAAAACCAGGCTCTTATTTACACTTGTAATCACCGAGGAGCACATACAGAGCTGACTGATTGGAAGCCTGGAGCTGAGATATTAACTAAAATTACCTGGACTAATTAGAGACAATCAACTGCTAGGAACAGAAGACAGGACAAAGCCCAACCTAAAAGGCAATGCCTAAGAAAATCCTAAGCAAATATGACATTCTGCTACTACAGTGTAGCACTTCAGGAATTGAATTAAACCTTGCAATGGGCTTGACAAGCCAGAAACACTTTCATGGATTTTGACCAGTTTCAGTTTTGAGCAGTATAATTCCCTACTAGAGGAGATTCCCTGGATAACCACTCCTAACAACCAGGGAGGTACCTGTGTGTAGAGGGCAAAGTTGTGCCTGAAGTGGAGCAGAAAACCTGACAGCTCTAGTAGAAGCACACAAGTAGCACATAGTCATGCAAGAAATGTGAAATTCAAAATCCATATCCAATGGCTGACCTGTGGAGGAAGGGGCAGTTCCAAGGCCAAGCATCTTCCCCAGCTGCCTCCCAGCAAGGCTCTGAAAAGATGTATAGCAGGCCTGACTCGTGAAATCCACTGGTTCCCCCTCTGTTCCAGAGGCTTTTTGGCACAATACGAGGCTCCAGAAGAAATCCATCTCACTGCACACTGTGTGTAACCTACAGAGCAGAAAATGTTCCTCTCACCACAAATACTCTTCCCCCGCATGGAGCACAACAGATATATCTGCCTTCTGTAATTTGCCCCAGCAAAGTGTTACAACAACTCTCCCTCATCCACCTACCAGCAGGAGACTATCCCCAGCCTGCCAGATGCAAACAGCAGCCACAGAAGAACAGGCAAAGACTTCTTATCCTTCTTTGTGACTGGTCAGCATATAATTTTGCATTATTGCTTGTGAAAAAATTTATCTTGAATGTGCAGCCATTTCTTCCTATACAAATATTTGAGTTGTAGTAGCTAGGAGTTTCAATTGCAATGACAGATTGTAAACAGAGTAGAAGCTATTGGAAAGTGTCTCAAATCTCAGGGCAGTTAAGGATGACAACATAGAAGCTGTTACTACAGCTAAGAGATGGCAAGACATTTTTTGAAGTATAAATAAAGACATAAATAAATTGAGTGGAACAATCCAGTGAGATTTCTTTGACTTTCAGAAACAACACAAAGAATATATTTCAAAAATTCATCTTCTGTTTTTCCTCAAAGGTTTGTTGCACAAACGTGGATGAAAAATGACTGGGAAATAGAAAATCAAGTGTATTTGATAATCAGGCTGTAGTTTTCTAATAAATTACAGGCATTCCCATCCTAAATATAGTGAATTCTGAAATGCTTTAGGACTCAGGTTCAGATGTTGACTGCACAAATTATTGGATTTAAGTGCTGCAGGGTCAGTGGAAATTTAACATGGATGTAACACAAAAAGCATAAGAAATCTAGAGTGGTCTGGAAATCCAACATAGAAATTACATTTAAAGAACAAGAAAATAAAAGGCAAGTATAATGGGAAGAAACAATCTCAACAGTAGCATAGATCTAAGGAGGTGATCAAACCACAATAGTACCAGACCCACAAAGGAAAGCAGCTGGGAGATTGTCTAATTTATTAGAATTTACTATAAATTTCCTTGTAATGGTATGTGAGGAATTTTGCATTTGCATCTTTGAGACCACAATATTCACAACATGTGCCTTGGATAGGAAATCATCACAGAGATACCAGATCTCCTCCATAGTCTCCTTCTATGCTCCCAGAAGCAATAAAATTCTTATTTTACTTAGAAATAAAGGGCCAACTGTCTCTTCCTCATTTTTTGTTTTCAAGTGTCTCTGCATTTACTGATTTCAGAGCAGCCAGAAAAAAAAAAAAAAAAAAGGCAAAAAAAGGCAGATAAATTTTTACCCATGCTTTTTTTTTTCTAGCTGACTCAGAAGAAAGGATCACTACAATTCAGACCATAAGAGCCTGTTTTTTCACTTCACAACCTCCAATTCAGACATTTCAGGTGAGAATTCCAAGTGAGCTAACCCAAATGCTACCAATAGGACAACTCAGGACTTCTTGTCTAATGTTATTCTGTCACCTCCATATTGCAATTACTGTCTAAAAGCATGTGATTCTGTTGGGAAAATTACCTCAGGACTGTGACCCTGCTTTGTGGAAGAGTAGAAAATGGGACAAGGCGGGGGCATCACATGAGCTTCTACTGCCTGATAATTCGGCCCCAGAAGCCCAAGGTAAAAATTTAAGCTTTACACTTTAAATGTACAAAAGACAGCAGGTCTCCAGCAGGTGCATGGACCAAATTTGATAAGAATGTTTTCTTAAAGTTACAGGGGCTGGAGAAATATTAAAGACAGTGATTACATAAATTTACAGCAACTAAATTGGGAAAAGCCTACATGCTGGGGAAAATTCAAACAAAGATGCTCTTATGGCACAAGGTTTTGAATGGATGAACCTGATGTCTTAAAAAACACAAGCTACTAAGGGGGACTTCATTAACAGGAGACTAATGCTGTACCAATAAACACATTCCAGTGAATCCCACTGCCTTCTGGTGTGTTTTGAGGTCAAGGTTCAGAAAGTGACCTCTGAAGACAAAAATATCAGCAGCTATATGTGACACAGTAAGTGACTCATCAGCTGTGGTGCTCCAAATGCACAAATCCATGAACACAGTGCAATAAGGTTACTGTATTAGAGTGCATTTCTTTCCTTTGTTCCCAATTCAACACAATCCTTATTTAGAAAACACTACAGGACATTGAAAACAGGAGGACTGAGGCATGTTTTCAAGAGTTTGAGGCACAAGTTAATAAAGTTTGAATACTTTAATGATATAGATGCTGTGTGTATTCTTTCAGGTGTAAATATTTAAGCAGTGATCAGAAAGAGGGCACTTGTGCTGGGATTAGGATTTTGCTTTAAACAACAAAAGGCAGTGTGGAAAACTGCTAATGCCATGATCTTTAGAGCACTGAAAGCAGATGTCTGCCTTAGTAAGCTATTTCCTTCTGCAAACAACCTGGTCGATGAGCTGTGTTTGGACAAGTAACTGAACACGCTCTGGAGGGGACAGTGCTCCCACCACAGGGACCTGCATTCACTGATTTCTGTCAGCGTTGTGCTGAATCCTGAATCATCTTTAAGTAAGAACACTCAAAATTAGGACATTCTTAGCCAGTACATCTCAGCCTGCTTAAACAACTTGCTACATTTTACTCTGGAAGAGTCCAATAGTTCAAATGATCAGTGGCTGTATTATTATGATCAAATGGCATAATAATGATAGAGGAGCACAGCTCACCTATTATTGACAGCAGGGCCCAAACCTCCTTTAGCAGCTTTAATATCTGCATCACTGTGCTGTCTGTCCAACATGCACTAATCAGTGTAAAAAATACTAAAATTATAGCTACAGTAAATTCCTGGATATCGTTTGCCTGAGCATTGAACTGTGGAGCCAGAGATCTCCTGGTAGGGTGGAAACACAGCCCTATTTTAGATAACAAGCCTTAGGGTGCTTTGCAATATGGCAAATATCAATTTAAATCGAAGTTTACAGAGACTGGTAGCAGCTACAGACTGTAGTGTGTTTTGGTTTTTTTCCCAGCTGCCTACAGTGCACAGGAAACAACCTTGGAAAATCATCATAGGCTAAAGTCGTGGAGGTGAGATAGAAGTGATTTTTCCAACAAAATGGATATATTCAATTCCCTAAGTTAGCATTACTTCTTACTAATCCTAAATTATGAATAAGCGTACTTCTCCCAAGAGGGTGTCCTTCTTACAGCCAGCTAGTATTCACACAAAAGGTTTGCAGCTGCCAATTCACGAGAATGTCTTTCAAACTCAGACATAAAGTTGAACTCTGTGTCTTCGCTGGAAGACCAGAACCCTGCTAGGCAGCTTTATAGGTAAGACCTTAATCTTTAAATATTAGATATCTATCTCTCAGTTACATAGCAGAGAATTCAGAAGTTCTGTAATGAAAAAAAGTATTACTTTTATACAGAACTAAATTATATTTTTTATTTGCTTATTACATTGTGTGGCCAAGAGTGTTAGTAAAGTTCTTCAAAATCTATTATTTTGTCTGCCTGGTTTCTCTGGGTTCCTCCTGGTTTCTGGCTTTTGCAGGGCACCTCTCTACTGATAACTATTTTTGTCACTAATACAATGCTAGAGACTTAGTAATGACCCAAAAGAGCATCAATCACAAACTTGAATTCCATTATTACTTACTGCTTCCAGATGAATGTAGAAAATAGTGTTAAAAGAATAAAGACCATGAGTTTTAATGAGGAGTTCCCACTGCAACATAAGATATTTCTCAGTCACAAGCTCAGTCAGTGGTACTCTGCCACTTCACTGGCATTTCTGTTTTATTAACTTCTCTTACTGTCTCATAATAAAATCAGTTTAAGAACCATGCTTGCTGTAGTGTGGAGCGACATTAGATAGCAAATCAGTTAAGTGGGCAGCTGCAATGGCATCTCATTATGATAATACCAAGGGGAAAAAAGAGAAAGAAAAAAGCCCAAAAGGCTCGGAAAAAATACTTCCCTACCTCAGGACAGGATCTCTCTACTCAAAGGTTGTTCATTTTGTCCTGTTTGAGGTAAAGAAATTAGGAGGGGGAGGGGAGGGGGAGAAATAAAATCACCCACTCCCCACCTTCTCTTTTTTTCACTCTGCAGGCTCACACAATATGTCAATGGAGATGACTTCCACAAATAGAAAACTCCCCTAAGACAATATTTACCACTATTTTCCCCTTCATATTTTCATGCTCATTCAGATGGGGTGAATATGTTCCTGGTACCAAATTAAGACTGTAGGATTGAGAAAAAGATGATGCTGGTTTAAAATCAGGCTTGAAAAAAGACACTTTAAGGTAACAGGGGCATCTGCTACTCCTCATACAGGAGGGTAAAACAACTTCAAAATCCAAATGATAGCATTACATGTCATTTCTACTGGCGTTTTCATTCACTCACCCTCGTTAATATTGCCATTTTGGCCAACCCTATAGGCAGCATGTTTTATGTTCTTTTTAAAAGCTAGAAAAACAGAAATGGCAGCCTAGGAGATAAGAGATACAAAATCTTCCATACAAAAGTACAGATGCTGATGGGCAGGTTAGGAATAAAACTCCAAAATCAGCTGTGACAGGTAGAAGTTTCTCCTGCCTTCTCATATACCACAGTTATCCTTGAGAAGTTTTCGGTCCTCTTCTCAGTAACAAAGTATTTCCAGGGCAGCATTTATCATAGGAGTGTCTTAGAATTGCTTATGCTGAAAATCAAAAGCAATTTACTAACAGTATCTAGATTTAAAAAAAAAAAATGGAAACATGTTAAAGATGATCTGCTGCATCTGTTAACAATGCCTCATGTTTTATTGCTGAAGACATCAGCAACAGGTTTAGAAGAAATAAGAACTATAGCTTTTATTACTTCATTAACTTTCAGGGTCAAGAAACTGAACCCCTGTTTTTTTCTTTAGTTTTACATATTCTTGCAGCCCAGACAGAAAAAAATTACAAATATCCAGGTTCTGATTCAATTTTTTTTTTCCCAGAAGTTTACACCTATGTTAGCATCTTGCCAAAAACTGAATAGCTTAGAAAACTTAGCTATAAAAATCAACATAATAAAAACCTGCAAGCAACATTGATATAAATCCTTTAAACAGCTTCCCACTCTCGGGCATCACCTCCCATAAAATATCGTTTAGATCAATGATTATCTCAAATAAATGCTTTGAAACAAAAATACTGGGACGTGAGAAGTCAATCACAGAGCACATTAGTACAGGTGAGTTTTCCCTCTTCCTTGCTCAGTACTCATCTTCACCATTTTTAAATGCAAGAACTTGGAGTAGCTCCATATTTCATTCAGATAGAGCTGTGTTGGATCAGTTCTACAATCCTGCATAGCACTAGGCAAAATACCCAGCATTTCTTTTTCAGATTCTCTCCACAGTTGTTTTCAGAAAGAGAACTTGCACTTAAATCTGAGAAATAAATGCAACATTATAGACTTGAATATAGAGCACATTGGTGCATATAAACGAAGAGCTGAGGACATGTCACTTGAAAGAAACCTTGTAAATGATTAACTGAAAAGGTTTTACTGGTTTCATCAAAATAAATGATCTAGTGCACAGAAGGCAAATCATTCTTTTTCTCCTCCTTCAATTTTCACAAGAATTTGCTATCACCTCTGTAATTAAGAGAAGGAATATGCAAGAGATTTGTGGTTTCTAATGTTGTACAAACCTCCCTAAGTGTGAATAAATGCTCTCCTGCAACTGAGTTTCCTTATCAGCACACAGTAAACACTGCAAATAATATTTTCATAAACGACTGAATTGTGGAAGTGCAAACCCATTGTTGGTCCAAAGAATCAGAAACTGTTTTCATTAAATGCAGCAGCCTACTGATGATGGCAAACCTTTTATACTTTATCTTGCATATGTATTTATCCTGAATGCAATTTAGAGGGTGTGCAATGTATAACTCAGCCATCAGCTGTTTGTTCTGTCTGGTTTGTTCACTTTATTTTCTTGTCTAAATCCAATTCACTGAAAGAAAAAATCTTAACCATTTAAAACTTTTTTTTTGCTTAATCATTCCATTACTGTCAAGACAAATTCGAAGTTAGTCTGATAGACAGAAAAACTCTACAGAATTTTTACCTACATGTACCACAGTGAATGTCTTTGATCAAGGTTTAAAGCAAAGACCTCTTCCTAGGGATGCATGCCAGCTTCTTAAAGAAAAATCAATACATTCTGGGAGGAAGCATCTGGAGGATTAGCTTTTGGATTTAACAAAGCATCCCTCACCCAGGGACTTAGGTCTGTTTGAAGCTGCAGATTTTAAATCACACTTCAAATTTAAGGATGCGATTGTTAACTGTTTCCCAAACACAAGTCTGAGGAAAGCATTTCTGCATTTGTAACCCAGGAAAACCGAAGTCCTAGGAGTTGACACCCTGTTATAAACAGACCCAGCAAAATTATTTAATGGTTCCATACAACACAATTACTTCACAGCAAAAAAAAATAAAGATCCTAGAATTAAAGTATTTACCTGCACTACCAGAATTAAAGAAATTTTTTAACATCAGGACATTTGCTAATACTGGAATAGCCAGTACTTCTTTTCCACTGATGGAAGTGCCTCCTTGTGCATTATCACTTTCCAAAGGCATCTGCAGAAGGTCTGTCTGTCCCTTCCTCTCCAGAAAGGCACCACCTTGATGTAGTGCTAAGAAAGTATAAAAAGGAACAAAATTATGTAACATCTATTGAAACTTTAGTGTTTAAACAACCTTCACCAGAGCTGTTGAAAAAACCCAATTTTTATCGAGTTCTGCAATCCAATAAAACTCTAACACTGCCAAGGCCCTGGCACTAATAATGGATGGATGAGTAGAAAGTCAGTTTCTACACTATACAGGCTACAGGTTTTTTTATTTTTAATCTAAACTTTAACTTATCTTTTCAGGCAGGAATGTCATAGAAAGATTTTTACTTAATTAGGTACAAAAATTTTATTTTACTCTCAGCAACAATAAGGCTCCGAAATACATTTGCAGTTCTGGAGAAAATTGACTTGGTAATACAAAATCACCTCCCTTCCACTGAGATTTGAAACCTTACACATTAAAATCACTTTTGAAAAGATGGCTTTAAGTTGATTAATAATTTAGATTTTATGTATTTATTCTAGAAGTGAAACATAAAATACATTATTGTTAAGTGTTGGCTTCAAACCCAACTATTGTGCCTCCTCTCACCAAATGCAAGAGCTACATGGTGGGTTTGAAAACTCCTTCTGTAGAGGGACTAATTTACAGAGATGACTGAATGGCTTACAACAGCTTGGATCCTACTCTATCTGATGAAACAGCAACTCAGCCACACTTTGTGGAAAGAAGGTTGCAGTAGTTTTTTGGGGTTCTTTCCTGCTGATCCATAAAATACTTCCACTACAAATCCTATGCAATCAAGTTTTATAGTAACTAGTCTCCCTCTAAGAAGAGACTCAATTTCAGTGCCATGAATAGCAAACAGCACAGAAAAAAAAGGTTATGGTAGGAATTTATCCAAAACACAAAAGTAATTCAAACATATTTTCTCAGCATCATGTTCTGAAATAAAAAAGGGAAAACAATCGACAGCTCTTTGAGCAATTTCCAATTGCAGTTCTTTTTCTGCATCTTCACTGTGACACCACACTGACCAAGTACCTGAGAACCATGAAATAGGGAACTGTCTGCCACTGAATTGCTATCAAAGTTTAGATAAGTTCATCTCAGGGAAAACAATCCTCCCCTTAAGGAAGGGCACAGCCTGTAACAATATCCCTACTGTCTGCCCTGTCTCTGACCAGGAACTGGGCTAAAAACAGTTTCTGAAGTTGCCCTCTATAGAGAATTTTGCTTCACCTACTTACAGTGCCTCTTCACTGCAGTATTTCAGAAACGCTGTCCATAATATCATCCAAATTCTATACTGACTCCAAATTTCTTTTCCTTCCAAAATGAATGACAAAGGAAGCCTGAGGTTATGGAATAAAATCAAAGAGGCCAAGGAGTGACTATCAAATGCTCATAACCTTTACACATGCATTTCCTCACTCCAGATTTGAAAGTCGGGTACTTCAATTTCTCTTTACTAAAAAACTAGAGGAGTATGGCTCACACCTGAAGTGTCTGTGGAAAGCAGGAAGTCCCCTCCCATAAGATAACATGGGTCAATGGGCCTGAGGGGCACAGCGAGCACAGATCTATAGAAAGAAAGGCAGAAAAATCAATGCTGCCCTCCATAAAAACACCAGGGAGATGAGCAGCAGAGTCTGTAGCCTCCCCACAGCTGAACTAAAAGCAAAAATGCCCATTTGCAAGGCTTTACATTTGAGCACTGTGTGCAGAGAGCTGCTCTCATGCACTCTCTTCAGGATGACGAGTGCCTCAGGTTCTGTAGGTAGCAGCTTATGGACACACTGTGCCCTGCAGATCCAGGTGCTGTCTTGGCTTCCCTCCTCCTCACTGTGTGAGTCTAATAGGTAATTCCTGCACTGACAATTCTAATCCCTCAGTAAAAGGGCAGAACCTAAAACCTCCAGTAGTCATTCACGACATTTAGTCACTATTTCATTCTGCTTTTAGTCTTTTTTTTTTTTCCTGGGCTATGAGTTTGAGTTTTCCAGAGAAATGATTCACCACGGACAGGACAGTCTGTCTGTAACACGAGAAGGTAAGTCACAGCATAGTGCTCATGTTTCACACCTACCCCCTTCATTTCGTTCTACTTGAATTTTTCTAGTACCATGCAGACCAAAAAGCAATTTCAGATGCTGTGATCAGCAGGGAATAACAAGCAGCGGCATGCAGTGCCAGGAAAATTAAAAAAGGCATTAATTCTGATCTAGCCAGCCCAGTCTTATGACAGAGTTGACTCAGATGCGCTGGTCCCTGAGCCTTTAGCTTGGTGATCGCTGAATACAACTTAATAAAATAAGAATGCCAGAGGCAAACATTACCTCTTCTCTTCACTGAGCTAATTGGAAAATGATAAACTCAAGCTATTATCACAACATTCAAGTTTGTGCTAATTATATTGGTCTAAACTAAGGAAGTTGTAGTGGGAGAGTCAAAGATGTCCTGCTTAAGAAACAGCATCTTGGGTAGAAAATGGTACTTCAAGAATAACCAGGAGACTCCAGTGTCTCTTTCCTGTCCAGGAGTGGGGAGAGCCAGGTTCAGATCTTTTTCCAGCCTTACACAAGTTTAATTATTTATGTGATGTGTGACATTTCCTGCAAAAGAAGAATTGGCTTGCAAAAGTAACCTGTGGTATTGCTTGGCATACAGATATGTTCATGTACCTGACAGGAATTAAATAAAACACTTACTCAACTTGGACTTCCTGCCCTTCAGATGCAAGTGAAATTATTGAAAACTCTGAGGCATACCTATCTCTATCTAGCTTTAATTCAGAAGGAATGTTGAAATAAGATTCCACTACATTTCAAAAACAAATCTGGAAACACAGGATTTATTAATGACCATATTCTAAAGAACTCTACAGCCTTGAATCACAAGACTCAAGGAACCTGAGATGGAAACAGATACCACTCGGCTTTCTGATGATACTTTCACATGCTAGTTTTTCACCGGAATAATTAAGGATTCTTCAGTAAATTTTTGATAAGGGAATGAGACAAGTTCCATCATTCAGCAGCCTCTTGGATACATCACTAGCATCACCTCAGTTTAAATTCAAGAAGACTTCAGGGATTTTTTTTCTTTCCCCTGGAATAGAAACTCATTTCCCATCTAACTTTAGTGTCAGATTTGACATTCAGAAATCAGTAGACACTGTAGCATATTTAATCTAAAGTGATTTGGAAACATATGCTAACTCTTTTGATCACCATTCCAAAATTCTTCAGACTTACACTGACAGATCTTGTCAATGTACTGCCCATGTATCTAGAAACCAGGAGCAGCAGAATACAGCTGAAACAAATGAACCAGCAAAAGGTAAAGACATAGGAAAAATATGATGCTTTAAATAGCAAAACAAACTTTAAAGCACATTTTCCAACACCAAAAAAAAACCCCAGCTTTCTTCAAAAGGAAATTTATGAATCATGATAGAGCTGTGTAAAATCCACACCCTTTCTAGCCTACTGCATTCAAAAGCCACCCTTTACCCTTCAGCTGCATGGTCTCAGTGGAGCTCTTTGGCTCTATGCAGTACTAAAAACTAAAAGAATGAAGCGCACTTAACAGCCCCTTCTGCCAAAATTGGGGAGTTTCTCTTGTACTCTTGCATTTATGCTGTTCAGAAGTTCATCTTCTCTTTATCAGAATTCATCCTGCTTTATTAATAGTGCTTGGAGGTTACTGGAGCTGTAATGGAAGGGGGTTAGAAATCTTTCATTTTTATCTGTAACTACAGATGTTATTTCTTCTGGATACACTAATTCTAGCAGTTATTTGGATTACAGCTACAGGACAGCTGAAGTTCCAGTATTTATAGGCTAGGAAAAAGCTCTGAGGGCAAGACTAGATTTTTTTTTTTTCTTTCAACATATTTCAGTCATCATTAGAATCATCCCCCTTCTCAAAGCAACACAACACAGCCATCATCACTTTAACTATATCACCAGTATCATCAGAATTTGCTCAGTGACAGATACCTGGCCAAAAGGAAGATATCAATCAAGCAAATAAGCATCAACCAAACTACCTTGAAAAGGGAGTTTCTACTCCCTTTTTATATTTCCATTCCAGACACTAAGGCTGCTGAAGTTTCAGGCATGAACACATTATATTTGCAATTACACCGTTCATTTCCATGAGGCAACGAACCATTGATGACTTCTTGTAACAAAATCCCTTTCAAACCATCACATTTTTGGATTCCTTTTACAAAACGTCGCAGGGAGTCATCTCTAAAGCACAACACACACTCATTAAAGCACATTCCATGCTGGAAACAAGTGGTTACTGCTTAAAGCAATAATTCATGGAAAATATATTCGAATTAGGGATTATAATTCACATCTATTCTCTACTCCCATTACTCATGTTTTGCCAAGAGAAAAATCCTGCTACATCTTGTTTCTATTCACCTTAAGTCCTTTCCTTTCTCCTTTCTTTGCTGCAAAGCCACGCAAATTAAACCAGGGAAGATGCTACTTCCTCATATCCTCCTCATCCCAGTCTCGGTCTTGCCTGATTAGGTGACATGATGAGGTGAGGAACCACCTCTGTCTGGCTAAAACTGCTTCAGCAAAACTCTTCAGATGCTATTTTGTCTCAAGTCTTCTTAATTTGGACACAGGACTTGCTTTCTCTCCTCAGTCTAAAAACTCTGAAAGTAGCCAACTGATGATAAACTTGAGAACTCTGTGATGCAGGCTGGCAAATGATCCTGACCATAATTTTTTTCCATTTTCTCATGTACAACATCGTTACCAAGAGCATCACCACTACAGGCAACTCCTGCTCTTGCCATGCTTTGCATGAAAGACTATTTTCATCTAAGTGAACAGTGACTTTGATGCAAGTTGATTCAACTCCAAAGGTACTCCCGTGTTTGAGTGTTTCTGAAGGAAGTCAGTGCTATCAGAGGGTCATTAGCACTAAGTTTTGCTCTAAAGATCCACTCTGAGTCTTGCTATTTGTCAGTAAAGATATAGACAAAGTCCAGAAGATTTCTCTGTCTCTAATCAGTGTTGGACTCGCTGTTGCAGAACAGGAGTTTCCTTCTACTTATAAAGTACTTAAAAAGGCGCAAATGCAGCACAGGCAAGAATGTCCAATTTAATAAATTAAACTTGATCTGAGACAGTCTTAAATGTAAACTACAACAAACATACAGAGGGTATAGAGCACCTCACTTATTATAGATTATTTGGTTAGATCCAGCAGCATTTCCACAGAAAAACTAAGCTCTGAGATGTTTGAAGTCACTGAGAGAACACATGGAACTTTCTTAATTATAAAACTGGAAGAGAAAATTGTTTGCCTCTACAGTATGTTGGCATGATGCACATTCAATACAGCTTAACATTTGCTTAAGTATATTGTCTATTGCTCCTTCATTACTAGTTTAATATTGGCTAATTAGCAGCATTTAAAATCCAGGTGTAGTATAATAAAATGGTAGCTGCTATTCATTTTGTGCAGGCCAAATACACAATTAAGTTCAGCTTATAGATCACACTACAGAGTGGTACATGAGTAGCAATTACTTTTCGATCACACATCCTCTGGCACAGCACTTCAATTACATTTAATTACTTGGTTGCATACCAATGAGTCGAAACAAGACTTGTGATGATGAAAATCTATTTCCATACATACTTTAACATTTTCCAGTTCATATGTATTAGAAATTTAGGATTCAGGCTTTTGCAGCACTTAGTGAAATATCTACAGTTATTTCTGTTTAGATAGCTATAGTCCCATCACCTAAAAATACATTTAATTCAGCCTTCAAATTCAAAAAATTCAGATGATGGTCACAGTTCATAGTGCTCCATAACTGATAAAATACTTGGCACTATATGAATGTCTAATTTCATTTAGAAAAGGGAAACAGGAAGCAGCACCTAGAATCTGAAGTGAAATAAAACCCTAGAAATACCAGGCTTACCTTACACATGTTTTTGAATAGTTGATGATTCACTACAAGAAAGACATCCCAAAAAAGTAAGAGATTGTCTGCCCCTGACCCAGAAAACACAGAGCCTCAGACTGACAGAAACACTCCATATTGGTTTTTCCTGTGGCCAGGTTTTGGTAGCAGCAGGGGGGCTGTAGGGGAGGTTTCTTCGAGAAGCTGCTGGAAGTTTCCCCATGTCCAGCAGAGCCAGTGCCAGCAGCTCCAGGCTGGGCCCGCTGCTGACCAAGGCCAGGCCCATCAGCAGCTGAAGGAACGCCTCTGTGACAACGTATTTAAGAAGGAAGGAAGGAAGACAGTTTAGATGAAGATGGCTGCTGGAGAGGAGCAGAGTGAAAACATGTGAGCAACCACGCAGGCACCAAGGTCAGTGCAGAAGGAGGGGGAGGAGATGCTCCTGGCGCCGGAGCTGAGATCCAGCTGCAGCCCATGGTGCAGCCCATGGTGAAGCAGTGACCCCCTGCAGCCCATGGAGGAGCACAGGAGTGCAGAGATCCACCTGTAGCCCGTGGAGGAGCCACGCCGGAGCAGGTGGATGCCGGAGAGATCCTGTGACCCCGTAGGAGGCCCATGTTGGAGCAGGGTCCTGGCAGGGGACTGTAGCCTGTGGGGAGAGGAGCCCACGCTGGAGCAAGATTCTCCTGCGAGGACTTGTGGCCTGTGGGGGCCACACACTGGAGCAGCTGCACCCGAAGGACTGCACCCTGCGGAATGTGACCCGTGTGGCAGCACTGCCTGAAGAACTGTTCCCCATGGGATGGACTCTCACCAGAGCAGTTCGTGAAGGACTGTCTCCCGTGGGAGGGACCCCATGGGATGCAGGGGAAGGACTGCTCTCCCCAAGCAGCGGCAGAAAACAACAACTGACTATTCCCCCCCTCCCTATCTCCTTGCACCACTGGGGAGAGAAGGTTGAACGTGGAGAAGGAGGGAATGGGGGAGAAAAGTGTCTCAAGTTTCTTATTCTTAAGATCTGATCTTGTTAGTAATAAATTTAATTAATATCCCCACATAGTGTCTGTTTTGCCGTGATAGTGATCAGCAAAGAATCCTTTATGGTCCTTATCTCAACTCGTGAAGGCCTTTGTTACATTTTCTCACCTCTGCAGTTTGCAGGGGGGAGTGAGAAATTGGCTTTAGTAGGTTCCTGACATCCAGCTCGGGTCAAACCACTCCACATCCTCTGCCAAAGTCCTCTTACAGCCTCAGTGGAGTGGAGAGTAGAAGGTAAAGGCCTGTGATGTTCAGAGACCAACATTAGATGATCAGATGCTCCCAATTTCATACCACCCAAAACTTCTTGAATTGTTAACTGCAGGAGGACATGTTCATGCCAAGACATGATCTCATCGCTGCAAAGAAATCGTTTATAAAAAATAGTTCAT
This sequence comes from Serilophus lunatus, assembly GCA_013399895.1. Classification (NCBI taxonomy): domain Eukaryota; kingdom Metazoa; phylum Chordata; class Aves; order Passeriformes; family Eurylaimidae; genus Serilophus; species Serilophus lunatus. The sequence goes on from VXBA01003135.1 coordinate 1,328,014, forward strand.
AAAATAGTTTATATTGTGAAATTATAGAGTTCAACTCTGAGAAAAGATGTTTAAAGTTTTTACTCAAACAAGGAATAATGAATGTATAAGAGCAACAACATTACTGACTTCCTTTGATTTTGCATTAGATCCAAAATACCTGTTATCATATGAGAGTCATATTTAACTTCTAAATAGGGGGTTTTCCAGGTATCACCCCTGAATGAACACTAAATAACAAGGACCTAAACTGACTTCCCTATTCAATAGCAGAGTTAAAAAGAAACACCAAACCCAGAGAATATTAAATCCAGAAATTTTATTTGCACTGAGTTTTAGAAGGAAGTATGATCATGTCACTCAAAGAAAAAATAAACCATGCCTCATATGAAACCTTTGCTTAATAACATGGTGAATGTCAACTATAGATTTCTGCTGCAATATTAAAGCTGAGGAGATAATAAACAGTAAATCTCTAAGTATTATTACTCTGTGAGAAAAGTACACACAGTGAAAAACAAAAATTCCAAGAGCAAAGATGACTCGCCATACGGCAACTCTAGTAATTTCCACAGGCTAATTGTGTGGCCAGACACCTTGCAATTAGCAGATGATCATCTCAATATTCAAAGAAGACACAATATTTTGAGCTTGAAAGTCTGCTCTGAGAATCTGGAAAGAGCTTTTGAGCCTCACCAACGAAATCAGATTTGATCTTTCTTTTTACTGACTACAAGGAAGGTTCAGTACCACTGCATTCATTCCATTCTTCAAAGCAGTATTTTGATAAATTACTTCTGCTAAGAATATTGCCATTGCTTTCCAGAAATCAGCTCTTCTGCATTTTGCCTTCCTAAGGAATAAGCTGCAACAAAGGAGAGGGTTTTGATGAAAATTCCTATCATTCTGCATGTAGGATTGTCCTTCACTCTCCAGATAAGAAAGGCTTGAATGTTACATCTCATAAGCCTATAAATTTCAGTTTACAGAACCGTCCTATTTAGGCTGTCTTGCAGGTCAAAAATTAATAGATTTCTCAATGATCAAAGCTGTTATTAGCCTGCAGTTCTCTGAATAATAGGTCACAGTCACAGGGATGTTCACTTTCCCAGCGTCAGCTGAACAAGGATCTTAGCAAAGAGATCTAAATGGTGTCAAGCAAGAAGTAATTGATTTGTGATCTTGTTTTCCAACAGCACAGTTTGCTAACTAAATTCTATGGCCTCTGTGAAGTTCAAAGTTATAAATGTGACATTTTTATGACACAGAAACTGTTAATATACATATTTGCATACTGTTAGACACCTGAGTAATAAAATAGCTTCATAGATCAGCAAATACTGAAACCAGATGGTATTCTGATGATCATCTAACACATCATTCTGTACCTGTGCAAGCACATTACACTCAGTATCCATCTCATTTAGTCAACTGACTTCCAACACAACCAAACGCTCTCCTGTTAGCTGAGTCAGTAACTACAGATTAATTTTAATCTGTGAGGAGATGAGCACTAAACTTGAAGCAGCCATGACCTTAGACATGAGCTGTTTCTTGACAGCATTGCAAGTGTTGTGGAAGGACATTTGTCTCTAAATCAAGGAAAAAAAAAAAAATCAACCCACTAGGCAGAAACCTGAAGACACTTTAGAATGAAGACTAAAAGTTGCAGAAGGCAACTGCTTGAAGACCACAGTAACCAGCCTGTAACCACAGTTTAAATGTGAGAGGCACCTGCATAATTTTTCAAATAGTGCAGTTGCAGAAATCACTACATCAGTCTGCTGAGTTTACCAGAGCACAGATTCAAAAGCTTCTTGTTACTCTTTTCCCGTACACTAAGCAGATGAATACAAGATACACTTCCTTAGAACTCCTCTGCTGCTGTTCAAGACTGTCACACAACTTTCTTCAGTATGCCCATGACCCTAGGAGGAAAAATCTGGCTTTCTTGTAATACGCACAAGATTATCTCTCCCCTTCAGCAAAGCGAAGAAACAGGCACCTGACTTCAAGGATGAGAGTAGATCCACCCTATTTTAAGGAATGGTTTAACTACTATTGATTTAAGTGGAACTTACACATGACTGAAAGGCACAAGTGCTTTCCTGTGCCAAATCAGAGTCTCTGCTTGACGAAGTGTATTCCCTTCTCATCCTGACCATACAAATATGCTCCTATTAGTTATGGAGAACCAAAGCAAGAAAGAAAACCATAGAACAACTTATCTTTGCGATACTGTAAATAGCACAGGGGCAGACAATACACAAGTTAGCAAAACCAGGAGTGACTATAGAAATTATGTACAGTTTAAAAAACTATTAACACTCAGTATTACATAAGCACACAAAGGTCAGGATTTCTCTGTAAATGTGGTGCAATTCTTCAAGAACCAAAAATTAGTCCTTCTACCCCTGGAGAGAAAAAATGCACACCCTACACCAGGAGAGAGACTCAGTGCCCAGCTGTGACTGCAGCACACTGTGTGACCAACTTGCTTGAAGTTTGACAACCATGACCTAAGGAACTGGGGTTTTGGGGGTTTTTATCTAATCTATCTGAATTTTTTCATTAATTGCTTCCATATATATTTCATTCCAAAAATTGCTTTTTCAAAGGATTTTGTTTTGGTTTGTTCAGCATATTCTTTTTTTCTTTTGATAAATGGAAGTATGGTACTTATGTAGCAGAATCTAAAAAAAATGCAAGATGGTTAGGCATTCTTTCCCTCAAAAATGTGCTATTACTGTGAATTATTTTTTAAAAGCTGATTGCATCTGGCTCACCACTTTCTGAGATGGATGGAGCCTTTTTTATGAAGATGAGGCCTCCTCACAGTAAGCCCGTTAATGACATCACACAGGTAGAGTGCTGTCTAAAGATCAGATATAAATGAGTAATTTGTTGTTAAATAAATTACGTCAGGATTGTCTTGCTGTAATAGTTCCAAATGTTTACTTAGGCTTTCCAAGCTATCTAAATCTTTCATAGAGAACAACAGAAGAGGAGAATGAACTTGTGCAAAATGGACATTCAGTCCTAACCTCCATAAGAATGAAAAATCTCTCTTTAAAAAACATTCCAAATAGTGACAGTAACATTTCTGTCCTCAGACCACAATTAAAAAAGAAATTAAGTCAAATCCCTATGAAGCGCTCAAATTCATCCTGCCCCAAACATTCAAGTTCCTAAAATTATTAGGTGTCTAGTGATAGGAAGTAAATGATCCACAGTTAGTGCCAGCAGCTGCACAGCCCATGTTTGGCTGAAACAGGAGGTGAGCTCAACTGCCTGGAAAACCAGAGCTCCAAAAGTTAATAAAGATGATACAAAAAGTCATTTCTCACAGTAAAGCTTGATCTAGCAATTCATTGAAAACTTCCATTGATCTAAAAGATTTTTCTTTCAAGCAAGTATCAAAGCTTTTAAGTTTCTAGTTTTGAATCAAGAGCATAATTAACATTTTGGTTTATTATTAAAATTCCATAGTGCTGAAGTGATGAAAACTCAGCTTTACTAAAAAAATCAGCTTTTAATTTACGTTCTTGTGTAGCAGCTTACATTTCTGTTTGCAGTCTTACAGATAAATCTGTCACTAAAATATCACCCAAACAGCTTAAAATGTGCAAGTGAACAGAAAAACTGAATCTAAAATTGCTACTTTTAAAATATGATTGAAGGCAGACTCTTGATGTAAAAAAAAGAGGTTTACTTACAATTTAAGACTTGGAGTTAGTAATCCAAGAGTAGCTTTATGATAAATCCTACACATCCCTTAGAAGATTTAAGAGTTTTCCATATTATATATATATATATACACACTTTTCTCATGCTAATGATATAATTTCTTGCATTTCTTAATGTTAATCTTTTGGCAATTTTTATCATGCTTAAGGTGACATTTGGCAGTTGAGTCCCCACAGATATAACTGTCCTCATTCTTACAGAAACTGATTTATTTTTTCCCCAGAACATGTGTGGCCCAAAAAACATGATAAATTATAGCAGTTACAGCTTCAGGACTATTTAATTTATTTTTCAAAACATGCTGGCCACTTTCTTTTCCCACTGCAGCCTTTAAAGGAAAGCATTTAAAGGAAAGGTAAAACAGCTGTTTAGTACTTATGATAATAAAGAGAAGAAAGCAAACTGATACTAACGGTATAATAAAAGCAGCTCTAAATTTGGTCTCCTTAATCACTCAAGGAGATTAAAACATTTGTATTTTGCAGATTAATAGGCCATTGAGGTAATAAGCAAGCCTATTCTATAATCAGCATCTTTTTCTTCCCTAAGTCTCAGGTGAAAGGCAAACCCTGGAGAACTATGCTGGATGCACCCTGTTAGAGAGAGACAAAAGGGCTGCTGCAAAGAGGGAAGGAGGAAACAAGACCCAGTCATAGGGGATTCCTAAATACCAAGATTCTAAAAACAACTTCAGAAAGGACAGTAAGGATGAAGCATTGATTTGTCCCCTCATTGAAGGCAATGTGATAATGGCCTCAGCACTTTGTTTGGGCTTCAAGGTCCCTCGGGTTATTTTGGGACACGACCTATCTATGCAGATGCACAGTAAGGCATCTTTCCCCTGCTCTCACACACCACTGCTGCCATCAGCCTCTCAGGCCGGTACAACTAAAAAGAGACTTTAACTTCTTCCTAAGTCAAAGATACAGAAGGATAATTACCATGGAGAAACGAGAAAACAATGTTAGTCGGATACACAGGTGTATTTCCTAAAGACCAATGGGTCTTGGGATACTTGGCCCTACAGCTTTGGCTTCTGCCATCCATTTACAGAACAGAATCCACTGCTTCAAGGTAAAACCATGAAGCTCTAGAAATGAGAAACATCACAAGATAAACACTGTCATGAGGACCAAAGTTTAAATAAAAGCTGATATCCAGCTCCAGTGACACACAGGTTTCATCCTCTGCTGCTTTAACTTCAGTGACTGACTTCTTTGCTTTCAAGGGAGCATAAACAATACTTTTAAATTTTGAGGAAGAAGCATCAAGAAAAGTGAAGCACCTTGGGAGCTCCATGACAATTCCTCACATTAGTTCCCTCTCTTCTTGACACCTTTGGGAAAAGCAGATTTTTTCCACTGTTTATTTGCTGTTTTATCCATAGTTCTCCACCAGCCAACTTCCTTTCTCCAACTGGGAGGCTTTACTTCATAAAACACAATTACTTTGGTAGGTAAAAGCAATGACATTTCATCAACCTGCCTCCAAAACCCCTTTAAAGTCTCTATAAATAATAAAATGCCTTCACAAGGAAGACTGTTCAGATGATTCTATATAATTTATTACAGATGAAACTTGAAGCTTTTGACATTCCAAGCTGTTGAACAGTTTTTTGACACTTGAAGTACTTCACACTAGAAGCTTTTGGAATTACTTAGCTAAAAGGTACTATATAGTAAGAGGGTGCTTATGTGTTTTGATTGCTTGTTTTTGAGAGGAGAATGGTCCATGAACTGACTTGTGCCAGTTTCAGTGTAGAGAGTAATAGGAGAGCTGTTATTGGAGCTGGTCTTACCTCCCTGATTTAACATTCACAGTAAGGGTTACACAAATGTCCATTTTTTTCCAAACTATTCTTGGTACCATTGCTGACTAAATGAACAGTGTGCAAACAACATATCCTGCAGTGGACTGAAGATAAATGGTCTCCACCACCTGCCAGCAGGAACCGTGTTCTACACCCTCAGAAGTTTCCACTCCACTGCTCCCCGTGGAAGAGCGCATAGAATCAATTTTCAAAGTTCAAACTAAAGAGGAGTGTAAAGAAAATATTAATGAATTTTCAAAGTCCTATAGACAACATGCAATTTTTTGAGTTGACAGGGAAAGATTTTACACCTACTAAGTCATCATTTTCTTCAAACAACAACTCTTTAGCCCAAGGAGTAGGGTCAGTAATTGAAAAAGCCAAAAGCTTTTGTTTATAGGCACATGAATTACACATGAATCAAGCAGGGTATTTGGGACTTCGGGCTTAGAAGAAAAATTTCTGGCAATTACTAAAACTGATGCAAGACTAAAGTAGCCACAAGGATGTACTCATGTCTGCACCATCACATAAAACATAGTAACTAATTCAATTCTGCAGCCACTATGAATCTGTAGCCTGTTCCCATCTCAATACAGATTTAGTGACTTCGAACAGCTTCTTCATTAGAACCTTCAGATGAAGGACTGAAGACTAGCACATGAAAACGCCCCTTTCCTTTAGCAAACAGATTTAAGAGCAACACGGTTAGCAATTATGCAGCTGGTAATAAAAAAATAGATATAATTTACCAATTTAAGTAAATGTTCATTTTACAAAAGTATGCTTCAAAAAAATAAACAGATAATACGATGCTTTCATATGCATATGAGGAATTCTAATGAAGGCTGGCATATACTGAAACAACCAAGTAATTGGTATAAAATACCATGAAATTTTGTATATTTTTATTTTTGCTTCACTAGGTGGTTTAAGCAAGGATATTGCTCTGTGGAATTATGGCTTTCCTCTAGTAAAAAACAAACAGTCACAAAAAATACCATGCATCTGTCCTCCCAGCACTCACTACCAAGCTCCCCTTTCCTAACCTTGTGCAATAGGTGCTCCACAAAATTAATTTCCCAGTGTGTGAACCTTTACTATTGCAGCTTTTTTCAGTCTGTTGCAGCAGAAACAACACTGTGTTGTACAAACCCCACATTATTATGGCACAGGAGCAAATAGAGACAACTAGGGCTCAGTGCCAAGCTGCCACTACCCTTTGGTGTCATTGTACTCCATCCTCTAACAAGGTGTCAATAGTCAAACTTGTACATATGGCTCGCAGGGAAATTCAACTGTGGTGGTCCCTAACCTCCCTTTGCCATGTTCAGAGCATCCAGTGATGATTTCAGTCACCTCCAGGGGTGAGATTTCTTTTATCTGGGATTTTCACTTCAACTACATGTCTTCACTAAACAGGTCACTCAGGTTTTTCTCTCTGACCCCCTTCCAGCAGCATCACCCAATCCCACAGCAGTGACTCAGCAGCCAAAGACCATACTGGACCAGTATTTATTTCAGCCACACAGCAGGGATTTTTCTGACTTTGTTTTTTTGTTTTTTTGTCTATTAAAAGCTTCCCTGAAGGAACAATCCCCACTTCACAGGCCCTCAAGGGAACAGATTTAGCAGCTTCCTTACATGCAGGTTACAGACATTAAGTCCTAAAACACCACAAATGATTAGGCCTTTTGTCCAAACTGACCCATCAACTAGGAAGATTAGGGACATTCCAAAATTATCATTGGGGCAAAATTCATCTATCAACAGATAGCAAGATATTAATTCAGTTTAGGCTTCTTAGTTCTATTACTTTGTGAAATTTTTTTGGAGGAAAGAAATTGCCATTGAGCAACCACCCTGGAGTATTAACCTACATCTCCAGATTGGTTTAACTGCACAACTACACAGCACACTTTAGAATGTATTAAAACTGATCACAGAAAAAAAAAAATAGGAGCAGGGTCATTTCAATTAAGATGCCTCTGCAATTAACACCCCACAAGGATGTGTTCTTTCATGAATATTATTCAGCAATTTTTTCCAATGAATTGGAGAAAGTAGGTATGTATACATCAAGTCATTGGTAATTTTCAGACAACTTGAATCAAATAGCAGTTATAAATTCTGGGCTTGTCTGACAGAAATACACTTCCCTGTGGACAAACACAATCATTTGTGACATTCACAGCTGTTAGTAAATGAACCTGAAATCCAAGCCAGAGCAGTACCTAAACCTTTGATATATTAACAGGGGACCATCCAGCAGAATCAGCTTTCTGCAAAAACGTTGAACTTGCAAGAGCCAGTGAGGGCGCAGATAAATTATTTCAGAAGAGGAACACAGACCTTCAAGGCAGAAAACAAAGTACATAGATACAGTTACTTTAGTTTGTCCATGAGGAGATGAGTTTATTCCCATCATGGGAGTCAATAAAATCAGGTAGAACAAGTCTATACAGACTGAGATGAGCAAATTCCAACTATAGACAGTATATTTATTTTTTACAGTGAGAACAATCAGCTACTGCAAGAAATATACCTGGAGATTTGATGAATTGTCCATGACCTGAAGCCTTTAATCAAGAATGGATTTTTTTAAAAAATTACATGTCCTAGCTCATACAGAACTAAGGGAGTTAGTACTTTTACCAGAATCCAGAGTCTAGCAGTCAATTCTAGCCTTGAACTCCAAGAAGGATCTATACATTGGTTGCCCAGAACATCACACCTTTATGTAACATGTGTAGCACAACATCGAGACATTAGAAGAAAATATTGACACATAGCCAAAAACTATTGTGCCTGTAAGATTTGAAAACCAGCCTATAAAGGGAGAAAGCAATTTGGTTCTACTGATTTTCCAAGAATCAGACTTTTTTCAAAGTTAATGCAAGAGCTTTCTACAGTGTCATTATTTGTTTTAAATTAAGTAAAAATTGATTAATTGCTCAATCAGCATTCTTTCCATTTTATATAGACTCTTGTAATTCACAGACAGTTTCTAAACATAACAGTCAATGATTTTGCCCTCTGGAGACAGTGAAGAGATTCAGTTTTTTAGTTGAAATAAATATTTCAGTTGGAGAAAATCCCTCTCAGCATCACAGGATAGAAGATACCTCCCCAGTGTATTATTGATAAGAATGTTTAGTTTCCATTTAGTTATGCTCTAACTCAAGGAACTAGAAGTCTCAGTGTGGTGACAGTTCATAATTTTACATACTAAGTCAATTTATATTTTGTGATTAGCCTTCAGCCTTTAGAAAATAACATTCACTGAAGAGAATACATGTTGAATACAGTACAAAATCTTTGTGATAACTTAAATTTATCACCATTTTCTTACGATCAGAGGTAACAAATAACGTCAAAATTACTAGAGGTGGGGAGATTCAGAGTCCTCGTAGTGTGTACTATTAATGACTGATCCTGTGCTGCCATTACTCAACTACCCGAGGTCATTATGACCTGGGGAAAACAGAACCCTTTTAAGTTTATGCCAGTGGTGGTTAATTCTATTTTGTCCCTGTTCAGTTATTAAAGGCCATTGTGATCCTATACAATTCTTGCTGTATAGCCTTGGACAACCACGTGCTTCTCTTTACCTTCACCTTTTGGCTTGTCTGTCCAGTTACCAACTGAGTAAAGAATAATTTAAGTGAAGGACCAGAGTGGTGTTATTTCCTTGGGATCCTAAATGACCTTTAATAGTCAGTAATGTCTGAAACACAATGATCTACATCTCTTTGCAAGCCCCTGAGCCAGCAGGACACAAATATCAGCATCCTGCAGCACCACTGTCAGGCATAGCTCCATGTAATGGCCTGTATGATAGGACTGAAATGCATTCTATTGCAAGCATGCAGGGAAAAAATAGCAGGTGAAAGAAGAACAGATGTTAAAAGAATTCTTAAGCTTAGAACTCTTTTTCACTTCAAATAAGTTTTGCTTTTTCGACTAAGAATGGAAGTATCGTTTCCAGGGACTGCAGACACTTCTCATTGATTTCCAAATCTTAGACGGACCTTTATTAAGTATTAGTACACCTAATTGAGAACGACTTCATTATCTACCACTTGGAGTCAATGACATCAAGTTAAGGTACTCAAATGTTCTATTTTCCTACATCAAGCTATTAGAAGTTTGATATTCCTGACCACCTAGCTTCAGGAGTGTTGAAGAATTATGTCCATTTTAATAGTACCTTAAGGTGCCAGAAGGAAAGATCAGAACACAAGACAACTACCAAAATTAAACGTTCTGTATTCTGAATTTTAAGAGTAAGTTTCTTCTAGTGCAGACAAAACTATAACTCCTTGGGCTGTTTAAGAAGTGCACAGTGAGCAAAGCATTAGAACATTAGAACACATTAAATGCATTCTCTGGGGAGAAATTACATGGGTGGCAGTGCAGCAGATCCTACAGTCTAATTTAATGGAACAAAATAGGCAACTCTTTAGTAATAATACTTTGCAAATGAGTCTGAGCATTGAGTACTCCACAGGAAAGGGAAAGCTAGTGAAGCATCAGCTTGCTGCCATTTTCAATTTTTGCATAGTTTCTGTGGCTTATTCCCCATTGTCTCAGTCCAGGCTGACAGACTTCAAGTATTTAAAAAACCCACCACCCACAGAAGTAAACAATTGTATTAATTTCTAAGTCATGGAGACTTGAAATAGAATTATTTTTCATAATGATAAACACCAGGTTACTGAAGGAGAAAAATAGTAGCAAGAAGAGCAATGCATAAATATCTTCATTTCATATCTCCACTAATTCAATTCTGCAGGCCAGACACAGCTTTTCTTTCACTTTGGAAGATTTTAATGCACTTTGCATGTAATTTCAATCCAAAGTAATATTCCAGTCACTCTACAAAAGTGATATTAGGTAATTGATTATTCAAATAGAGACAGAAATGCTCCACGATTGTTCCATATCAGTGCAATTAAACTTGCAACGAGTAAACACAACAGGCTAATGTTACTCTTGGTTACAATTGCTCATTGAAAATAGGCACTTATTCACTGAATGAAATTAAATTTCCCCCATGACAAAACAACCAGATAGTCCACACAAAGTGTTTCCTTTTGTACACTTACCCCCTGCCATCTAGTGATCTGTCCTAACAACTACAGGAAAAGTGACAAAATGAGGTCATCCAGAAGGGTCTATTTCTGCTGCCTTTCCTTGTCCCAATGAATTCCTCACTGCAGTGATTCCTTCTCAAGCCCCATGGACACTATTCACCAGTGTGGGCATTAACCCGCCAAAGGTTAACAGAAGAATGAATCTGTTTCAGGGAGAACATTTTCCATTACTTTTTTTCAGACTTTGGAATCAAGTCCAAACTGTTTTTGAAGATAATTTATCCTCACCTTTCTACAAAGGGCTCCATTGTTTGCATTTAGCAAATATTCCCATGAAAGTAACTCCAGAAACACGTATCAATACCACCACTCACTTCTAAAGAACTCCCTCCTTTCTTTTCACCTCTAAAGACAAATAATTATGCCTCTGTCCTGGACCACAGAACTTGATTGTATTCTGAATGAAAACAACAAAAACTGTAATTCCATCATATATCACAGTTTGCCTAACAAGTCAATAGACCAAAACCTTAATTTTTCATCTGATTATGTAACCAGACCCAAAAAAGGAGGTGTCAGTTGTTTTACACATGTGCCAAATGTCACGCTAGTCAAAATGTTTCCAAACTATGGTGCTGTCCTAGAAGAGGTCTATCCTATAATTTCTGAGGATTAAAGGATCTCAGATTTAAACATTATTAAAATGAGGAGGGAAAAATATCTAAAATACAGCCTTGACACCATAGTGCTTCAAACTACTTTGGACCTAGAAAATAAAAATTAGCACCTTACACTGAACTCTCAATTCCATAAGGACCCATCATCCCAGTTTCTCTCTCTAAACAAAATTCCCCTTCAAAGTCATATTCATAATGCACAATCAGGAGCACAATGCCAGGTATACACAAGTTTTTGTAATAAACCAACTATAAGGAGAAATCAAAATTTCTAAACTAAAAATTCTATATGAGAGACTGCATTAACTGTATAATGTTGCATGGCAATGCTCAGTAAGGTCAAACTGTCAGACTTCAGATCCAGTTCTTGCACTTGACTATGTTAATACATATGTTTAATGAAAAAGCCTCGAGTTAGATTCAAAAACTACTTTTCCTAGAGCCCAAGCTAAACACGAGATAATAAATGTGCATTTCATTTGTCCAGATTAACATTTTTCATATTCAATGCCTCTTCATATCTTTGCTATTTACCTCGAGTATTTCCATGACAGCAACTCACACTGCTAAAGGCACATCCTAAAGTCTCTGCAGTAAATCCAGACACAAGGTTCAGTTCCTATGTCCTTATCTGGTGTCAATAAGGCTTTTAATTTGACACCATGAACACAGATCCATCCTTGAAATGAGGGAATTTTATCCTGAACTGAAGTTTCAAGGCTGTATCTTAATTTCTAGAACATCTTTCCTCTCCCCCTGAGAAATAACCTTTCAAATTATCAGAATCCCAGTATGTGTTTTGCAGATTTCCAAGGTAAGTTCCTCTACAGTTTGGGAATATTTGTGCATTACAAAGTAATGGTAAGGTTCTATTTGTTCTGTATGCAAATACAAGGACATTACCTAGCTTGTCCCACCCCATCTATACTGTATTTAAAATAGCTATTAAGGTCTGAGACTTAGAAGGCTGGCTTTGCAACATTCTACAAGTTTAGTGTAGTCAATTCTTAAGAGGTGATCGGCAAAAGCAGTTCTCTCCTCCTACAGAAGTATTAAATACATTTTCATATACTTTCTGCACATTTTCTTCAGTATTGGGACTATCACGTTGTAAAAACATTATTTCTAATGTCAACAACAAGGTTGCATTTTTTTTCTTCACTGTACCTCTAACACTTTTCTCCCTCCCAAGCATTCACAGAGGCAATTTTTTTAAAAAATTGAAACAGTACTTTAAAACTCAAATGCATTAAGTCATTCTGAAACTTGTTTAAAGGGTAAAAGTTCAAGCTCTCTCCTGCAGAGGTGACATTACAGATGAAAACATAGTTTAGAAAGGTGGATGCTATGGGAACACTGCCTAAGTCAAAGTAAACCCAGAATTTGGTCTTGTTCAATAAAATTTGCACAAATGTTTAGAGGGAAAACAAACTTGGTTCATAATAAAACAGGCCTTATAAATACAGAAATATTCTTTGAATCCAAATCCAAACAACCTTCGCCACCAGCATCCGTTTAGAGAGAGATGAAACAAGACTATTTTGAAGTACAAGGATACATGGATCACAAGGATACACACTCCTGCTGATCAAAACCCATGGGTAACTCATGACAGGTAGTCAGGAGAACAACATGTCTAGCAGACAAGAAGTCATTACTTGTATGTTTACTTCTTCACATGCTTTCTATTTCAATAAATACAACTTTACACTAATTTAACAATTTCCAGCATGCGCTGGAGCAAGGGTGAAGTGACAATCACCACTATGACTCTGTAGCTGACAGTTATGGTCACCATCCAGGCATGTAAGATATACACTGAATTCTACAGGGACCCTGGTTCACTTTTACCCAAGCTTTTGATGAGAAGGAGTGACTCACCAGCTCTTCCAAATGCTAATTCCCCACCATCTGTACCAAATGAGAAATTTCTCAAATTGAACCTTACTACAAAGACTGCATCCATTTCATTTGAACTGAATACTTCATTCTGATGCTATGCCAAAAAGAAACATTAGAGGAAAAATTTACATGGCCTTAAACTATTCACACCTGCTGTAAGCAGTTTCCTCATTATAAATGAAAGTAATAAAAAGAGAAGGCAAGAAGCAAAATATTTTTTAATAGATATCTAAATTAACAATTACAGTTTCACCCCAGGTTGCTACATTAACTAGTTGCTAAGTGAAGGAATCATTCCAGATACTGCTGCCAACTAGTTGTTGGCAAATGCAGCCCCTCATTCCCATGGCAAAGAGAACAGACCAGTGAAGCCAGGGGCACAAACATCCTTCTGCAACCAACTTGCGCCCAGCAGCAGCTCCTGTTACAAACACACAATGCCAAGGAAATGCCCACAAGGATTATGCATCATTTCACAAGCATAAAATATAGATGGTGTCTGCATTCTCCCATTATACAAGATTTCATAATAAGTGGAATAATGAGTTAGAGCAGCTGAGGGAGATTTCTTTCTCTTAAACCTAAGAATGGATGTTGAATCAGGCAAATTGCAGTGGAATAAATAAAGAAGTAGCACACATACTGTGCTGACTTTTTATTACTAGTCCAAAAAATGAGTCAAAGCCTATAATTTTTTTAAATGTCCTTCTTTAAAATAGAAGACATAATGGACTATTAGGAAATGTCCTTTGAATGCATGCATTGATTACCCATACCACTATGTCTATTAAAATAAAGAGTCTTCTAAGCACAGAAATGAAGTCATTCCAGTGTTTCCTAAGGGCACACAGTCCATCTTTTCCCACAGCCTGCTCTCCACAAGGTGAGAGACAGCGATTGTTGAACAAACTTTCCTTGTTTTTAGGAAAAGTTACGTTAATAGAATTGCAAACATCAATAAATTTCTAATCGTGTCTCCAACTCGGACATTATTTTAAGTGAGAAGGGAAAAAAATTACTGGAACTTTATATAATGTGTAGTGCAACATCCTAAGCAAGAGTTCACCAGAACGAGGGGAAACAACAGTTTCATTGACCTTTGATGAATTATATTTAAAACTCAGATTTGCTTTATTAATATTTTTAGCAACACCCAATAAAAAATCAGAATCTAATGTTAGGTCCTTGAAAGGATACAAAAAAGGGCAGGTATCCACAAATTTCCTGCAACCCACAATTTTCCTGCAGTAGCAGAAGTGTAAGTAAGGGAGTAAACCAGGCCTCACAAATGGGGCAGAGCCCAGTGACTTAGGTATGCCTCATTCCAGTACAATCTGCATTCTAAAATTTATCCCTTACAAGACAAAGTAAATTTATTCAATTAAGGCTTATTCTTCAGTAACTTCCTAATTAAATATTATAGTAAGATGTACCATTGAAAAGACTTCTATCCCAACCCATAATGGTATTCACTTATTTATCATAAAGTAGAATTGATTTAAACCCTTTACTCTCAGGGAGAAAAAACCAAGTGTACAAAAACAGGAGTTATGATTTACCAAGAGTGTTACTTTGTTATGAGAGTTAAAAAAAACATATCTTCATAAGTACTGAAAACTCAAAATACAGGCTTAGATCTAAGCTCAACTCTCTGCAGTTACATGGCTTGATAAAAGAATTCTGCTTATAGAAACAAACCAACAAATTTTAAATGCTTTTGTATCTCAGAAAAAATGTTCCATTTAGAGATTACCTTCTGCCAATAATGAACATATCTTTCAAATTATTTTGAAAAAATAAACCCTGCCAAAACATGGAACATCTACTTAACTCCCCATTTGAAGACAAATATCGTAATTCAGGAAATCAATCCCAGATGAAAAATACATTTCAGAAAACTTCTAGATAAAATCTGTGTATCGAAGTCTCCAGCAGCTGCTAAGTGAATTTGAAAGGTCTTCTATCACCTTATGACAACTTGAGCAGGAAACATCCTGCACCCAAGACATTGTTCCCACTACCCTTCGCCTCCACTTCTGGTTGAGGGAAGCAGCCAGTTCATGTACAGGAAAAGTACCTGGCTGAAATTGCACCATGAAAGGAAAAGCTTCAGCTGGCTGGAAATCCATGCATTCACTCCTTCTCCCTCCCAGTTTTCTGCTGTGCTTTAGAACCTGCTGTCAGGCACAGCAGCTGAGCTAAATAGGAAATACTGACAAAGTTACTCTCATGTAAAGACCTGAAAATGGTGACATTTATATAGACAACTTCTTAGCAGCTCTTTTTTGCAAGATCTCTCTAGAGGACATTTGCTCAGCCACCAGATGAAATCTCTAATCACAAATTCTCCTCCTCTGGAGGCTCTGCCCTCGCCCCCAGCTGTAAAATAGTACTCTTCAATATAAATGCTGCTGAAAGTCTAAATGGACAGACTGTTAAACAATCCAAACTGTCCATTCCATGTACCAACCATTATTCAATTTCTGAATTGCTATAGGGAGGTGCAAAACAAACTTTAGCAGTTAACATCCCTTCTCCCCTTTCCCCCGGAAAAAAAAAAAAAAAAATCACTTCTCTGACACACACACCTTGAAAGCAGCTCACAGCGAGACTCAGATTAAAACACACATTCCTGCACAAAGAAACATGTAGTCAAGACAAGAAACTAAAGAGGAACAGTAATCTCAGTGAGACGGGACACTTGATCATATATGTCTTACACTACTTGATGCCCAATTACCAACTTCAGGATGATAAAATTTCAAAGGTAACCTCACCACCCTTCCCCCTTTCCCAACTTGGAGCCATGAAAGACCCTCACTCACACTTTTGCCTTCACCATCTCCTTCAGGCACAGACTCTTCTCTGCCTAAACAAGGCATTATTGCATCTTCTGCTGCTGCTTCTCTGTCCTTTGCAATGTTTCCTCCTTCATTCCCCAGCTTCAACCTCTTTCCCTCAGGTTGAGAATCATCCACATCCTCCCTTCTTATCTTGCCATCTCTGCCTCGCTGCTTCATCACATCTTCTGGGCTGCCACAGGAATTTGACATTTTTGAAGTGTTACAGACTTTATTTGAAGACTGATGAAGCTGCCTTTTTGGAGAGGATTTGGCTTCTGAGAGCTCCGATGTGCTCTCGCTCCTCTTAAAAATTTAAGTGGTGTTTGGAAGCCTTTGCAGAATTGCACAGAGCACTCCTGTTTCTCTGCTGCCCTCTCCTGCTGGCTGGCAGCACTGAGCCCAGGACAGAGCTGCTGACAGCCGTCCTTCCACATTCCACTCCTGCTCCTAAGAAAAAGTAATAACCTTTCCTATACTGGCTGTATGCACGATGCTGCTGCTCACATTGCCAAAACCCTCATAGTTCTATTCTATCTGATCCACAGTAACTGGCTTTCCTTAAAGTACAAAGTATTTGCTGCACCTCCTTTAAATCCAAAGTTACCTCTGTCCCAGAGGGCTCCTGAAGAGCATTCAAACACTACTCATCATCCCCATAGCAGAAGTACTGAGCAACAACCAGAATTTTGTACAGAAGTTACATCCCCCTTCACCATTTTGCCCTGATTATTAACAACATGATTCAACTTTTCCACCTGCTTGGAGCTCTTGAAAGAGTTATGCTACTGTTTAGACCATCTCCACCAGACTGCAAAAGCCTTAAGCTTTCTTATTTCTAGTGCTCATTCACCACTGATACTTGTTTTTTCCATCACACTTACCCCATCATATCTTTTAAATTCCATTTTCTATTTGTGCTTAGTTTGTTCTTTTGATACACTCCTCGTCCTCTCCTAAAATACTGGAACACTGAAATAATTGTGAAACTAATGTTGTTTTAACCATGCTGCTCTTCTGGCAGATATCTTATTTGCATAGCAAACTACATCAATTTCCATTGGAACAGAACTCCATCCAAAAGCTTTGATTTCATAGAATTCAAGTGCTCTGGAAGAACTTGCCAGTTGTACCAGTATTTTGTGTTTGAAGTGGACCCAGGCTGCCACAATGACCAGTCCAGCCACATGCCTGCCAATGTGTTTGCCAGGCAGCTCTCACACTTGTGTCTCCGGGCTGTTGAGATCATAGGCAGAGCCTGCTTCTTCCAAATTAGAAAATCAAACAGCCAATTCTGTGTGTTTGAAGCATAGCCTCTGGTTCTGAAGAAATGAAAATTTATGGAAATGGCAACACAGCAAATAAACTTCTGCTGGTATTTGAGGAGGAAAGGTTGATCAGGCCTTTCCTTGTTATTTAGCATGCAAATACTGTATGGCAAGAGTAGTTACTCCTTACCTTTTCTTCTTAAACAGCAATTTGTACAAGGATCCCCATTGTCAGGCAGTTGTCTGAAACATTAACCCACTCTAAGTTTAAGTTAGAGCACCAGGCTTTATGCACAGCAGGAGTAGGGTTCGAATCTTCCAGATTAGAAATTTCAGAAGAGAGTAAAGGGATCACCCTGGGAGTTAATGCTATGGACATAGTCAGCCACCTTCATTATTCTGTATTGCTGTATCTCAATGTCAGCCTGATTTACTGTTTCACCTGCTGACTTGCCTAGTTAGAGTAACTTGCCTCTTGGCCACGTTCACTCCCTTCCCTACTTCTTATAGAAGTTACTTCACACCTAAAGAGCATTTTTAGATTCAAATCCAGGTTGCTTCCTCACAGAACCCTTCACAATACTGATCCTGAGCCAAATAACACTATTAGCACAAGTCACTAAAATCTAAGAGGACATTAATCAAGAAGGTGTTACCAGACTGAGTAAAAAAGGGCTTTGAGCCCTCAAGAATTCTTGCACAAGCTGCTTTCAAGACATTCTGCTCGAAAACATTGCTAAGAAAATGCAATAATACCAACAACAAAACAGAACAACCAGAGTCACACAGGTATCACACGCAACAACCACTGTCAGCACTCAGGCCAACGCTGCTCAGCACCTCTCCTCGGTCTGTAGCACACATGAAATACAATCAAATAGGGATGTTGAGACATGTGCTCACACTGAACCAGGAGGCAGCTGGAGGCACGATAGGAACTGTGTCCTTTCCTGCAGGAAAGACCGACCTGCACCAAGTGCTGCCAAAGAGACATGGAATTTGGATACAAGGAACCAGGGAACAGAGAAGGGGGTTTTTAGGGGCTTTGGTCACAGGTCGAAAGGGAGAAAACTCCTGCTCACTGAGTCTCTTTAGATGTAAAGAAGGTTTATTTTATTTTATCCACCTCACAAATAAGCAACTGAATTATCAAGAACAGTTGTTTCAGTTCAGGGGGTGAACATCCCCCGCAGGATGGTGCATCATTTGGATCCTGCCAATCCCTCAGAGTTTAAATTTGACAATGATCCATTTGTTGGGCTCTTCCAAGAAAACAAAATTCACAGTAAATTTCAAGTTTCAAGACCAGATCAGCACTGTTCCCTGCCTATGGTGCCACTGAAATCAGGCTATTTCAGCATAAGTGGGGTTAGACCATTTCCAAATACTTCTGCAATTCAGCTCAACCATTTCACATCCACCATAACATAGAAGTCTGCTATGTTCATTGATTTTGGTGTCTTAATGAGTAAAATTATGGCAGTTACCCATTTATATCAAAGCACCATGATGTTCAATTTAAAGGAATACTTGTTGCACTCCCTTAGCTCACCTTAGTTTGAAAGCCAATGTAAAACCAATCTCCTGATTTAAAGCCCTCTGATGTATGTCTTCTCCACAGTGAAAACACAAGTTCTTTAAGTCTATTCATGATGCAAGAGAACATAAATACCAATCCTGCCAAAGAAAGGCACTATAATCAGCAGTATAATCTCATATCTCTTTTCATGTGTGCTCTGATTAAAAAAAAAACAACCAACAAAAGGAACAACAGACAACTGACACACTTGTAAAATTACTTTAATAGGTGCAGGACAGAATAGTGAGTTTATGTTAATCAGGTAATTTGGCATGTCTTATTTCTACAGAGAGGCCAAGTTATTTTTTAATAGGTCTGAAAATGAACCAGTAAGCCTTGAAAATTAATTTTTCATTTATTTTGTTATTGTTCCCAAATTAAACTCTGTACCTCATCATTGTAATTACTTCTGAAAGCTTATAAATATTTCATCATTCTTTATTACTGTTTTATGTTCAATGGCAAACATTAGAGACACTAACTCCATTGTTTACAGCTTCACTTTCCTCTATAAACTCATTCTATTCTTATTCTACAGTCACATCTGCTATGATGGTCATAACAAAAAACAAAATAGGGTGTGCTGCTGATTGTTGAATCCTTCAGAACCCATCAGACACCAAAATATCACACATTAATTTCCATTCCTGCTGCCACAACATCTCACTGACAACAGGACAACATCCCACCCTCAGGATATTCTACAGCTGCCCAACTATGGTGGAAGTATATGTGTGTTTCAATCCACTTCCCAAATCTCCTTTCTTAAGTAAAAGCAACTGGATACAAATACATTTTCAAATCTACAATTCAACAAATTTAAGTTGAAACAAAACAACTGTATTTATTATTATATACATTTATAAAGTTAATTTTTCCCTTTCCTGTCCCTGTAGTTTTCTTGATACAAAACCTGGGTGGGATCTCTCTCTCTCTGTTATCCTTGCTGTGCCATAAGCTCCGCATGTAGGCAGCAGAGATGAAATCCCCTCACAAGAAAATAGATTACTCCACATAATTTCTGGTAATATTTTAACATCTTTCTTAAGTAGAAATCTCTCCTGCCATCAGTTCACACTCTGGATTTATGTCTAAATAATGTTTAACAACCAAGTCCTGAGTTTCCCCTTAATGATAATTTTCAACTCTAATAATGTTAGATCAGACTAGAGAAATTAAGGATTTAATCTGATGAGCTCGCTTGTTTTAATGTCATCAATGTTTTAATACAGAATATGGTAATTAATTGAACGATGGGATTAATTTTCAGTCAAAGCAATGGCTTTCCTCTGTGGCCTGTATTAAGCATATGAGATGAGAGGTATAACTCCATCCTTCCCACTAGGCTGAGTACATCCAAACCTGTTCTTTGAACATCCCTTCAAGTAGGGAGTTATTTGTAGGAAGTAATTATGTCACCTATAGCCTTGTCCAAGTTTTTAAGACCTTTCATTTAATGGATAACATGCAAGATGCTTCCAAGAATTTGAAGACTCAGTTCTCAAGCTGCTGCAATAAACACTCACTCTTTGGAGAGCAGATAATAACATTGTCTCTTAAGTGGTTCATATTAAAGTATATGGGAAAAAGAAAAAAAGTAGTGTTGTAATTTTTACGCAAAGCCGTCTCAGATTATCTTGTTGCATCAAGAGAGCTGCTCTGGATCCATACCTGCTGAATGGAAAGCAGATGATGCCATTACCAGCATTAATCTCCCCATCATCACTTTCCATCTGTGTAACTTACAAACCAGAATAAGTTTATAAGAGAACACATGAAAAGAGATCCTAATACTACAGGCTTTATAAACACATCCTGTCACATTTTAAATAATAGAGAAAGCATTGAAAGTCCAGGTTTTTCCTCTATTTTCTTTGATGCCTTAAGGGGTATGCCTCATATTTCTGGGGTTTCACTTTAGCTGGGTAGCTTGAAAACTAAGGGCCCACAAAAGCCTGTGTTCAGATGTCAGCATTCTTCTATATAGATAAAAGGGTAGCAAGACAAAACATGGGCTCAGGCCTCCCAGGCCTACCATGGGGCAAGTCCTGGGAGGGAACAAGTAATAAGGGACATTCTTGTTGGACATTTAAGGGGCATAATAGCTAAATGGACTTTGGTTGGATGGTATGATGAGTGGTAACGAAGAAGGTTATAGAGAGATGGTTATTCTTCTGTTCTTTGGATCACAGGATCTTCACCAGTAAAGCTGTTCTCCCTTCACCTCTAGCAAACTGTGTGTTTGTCTCAATGTTCTTACCTTGCCTATAGGCCACACCTTTGCAGAGAATTTCAAATGGCCAGAGAGGAACAAGCCACAACTGGAAGATGCAAGCATTTCCCTTCTGAAAAAAATTGATGCATAGAAGAAGAGTTTAAAAAAATGATTATACATATTGTTTCAAAGGTCAGGATCATAAAAGTCAGGCTAGGAATACATTACACACTGGTGACTAAAATGCTATAGCTGACAGGACAACACAAAATTCAAATGGCATCCCAGACCCACACTGATCAGAAGGTCAGAATCGATTTTGGCACACCTTTCCCCTGTAAACCCACTGTATGGATTTGCAGTCTCAAAAGTGGCAGACTGGCTGGATTACCCAGCACTGTGACTGTTGGTGTAGCACCCATGGGCAGCATAACTTGCTCCCTCTCAGCAGAGGTCTCACAGCCCACAGGATGGGGCTGCAGTCGAAGCTTGGAAACACTGCTCCAACTAATTTGAGCACAAATACAAATAGAAAATTCAAGAGTAGATAATAGACAGCTTATGTTTTCTCTCATGCTGTCTGTAGTTCTCTGAAGGAAGCTTTTCTTAGCCATTTGCACCAGACTGAGTGCTCTGATGTCAGGTTTCTGAAAGGAACCTGGCTGTGATGGAATATTGCTCACAAGGTCCTATTAAACATACCTAAGCAAAGCTAATTTTCAGCTTGTTTGACCTTAAACTGTAAAATCTGTCACCAAAAAAATATTTTGAAGCATTTTATCTACTCACTTGAAAACAAAGAGAACAAATATACAATAGAAACCCAAGAAGCACCTCAGCATTCTCATTTGTTGGCTTGGCAAACTACTTTTGTAATGCAATTAAGACTGGACAAGCACACAAGTTGTGCCATTCATAGATTGATAGAGACTTTCTAGTTTGAAAGGGGTTTGGACTTGGATATATTAGAATGATACAATCTAAGTTTCAAAGAAACCTTCATACCGCAGCTATAAAATGTTTGCTGAGGGTTGGTTTCATTTTGTGCACATCAGCCAAAGGCATTCAAAATACTTTCTCTTTGTTTTGGTCCAGGCCACGTGCTGTGTATTCTGAGGGCGCTCAGGTTTAAAGTCAACTGCCAGTGATGGTCAAGTCTGTTTTACACAAGTGATTTGAATAGTGTAAAACACTACTTTCACTCTGGTAAAAACTCACTCATGGTATTAAAAGACATAATACATGCTTATTTTAAAACGTTTAGTGCACTTTACCTCATATATAAGAGCAATAATAAGTTAAAGCAATTTACAATTCTTGATACGCTCAGAGTGTATTTATTTATATGTTACAAGACATTAAGCCCTCTTAAGAGAGTTAATTTTTAATTTAACAGTAATTGATGATTTGGGGTAGGAGATTCTGTTAGAGAAAGCATTTTCAGCAGATCTCAGGCTGGTTCACAAACATTAAAACCTATATATCTTTCATTTTGAATTTCAGTGGAAAGTTTGGAGGGGGTTCATGCTTTTCTTCAGCAAGTTGTTGCTTCTAGGGAAACCAAGTTACCATAAATAGTACCAGGAAATTATACCTGTTTTACTAAATAGAACAGAGAGAGAGTCCAGGCACTGACTGTTACACTATAAAGCTGTCTGGCAAAACACCTCCTCAGCAGATTACACATTGACCTCAACGCCAGCTGAAAAACTGAACACCCTTTGCAATGTAAATCCTTATAACAACCTCACAAAGATACCCAGCCCTGGACAGAACATCCAGAACATCTTCTGGAGTATAGGAACCAGGCAAGAGTCATCCCAGCTACAGACTGCTGAATAATAGATGTCACACAAAGCTTGTTACCTTCAAATATTGGCTCTTAAAAAATGAAATATTTTGCAAAAATGTTCTCAAAAGGTCCTAAGGAACTTGCAGACTTCTGTGACTGGAAGATTCCTGGAATCTCTCTATCATCCTGACAAATTACTAGGACTGTCTCAGGTTCCCTTGCTCAGCACCAAGCAGGTGCTGAGGTTCCTCTGTGCTCTCAAGATCTGTTAGTGCTGTCAGGGTCCTGATGATTCCATGCTGCAGGCAAAACACACTAATAGATAAGGACGGAAGGACAAGGATGTATTTACATCCTGTATTTACATTAGACTTTTTGAAATATAACCAGAACAGGAAGTTATTAAGTTCTTCCATCAGCATCCCTGGTCATAAAATAAATGCCTTCCACTCAAGCTCCTAGTAGCTGATGCAGTCAATATTAAATATTTGCTTGGCTTATCACATGACTAAGCCTCAGGCAACAGGACAACTAGATTTGCATTCTTCATCCTTTTCTATTTTTTTTACAGGTGCCATTTCCAGTGAACTAGCACTTTTGACCACCACAACAGCTTGTCCCACTTGTTTCAAATGGACTTGCAACTAATTGATTCCCATCCCAAGTACAAACCAAGAATGAAGAAAGAAGATACTGAACAGTAGTTTTATTTGCTCTTTCCTTACATTTAAACATCTTTATAATATTTTGAATAGGCAGTGTACATAGGAACATTCAGAAATATGAACCAACTTCATGAAATTCTTTCTAAATGTTTCTAAATCTAGTCCAGTCTGATTCCTTTTGGGAGAAAAGGAAAAAAAAAAGTGCATAGGAAAATTATTTAAAGCACCTATTACTTCTGTAAGGATACATTAATCGCTTGTCTTCCACAGGTTTAAAGGCCAGATTTTCCTACATAGGGAATTTTTCCACAAATTCTTTTTTTGTCTTAAAAATTTCTGGATTGTGGTCTTTTCTATCACACCATCTGTGTATAAGCCTTACTAGTGTACTGGCAGCTCCAAAACCTTAATTTCATTCATCATTAGATTTCACGCTAGGAACAGACTTCAGAGTTTTGGCAGCAGCAGCTGTCACACCTTGAAACAAACTTATTTGTATTACCGAGGCATGTTTCTGAAGGAACTCAGACTTATGGAGCTGCCCTTTGCTCTCTTCTCCTTGGTCTTTGAACAAAAATTCACTTTGCAAGCCTTACATATCTCCCAAATTCACTGGCACATCTGTGAACAGTGATAAAGCAGAGGACTGCAAAGGAGTTACTGACAAATCAAAACAAGCAGCTTGAAAAATGCAGCAATTGGCTCTTACGAAACTCACTGGGGTTTTTTGTTCCTTTTTTCCCCGTACCATTCCAGAAAACAATAAGATCTTGATAAATGAAGTCAAGAGAAATGTTACCACTGATTTCAGAGAGATAGTCAGCTAAAAAAATGAACATTATCATCACAATACTAGAAATGCAACTTGCTGAAAGAGTGGAAGAAGACAAAGGCACAAATGAGATGGCTGGAAGAGGAACTGCTGTAACATTCAGTCCCTGTTCAAGCATGGTGACTTTCATCTGAATATTCTTCCAGTCCACCCAGCACCTTCATCTCACACCCTCTGCTCTCTTCAATGCCTCCTCCTTACCTCTATCCTTTCAGCATAGACTCATTTAAATCCTATCTTAAAAAGCTTTGTTTCCTCCTCACTTTGTAGCTTTTACTTTGCTTGTAATCACATTCCTTTTCTTTGTCTGCCTTTTATCTTTCTGAAGGAGAGGGTCATGCTTCATGCTTTAAAAAGCTTAATGCAACAGAACCATGGTCATAACTAGAGCAAATAAATACTATCAGAATCCACATATACAATAAATGGCTCTAGAAAGGCTATGTTACCAGAGTAAAGAGGGAGTCAGGTCAAACCCAAACATGTTCATAAACCATTTCATAAAAGGTCAAACCCAAACATGTTCATAAACCATTTCATAAACCATTTAACCAAGTGAATAGTCGGCAGAGTCCAAAACAAAAGTAATGAGTTTAAGTCAACCTGGAAGAAACAGAAGTAGAAATAACTGAGCTACAGTGTTCCTCCATACCAGGAAATAACCTTCGCATCGTAGCCGAAGGAAGAAAAGAGAACTTAACTCTGGGTGTCTGTTACTACCTGAGCCACGGAAAAAAAAAAACCAAAAAAAAAAAACACCACCACCAAAAACACAAAAACACCCACCAAGATTCTAAGGAGGACGTAAATTATTGCCACAGATACTCCAGTGCAAACAAAACATGCGATCCCAACCAATTTTCAGCAAGTTCTCTTTCCTCAAAGCATCAGTCCTGAAAGGAAGAGATCCCGTTTCCTTCAGTCAGGAAGCCAAAAGAAGCTGTCTCTGCCATCTGTGAGAGTATCTCATGACTGATGAGGGTTCAGCTTTACATGGGATTGAAAGATATGTCCCAATCCATCAGAGCCTTTTACAACACAATTATAGAAACCTGTCTCAGAAACATGGGCAGGTTATTTGTCTCCTCCCGTTCCCGTTATCAAATTGCAATGGCAAGACTACTATCTAGTCTCATTTATACATGTGTTATCTCAAGTACTGTATAAGAATTTTTAATAGAGAGAGCAGAAACTTCAAGAAAGTACATGTCTAACCCAAGCAACAAAATACAGGCTTTGGTGCCACAACCAACGCCTGACTTTCTGCTCCTATGTAAAGCAGGTTGGCCTGAGAGCAACAGAACAGAGTAATGCAGATCTGCTCCTATCAGCTTCAAAGTGAGTCCAGGATTTCAGGTAAAAGACTCTTAAGTGCCCATTGTTCGTTCCTAGTACCACTTATTGCATGGATATGTTAAGCTCAAAATGCAGCTGTGATGAAATAAATATTTTTAAAGATACACTGAAGTGGAAGGTGGGAAAAAGAAGGGGGAAAAAACAAACCCGGAACACAGACCTTTCACCTCTAGCACTCCTTTCCTCTCTCGTTTGAATATTGATGTTTTGTAGTCACTGGCCTTCACTTTTCACAATTTTTTCACAATTAATGCCCTAAACTTCTAGAATACATTTTTTTCAAAGAAACAGAATTGTAACTTCTTACTCTCTTTATGGGAATAAATCAGTCTAGCATGCCCTGCAAAGCAAGACTAAGGGAAGGAGTACATCAGCCATTCTAAGAAAGTGAAAGGGTAAAAGAAAAAAGCCTACCATACCTCTGAAGAGCTACTAGTAAAGGAGGCATATTTAATTTATATTTAATTTACAGTGAGGCCCCACATAAATAAAACACTATAAAGTACCCTACACATCACTGACAAGGATGTCAGACAAGCTACTGGATGGTGCAGGTCTCAAAGAATTCTGCTGCAAGAGAAAAAAGACCAAGAAATTACAAATATTAAAGGGGATAAATTATGCCAGTCTCTACATATTTCAAATGGAGTCACTGGGATTCCCTGGGAACACCTACAAATACAACAGTTAGATATCTGTCCCTTGGGGCAAGAGGGCAAGAATGAAAAACAATTCGAAGTAGTTACAATAAGATAGGGAACAGCTAATTACCCCCATGACTGACAGGAACTCCTTGGACATGTAGTTTTGTCACTCACGCTGGTTCTTCAATTCGCAGAAAGCCAGTGCTCCATCAGCAGGAAATACGAGGAGGAGGCACTGGGCAGAGCAGGGGACCAGCTCAATCCCATGGAAACTGCATACAAAGGGACCCTCGGGGAGCAGCAGCAATTTCAGGGATCAGAAGGGCACCTGTGGGACTGTGAAACATTAATTGGGTAAAATCAAGCAAGACTTCAGAGCCCTGGGAGCACAACTGGTGGAGAAAACATCCGGAGTGATCACCTAGTTGCCAGTCACTAAGAGAGATGCAGATAGAACATCATTGCAGCTCAAAGGGTCTCCTCTTTATTTATCAAGAGTATTTCAGGTGCACCTGTGCAGTGCAAACCACACAGGGAAGCAATTAAATGCTATAGACTCTGAAGTTCTGGAAAGAAGCCATTAAATTTAATAATACTGCTGGCTTCTGCAGCAGCTGGAATAACACACATACAGCCTTAGCCATTATATTTTGATTGATCATTTCCATACCACGCAGTCAAACCATTAAGTTTAGGTATCAAATTGAAAGTTATTACTCAAAATCTTTTAATGAAGAATGAATGTTCCATATTTCACATTTTACCGATAAATAGAGGGGATTTTGAATTATTGTCATGTTTACTTGATAAAGAGATAGATCTCACCATATTCTTTCTCAGTACATAGCACCTTCTTGCATGATTTTCCTCAAAAATGATCTGTTCTTAGAGAGTGTCTGTAGGCATTAGAACATCACCCTGCCCTCATTGCTGTTGAGGATAAGGCCCAGCAGATCTGCCAAGATGAGATGAAAAGGTTTCAACAGCTTGTGCTGGTGACTGAACTAACAGAAATTCATCTCTAATATCCAAGCTGTAGTAACACAGCCCACCAAATTACACCTCTGCATGTTTTTTGTTAATATCTGTTTGAATTTTATGTATTATTTTCTTATAGTCTAACACAGTATTCTTTGCACCTAATTTTTACAATGCCCATTTTTTTGTTATCAATAGAAACACACGGACTCTTGAAACACATCTGGAACTATTCTAGGCATCTGTACACGGAGAAACCGAGACATAAGTGAAGGGGCCTGTTAATCACTCCAGGCTAAAAAATAAGCAAAAAATTGTGAAGGACCATCAGGTAGGTGCCGAACCGAGGCAGCATCAGGCCTAAGAGAAAGCTTAGCATAAGCACTTGAAAACTGGCCTGTTGGTTTAAAGCTTGTTAGCAGTAACACCATCCATTTGTACTGAAGATGCACTTTGGTCAATAAGCACAAATACTTAAACCACAAATTGGGCTAAAGGGATTTCTTCAGAAAAAAACAATTAAAGACTTAATGTGTAATACCTTGACTAAATAATCACAGAGGGGAACAATAACCTTCTTGAAATACATGAAGGATGAACACACCAAGGAAGGAAATGACTCTTGTGGGACTAAGATAATAGGATTAAAATTCAGAATATCAGAAACTTTAATAGTGTAACCTCATAGACCATGGAATAATTGGTATCACCAGAGCAAAGAGGCATTTTATTAATGCTACATAGACTAAGTACTTACAGTGAGATGGAGAAGAAAAGCAATGAGACCTTAAACTTTTTTGTGGTATCATTTCTAAATCAATTTATGAGTCTATTATTGGATTATTTAAATATTTTAGAATAATTAAATTGAAATATTTGGTGAGATTTTTCAAATGAAAGTACAAGAAGACTTTTCTCCTAATCTTCCTGTAGGAAACCACATCTTTAGCAGAGTATTTTCCTCACTATAAACAAAGAAACTCCACCTTCAAAGGCAGCTATACTTTTCCCCATTCAACAGCTAAACCTCAGACCAGCTATCACTGCCAGTACTGTCTATCAGTGAAAAGTAGTGTCTGCATCATTTCAAGAACATATACAGTTATGTACAGTGATGTTAATGTTAAACTTACTTTTTTTTAAGATAAAAGTCTTTGTTGTCACATAAAACTTTATATTTGAGACACTCCAGTAAAACAGTTGTACTTTGAATTCCAAGCTTCAGGGAAGATATTGGTTACTCATATCAGAAGGCTTCACTCCTAATATACACATGCTCTGCATCAGTTTTATATAACTTAAATTCAAACAAACTGATTGAAGTTATCTACTGTCATCAAACTTGATTAAACTCAGCACTCAAATTCCCCAAATCAATAGTTAATTAAAAAGAAATGGTAATTTCTGCTTACTAAATTAGCTCATGCCTAGCATTCTACATTCCCTGTTCCAGGTATGTGTATATTACTAGAAGAAAGAAAGCTAGTTCATTTGGAAGCAAATTATTTATTACATTTTAGGAGGCTGCCTTTTGTTGGGGGGGAGAGGGAAGGAATAAACAAAAAACAAAGAAATCCCCCCCTCCCAAAAAAAAAAAACAAACAAAACTAAACCATCACAATAACAACAAAAAAACCAACCACAGAACACTTTATTAATGGTGAATTGTAAAAACCAGATCATTGCAGGGAATATCAAGACTGATCATGGGGGAGCATTGCAAAGTTGTAGAAGGCTTGAGAAGCCTACACAAAGTAGACACATAAAACCAAAACAAAACCGAAAATCTTCAGTGTCATCCTATTCCCAGATTTCCTACAGAACACTGTATGGGAATGGCAGGGACTTCATGAACCAAAGTAACACTTTGAGGCTGTACAGCCAGGACACACAAGAGAGCTAAGGAAAGCTGCCCTGAAGCCTGTTTGTAGTAGGCTTTCAGTAAACTTATGTAGTAGACTTCTAATTGAGCTCCTCATTTCTTTATCTTCTGACGACCAGCTCAAAGCAGATATCCTTAGATATTCCTCACTTCCTCAGGAGCTTCACAGACTCAGCGACCTGAGAGCACTGACTAACCCCTATGACACATCAAACCAGTCAGGCCTAAATTGTTCTGCTGTGCTCCATGGGATTCCTTCACACTCAAAACCAAGGAGCTGTAAGAGCAACTCATGAGGTGCTTTTTATATCTTAAAGGCACAAAAATTTTAAGAATGCCATGAAAAGGTTTTCATTGCATTTGACATCCAAGGACCATCCAGCCAGTGATGGGAACTTAACACCAGCAGAATGCCTTGTCCCATTAGGATTGTTTTGCAACTTTCTTGGGTTTTATACCTTAAATTTTTTAAGGCTAAAGAATGTAATTATTATGCATACCAATCTGGAGCTAGCAGATGTAGGGATTTATGTATTGTGTGTATTATGCTAATGTAAGCCAGTTCAAAATACACAACTTAATTCCAAGCTCAGTAGGGACATTAGGCTTGCATATGCCACCTACCCCATTAGGTCTCTCATGCCCAGCTAAGCCTCAGGACTGTTTGTATATCTAATATCAGTGTTCTCTAATCTTTTGCAGAGATGTAATCCAATATATATATTGCAATGCCCTGCAGTACATAATCCCATTTGAAGAAAGACAACACCTGAGTAAGACGGTGAAGGAATTAAAGGAAAGGCTGTGACTGTTCACACATTACCTCTCACAGTGTATTTCCTCATAAGAAAGTACCAAATCACTGGAATCTGTATTCTGCCAAAACTCAGTTTTCTGTGGAAACCAGAAGACCTGATGGCAAAGTCAACATATACTTCTGGCCTGACTCCTTGTCCATCCACCCTGCTCAGTGAACATGAGGGAGCTGTTAGATTTGTACAGTACCCAGATCATTCTTTGCTTAAAACAAGTATTTATGTTGTGACAAGTATAAAGGCAAATCTGAAATATGTCCTATTGATGGCCCAAAAATCACTCACCAGGTTCTTCATAGAAGGCTTTGTAGATTTGGGCAGGATGTACCATTTCAAGCTCCAGCTCTGCTTGGCACTTGAATCTTTGGTTTTGGGGGATTTTTAGGGGGGGGAAGGGATTTTGGCTCTTTAGGGAGAAGGTTTCTTGTTTGCTTTTCCTTTTTAACTGTATGAAGGACAATGAATTATATGTAGCAATCTTTCAATCTTTTCCTGACTATCAACAATACCTTAAGCCAAGCCTGGCTTTATTCCTCTATAAACCAGCAGAACAGTGAATAATTCCCAAGAGGTTTTCTTCCTCCAGCTTTGATACTCCTTCAAAGAAACATTGTCCTTTTTCAGAGGGCTTTTTCTAGTTCTTTTGTATGTACTTGTATACAAGACATTACACTCCGGTGCAACATCATCCCAACAGAATACAGATATTTGGCTTCTGTGGAAGCAGAGTTGGCTGCTTCTCTGCCATGACCGCTTGCCATCTTGAGATAAAAAAGGAAATCAAAATCAAGGCTTGGAACAATATGATTTTCATAACTTTTTGCTTATGCTAGTGGTGCTATCAGTCATTCCAGAGGAAATCATATGTTCTAAATATCATGGTGCATTTGTCCCACAGTCAGTCACTTCACCAGTTCATCAGTTGTTCACCTTTGAATTAGACAATTCTCCAATGTGTTTAGAAAATATTTTTAAGGTAACAGAGATCATACTTGAAATCAAAGAACAGGAAATCCCTTTGGTTGGTTGGAGTTTTTTTTAAATTATCTTAAGTGATAAGGACAAGGAGAAAGTGCCAGGCTGATTTGTCTACCAAAATGGTTTAATAGTTTGAATTTCTGCACTTTCTCTGGAAGTATGAAACTCTTTTTCATGCATGCACTTCATAGTGTATTCTATTTGTGGATTTTTTAGTGGAAAAAAAAAGAATTATGGCACCTGTGTTTGTAGATACATAAGCAAAAGCATTTCTGTTCTGAATTTAAAAGAAAAATATTTAATTGTTTTAATTAATTTAATTTAAGGTACATGTATTTCTAAAAATAAAAGCTGGATTGCAGAATATAAAACAATGTAGAAAACCAGCAGCTATTATCCTATGACATCCTTAAGATATATATTTTCTCATGTTGCTGTACTGGCCTGAAGAATTAATACTAAAAATAGTTCTTTGGGTAGTTATTTCCAATTTATTTTTCCTTCCCTTGAAGGAAGACTTTCATTATTAAAGTTAACCCAAATAAATTCACACACAATTTGAACAAGAAGGAAGAATTATTTCAGGAGATCACTGTAGTTTTTCCAGTGTTGTCAAATTTCAGATGTGGCCAGCTCTCACTAACCCAGTGAAAGAAATCAAAATACATTCAATTAATGGATGAACAGACCCATAAACAACTGTCACATCCCAGAAGAATATGTGAGTCTAAGGATCAGAATAAGAGAATTGCAAAAGCTTGAACAAGAGATACACATTTGAAAAATCAGCTCAGAGAGATTTGATGTATTTTCTTCATAGCATGAACTGCAAGAAAAATATTTCCCACAACACTGTTCCAAAGGAACTGTGGTGAGCAGGAAATGGCAAAATTTTGTTCCAGTCAGAGCAATATATGTGATGTGGGTCAACTCTATAGAAAAATTATGCTAATTTACCTACTTGTCACTCAGTAACTGCAGTAAAAAATGGAATGCAATGGGTTCTCTAAAGAAATCATTTGGAATCAGGTTGAGATCCTGGAAAACACTGATCCCAAAGCAAATGAAACATGACTAATGTGAACTGTGGTTAAAAAGGGCATGATAGAATTTTGTGGTTTTCTCTCAGGAGCAGCTGTGGTGTGATACAAATTTCACCCATAACAGTAATCCTGGTACAGGTGGATTATTGCTCTCTGTGGTGACTGACTGGAGTCAGGGACAGGACAGTCACCCTTTAAGTTTGGTCTGTTTAAAAAAAAAACATAATTAAAAATACTGCAATTTGAAATTTCTTACAGATAGTGGAAGTTCAAAACACAGTTTAGAACACACTATTAACATTAACCATTGCTAAATACTGTTAGATGCATCTGCCTCTGGTATTGCATTGTGTGCACCAAACTCTACCACTTGCTAAAGGTTTATTCAAATAAATAGGTTTATTAAGATAAACTATTAATCTAGAGGTATGCAAGCTCTGTACTCCAAATGGTCTCTTTTTATGACCTCTTTACTCAGCACTAAGTATAAAAATTTTCTCTGATGCCTATTTTTCTCTTGCCTCTATTTCTTGGGTAATGCCCTTGGTCTTGGAACTGTTAAACTGAGATGTCTCAGAGATGGGTCAGGGAACAGCAAGGCTTAGCCTAGGGAAGGAACACGAGGGTTTGAGAACAATAACAGCAGGGGCTGTGGTTCAATGGCACATTTAAAGGAAATTAGATTCCCCAGCATTTAAGACACAAGGGCCCAGCTTGAGCCTGGATCCAAGGTCACCTCACAGCTAGAAACTGAATAATCCTAAGGAATACAATGATCACACTGTGTCACAGGGCAGCTGACAGCAAGGAGTTTGAGATCTGGCCTAAATGTCTGCGAATCCCCAAATTCCAGTCCCAGGGTTTGTTAGCCAAGAGATACTCTGACTGAATCATGGTGTGTGCAGGAGTAGTAGAACAGAATAATCATTTGTATAAATTAAACAATTTGAGTGAAGGAGACATTCACAGAGCTCCTTTTCTCAGCCTCATACACTGTTTTGTCTAAAGTGCATTAGTTCACATACTGAAATGGTGTTTAAGAGAAAAATTAGTGTGATTTAGTGGGCAACCCCTGCCATTAAAAAGTACTGTAGGAGTACTTTATATAGATACCGTGAACAGTGAAAGAAACAAAATATATATTTTGACCAAAGGCCACCTCAACTGAAGCATTAGTAGCTACTGAACAGTACCAAAACACAAATAAATTTTGCAAACCTTATGTGTTGAGTTTAGAGACTTACTTCACTGTTAATTATCAAAACTAAAACTAGTCTAAGAAATGGGACTTTACCATCTGTTCCAAATGAACTCAAGCCTTGTTAAAATGAGGGGTTTTCATACTGCATTACTAATTTTCATTGACATGTCACTTTTCACCGCCATTTGCTTCAGTTGAAACTGAGGATTGAGCTTTCAGATCAAAATGGCAAATGTAATTCTTCTGCTCTGCTACAAATCATTAGACATGAAAAGGCATTTGCCTCTTCCTATGTTTTGGAACGATTTTATTTCAGGGAAGTAGAACTGTCATGTCCAGAATGGGTGTTGTACATGACTATGAGTACATATCAAAGGGATTCCACTTTTCCAGAAAACTTCACATAACAGACTAATTGAAATATTTCTGGGCGAATAAAAGGCAATTGCACACCATGATGTATGGAGAAGAATCGGGTTTGTGTAATCATCATATTTTTTTCAAAGTCATTACATTTCCAATGAGTGAATCTATTTGCATAACTAGGTTTTAAATGCAAATCAGATAAAGAATTTTACTAAGTGGATGATTTGTACAATACAGCCTCTACGTCTCTTGCAGAATTACTTTGATGAAGGAATGTTTCTTTAATTATGCTGAAGGCCGATTAGTCCATTACAGCCACATGGCTTAGTGGATTGCATATATTTTTGCTGTTTTCAAAGATTCCCTGCCATAATTCTGAAGAAAATGCAAACAGCAAGCAGACACTTGAGACACATTAGGTGAGAGATGCTTTAGTGAATTCAATTTAAGCTGCAACATTAAAGTGATTTTGTTGAATAAAACATAATGCAATAATGAGTCTGTGTATGTCAACTCTGCAGAGAAGATAATAGCTGGAGAGTCAGCTTTCCTTTCCTCTTTTCTAGGCTCTTCTTTTCTTATAGTCGTTAGTCAGAAACAATGCTGCAAACAGACACCTCTTCTAGTATATGCTTTATTTCAGCTTAAGTGTATTCCCTACAATTGTATTTCACAGTTGAATATAGTGTTAAAGGAATTAATTTGTGTCTTTACATCAGCACTAATGAAATTACACCCTATGTGAGTTTTTTTTTACCCTTTTATTCCTGATGTTAGGGACAACATAATGTATAGATCACTTGGTGATGTTTGCTGCCTTTTTAGAGAAGAAATATTTACAAATTTATGCAATTAAAGGAAAGTTATCTCAATTGTACACTGCACAGCTTTCCCTCATTCTATTTTCTGAAATCCAGCTTGTCTTTATAGACACTGAATGCAAGGAGGCCACAAGCTCATTATGTCCAGGGCAAGGATTACACATGACACTGATGAGACTTGGAGCTTGGAGCCCATGATTTCCTCTCCCCTTGGAGGTGCCCAAATCTGAATTTCATGCAAGTAGGTTATCTGTGATTCCATGACCATTCATTTTTACCAGAAACAAGAAAAAATTAACGGGGTTCTTTATTCATTGTAGCTTCTACCAGCCCTCTGCTCCCTTCCATGCAGGGTTAGCCTGTAACTTCAGTTAAGAACAGCACAGCTATTAGATTTCTAAGGTCTACCGAAACATCTATAATCTGATGTATTTAAATGGAAAGGTGACTCCTAAGACTTGTGTCTATACTGCTTTTCAGTTATTGCTGTCTTGGGCTTTTATAGCTTTTTATAGTTTTAGTAAGAATCACCATCTGCTTTGATGACACAAAACCCTTTGCTACAGAAAACTCCTCGGATTCTATGACTGTAGCATACTGGCAGCATTTCAGCTTTCATTTATTCATGGAGTCATCATTTTATATGGAAAAGAAAGGTAATAAATCAAAATATCAGCCATTCATCATTTAGAGGGGTGCCTCACCTTGTAAATTCGAGTTGCTTTAGGGGTTTGGCACAATTTTATTTAGTTTACATTGAATAAAGAATAGCTAAGGAGAACAGCCAAGCTTCTACATCATTACACATATGAATCAAAAGAAAAACCAAGAATGAAATGTTTCATAAAGACAAAGTTGTACCCAGAACTAAAACATTATTTATAAGAGGAGGAAAAAAGGTGGACAATCTTTTTTGCTTGAATGTAGATTTTATGACATGTTGTGACTTTGGATGACGACGAAAGGCTTAGGGCCTGCAGGACACTGGCAGTTCAGTTTGGAAGTCGTGGGGTACGCGGGGGTTTCTGGCAAATGGTCCATGGCAGAGCTGAACATCCCTTCACTTTTGGGGGAAGCTTGGGGAATTTGGTTGATGTAGACAGTGAGTTTGCCATTGCTTCAATTTGGTAGCCAAACTTTTGTAAAAGGTGTGCAGGGAGTCTAAGTGAGCAGCAATCACAAGAACTTCTAGGGCTAATTAAAGCTGTCTTGTAGACTTATTTGCTCTTCTGTCCAGTTCTGTTCTCATTTCTTCACTGTTTGGGCCTGCAGAGCTAATTTCACTTAAAAAAATTCAATCGTTTACATTCTGGGTTACTAAGAACAACTTCTTAACTTAGGTGGAACAACAGGAAGGAGATTATGAATTCTGAGGGGAATTCTTAGACTCTGCTAATTAAAAGAGTCAAGATACAGCACAAGAAATGATTTACACTGTTAAGTGAAGTTGTAAAAGGCTAAGAGATAGCATGTATGTTATTTCAGTAGAGAAATAAATGAATGGGTCTCCATCCAGCTATCTCTGTACCTTACAGCTCAATCCCTAACGAGGAACAGGCCATGCCAGATTGTAAAGTTGGATAAAAAGCATCCACTCCCATCTCTGCAGTCAGAAAAGTACTACATTTTCAAAAAATAAAGAATGAAGGAAGAATTTACAAACAGATGAGTACACCACAGGAAGGTTAAATCTGTACAGCTATGTCATCAGATCTACTGTGCTCCTTGTCTCAGATGGCAGCAGAAAAAAAAATTGAGCAGTGGCTCAGTAAAAGAAAGAGAACTGGGTATTAACCCCTTCTGAGCAAGACAATGGAGGCTCTGCTCTGTTTCTGACCATGTTCCATTTTCCCTTCCCTGACTCTTCCTTTCTCCTTGACCTGTTCTGAAAATCTTCCTACTGTTGACGTCCAGAGCACTGCATCTGGGCTTGTAACACACACAGTGGCTTCAGCTGTGATCAGAAATTGTACTGGGACATGAAGATGGTTCAGTAACTGCAAGACAGAACATCTCTGGAATCCCTGATGGTTTGTGTGTGACCCTTGTTAGTTGTCCCTGAACTTGTTTTATTGAGGCAGCCTCAAGTCAAGGACTGTTGCTTGTGCTTTGGTGGCTGATGGTGCGGAACTAGGGAGGAGTTGCAAAGCAATCAGCTTTTTCCATCTTTTAGCCATACGACTGACTGATCTAATGGTGCTCTTTATTTTGTACTCACATCTGCTTCATTTTATAATTTTTATACATTTTTTTCAATATTTAATGCAGTTCTAAGCTGCTTTCAAAAATCCTTGCAGTTTCTTCTGATGTTGAGATTACAATACTTAGTCCAAGAATGAACGTGCAGTAGAGAACCAAGGCTGTCTGAGTGTCCATCCTTCTGATGAAAGAAATGCAGAATGGAATCTGTACTATTGGAGTACTATGAGGATGTTGGAGTACTTTTTCACAATATCCTTAAATCCATATTTTTCTTTCAATTCATTTACCCTACTGAAAATACAGTGGTTATATCATCAGCATGTGTGTATGTCTTAATTCAAGCTTTTTTGTGTTTCGCTGTTCCATCTGTGTTTCAAAATCTTTGTTATTTATCACTGACAAAAAAAACCTGTCCATAAGATTTAAAAATCTAATATTAAAATAAAAAAAGCCAACAATCCCTCAAAAACTAAAATAGGAACCTTGTGTTCACAAAGCATCAATTACATCCATGAAAGCAGAAATGGGCTGCAGTTTGTTAAATAATATTTAGCAACATGGGGGTTTTTTTGTTAGAAGGGGATCCTCAAATTAGAGGGATCTAGCAGCTGTTGGTATTCTACAGTGGTCTGCAGGACTCGCCAGAATACACAGAATTTTTAGAGACTGATTATGCATTCTTATTTATTTACTATTCTTATTTTGTTGGTGCCAGGTTTGTAATATTTCTTTGTCCCTAGGTGATATAAAAAGATGTATGAATAATTTATAAATTCCTCAGCAGTCAACAAAGAGCATTGCTCTGATGATATAGGAGTCCTGAAGGCCTTGGATAATAATAATAGATTGCATATAATAATATATTACACTGGGAGACATTGGAAGGATACATTTTGTGCTGCACTTCTAGAATTCCAGTGAATATAGTCATCTTAATCTGTAAAAGAAATTTTCCAAATAGAAGCATTTAAAAGTTCTACTTTTCTCCAACCCTTAAAGCAATGAACTTTATGTTAAAGATGTGTGAAATTATACATTGTCTTAGCAAGTTCTCTTAGATAACACCTGAAACTTTTCATCTAAATGGTGTACTTCTGTTTATAAATTGGTATAATCTATAGATAGATGATAATTTATAATGAGCAGGATCACATTTTAAAAAAAAATCCACATTATTAGCCATATTTTTAAAAGGATATAAACCACTGTGATGGTTTCAGTTCTGCATCTCCCATTGGAGTAACTGTCACTCAGAACAGTAAGAATGGAAGGAATTTCACTTTTGGACCACTGGATGCAATGAAATTATTATTTGAGATAAGAATCTGGCTGGATATAGAAAATGTTGGGACAAAAGCTGAAGCTACCTAGAGAAAGGTGCATAAGAATCCCCTTTCTGGTTCTCTCCCCTTTCAGCCATAGGAAAAAGGTGTGACACAATCAAAAACAGTAGTTTGGAACTTCTGAGATAGATTGAACATAAGATAAACAGAGAATTGCAGAGCCTTTGTTTAGTCTAAATTTATTAAGAGGATGTCAAAATATTTCTCTGTGCCAGCATTGCGCCTTGTACCTTCAGAGGAGAAAATGTGATCCTTTCATTAATGATTCAAGTGCATAAGGCTATTTTGAAATAGATCAATGAGAAGTGACACTTTGGCCCATAGAAATTCAGGCTTTGCTCAAAGTGAAGTTAAGATTTCCTTAACTTTTCTTCCTTGAAAATATGAAGATGATTAGCAGGCTTCTTGAACAGAAGCCTGAGACTGAACTATATTTTAAATTTTACTGAAGTTGGTTCCACTGACTTGAACATAATTCAATGTATATTGCCTATGTTCATCCCCTTCCTATTATTCACATGTAGTAATAAAAAATTATGGAGTTTATGCCAGTGGTATATTGGCTGTTTCCAAAGTGTCTGTTTGTACTATAAGTGTGCTGGGTTTGGCACCTTCAATTTACAGTTCTCTGCTCATTTATTCAATAATAATAAGAATTTGTGGTGGTTTAAACCACTTTTTATTGTCTAGGGGCAGGTTCAATAAAGGTGACAGAAAACTGAACAAAATTAGCAGCAAGTGAACAGTTTATTACAGGGGGCTTAAAATAGGGAAGAAGGGATAACCCAAAGGGACCCCAAAATTACAAAGAGAAACACTTGACACACAGGAGAAAAAAAAAAACACAAAAGGGGAAAAAAAAGGACAAAAATAGAAAGGGAATTGCTCTTTCAGCTACATGGCTAGCTGAAAAAACAGGGGGAAGGGTAGGAAAAGCCATCTTTCTCCCTCCCTCTCTGCTGGAAGCACTCCCCAGCCCCTCAGGTTCTCTGAAAACCACAAAAAGAAGTGAAAACGACTCCCTCCCACCACCTCCCCGAAGGGTTACTCGCTTGCCGAGAGAAAATGGGTTGAATCACACCGTGGGGCCCGCGAGCACAGAGGACAGGAGCTGTGTGTTTCCCCTCGGAGCACCAACCGAAGAAGAGCGAGGGGAGGGCAGCTGCCTCCGCTTTTAAGCCGTCCAGCTCTCGCGTGCATCTCGCTGCCTTCTTCCGGACCAAACCGTCTGTCCATTGGTCAGCGGGGCCGAGCCCCGCCTTGTTTCCTGCATTTTCCCACCCAAAAAATCACACGTTTCGGTCCCGCCTGCCATCTTTGTTTTCACAGCCGCGGCATCTTGGAGACGTCCTGGAGCCAACGCGGTGCCAGGGCGGGCCCCCTGCCGCCGTCCAACAGCAGCCACCATGCTCACGTCCCTGGCCGGGGCTGGCCCGGGGCCGTGCGCCTGTGTCCAGGACTGAGGGACGACCGTGCGCCCCGCATGCCGCCCTGCCCTGGCAGGACCATGTGCGCCGCGCGGGGAAGAGGGGGGAGCAGGACCGGGGGCTGTCCCGGCCCCTGTCCCTTGGGGCAGCACCCCCCTGCTGATACCGCCGCCGGCCCGCAGCTCCTGGGGGCCCGGGGGCGAGGAGCCACCGCCGCCGCCGGCCCGGCTCCGTCCTGGCCCCAGCTCCCTGTCTGGGAGAGGGCTGCCCCAGTCTCAGCTTTCCCCCTCCCACAGCTTTTTTTAAGGGAAACTGAATTTTATGAACAGGTAAGTGGGTTTTTCTTACACTCTTTCCCCCCTAGAAGTCCAAGGAACCCCCTCAAGCCCCGAAGCCCCCTTCAACCACCCCCAGAGAAATCCCAGCTCCCCCAAACCAGTGCAGCATCAAAAAGGTGGGTTGAACATCAGTTATTACCACACGGCAGCAGCTTTGTCCCAGGTCAGGGAGTCCTTCTGATCTTCCCAAACTTCAAGAGTGTGTAGCAAAGCAGCATTCCAAGAATTGTGGAGCACTGGCACCTGAAGTCAATAAAAAATAGCCACATCAAAGAATACAAGCCAAAGTTTTCTGAGCAACAGGTATTAGAAAGTATAGGAATTAATTAAAGAGTGGGAGGCTCCTGCCTCAGTAACACCATATTATGGAATAGAAATTCTTATAAAGGAAATACTTTGTAATCTGAGCAGTTTGTGATGAGCATCAGAGAAGTGCATGAGTCAATGTAACAAATTGAAGCAGTAAATGTAATTCTGAGCTAATTTGGTAGAATTAATTCAGTACATCTTTGAAAATGTCTAGAATACAGATGGATTGTTCTCACTGGTCACAGCTATGCTATTTGATGTATTTCTTTTTCACTCTTCAGTTTTATACCCAAACCATCTTCAGCACAAACAGGATTATCTTCTTTAAAAATTCTTACATTCTTATCCTTAGTCCCGGTGGCAAGCTAAGCAAGGAGTGTTTCTTGAGTTTATTTCCATATTCTTCTGCCAGTATCTGACCTTCAGGCCAAACACAGAATTTTGACAAAAATGGATTGTCTCTCACATAAATATACAAACACCAAGAAGAGTCAGATATGAACATGCACATTCCTGCACTCACCCTGAGTATTCAGTATGGATGCTCTTACATGGCTTTGGAATCTTTCTTTTTAAATTGCTTTATAAAATAGCAACCTGTTGTCACCCATGGTGTCCTTGTATATATCATGTTTTATTATTTATCATGTATTATATTGTTTATAATCTTGAAATGGATACCACTATTAGTTTCTGAAAATCAGAGAAGTAACTGTGTTTAGTGTATGTCTTTCAGTCACATATGGCATTCAAGTGCTATAGAACTGCTTACAGTAAGAGGTGTGTGAATAAAAAATTAACATTAGTGATTTCACAATAAATTCTTCTTCCCCAGCCTGCAACCTCCTGGGGAAGAAGTTTTTTCCAGACTGACTCCACTGCAACTCCACTGAATTTGGCTTCATTTGTAAAGAAAGAGAAGTTGTAATTAGAAAATGACAGTAATTGGGAAAAATGAACTTCAGAAAAACAAATAAGCAGTTCCCATGCCAGCATCCTCAGAAATAAACAGGTTAAAAAAAAAAAGAGAGAGATGAGTATGAAAAGAAACATCATTTGTAGCAAGAAT
The DNA here is from genome assembly GCA_013399895.1 of Serilophus lunatus. Taxonomy (NCBI): domain Eukaryota; kingdom Metazoa; phylum Chordata; class Aves; order Passeriformes; family Eurylaimidae; genus Serilophus; species Serilophus lunatus. The sequence continues at coordinate 1,369,188 of VXBA01003135.1, forward strand.
TCTCCTTTAGCTGCATGCTTATCTATATTTTCTGAACTCCAGGAGGCTTCTAGTACTGCAGTTTGGCTCCTACACCTGCATAAATATTTCAAAGCATGTTTACTTCTTTCCTGTTTAGTAATTTTTTTCTTAAAGTCCTTCTAGATGCTTTTTCTTTTAACTTATACTTTTTTCCTTATTTCCTTCTAGAAAATCTAACATGGAATTCATGAAAAGCAACTGCTACATACACAGGAAAACTCTCATAAACATCTCACCCTATAGAAAGAGGGTATCTTTGTTAATTGTAGCTCTATTGTGTCTTTTCACTACGCTTGGGAATCTTGGATCAGTTGAAATATTTAAACATTTTTCAAACATGAAAATATTAATCCTCATTACATTAGGCTTTTCCCCCAAATCAAGATTCCCAAGTCATCTTTTGGCACTGAATTGCTGGATGTATCTCTTAGAGGTTTCCATAATACATTCTACCAATTGCTTTATTTTGTTTCTCTTACTTACACCAAAAAACAAATAACCCAGCACTTTTTCAGATACACTAGACTTGCTGCATTTATGATTCTAGAAAAAAAAATCTCTTTTGTTTTTAATCTCTGGACAGAGTTAACAAACTGCCTGGTTTTTTAAAATTAATATTCTTTCTTATCTGGATTAACTGGGTATATGTCTCATCCAGGTGTAACAGAAGTGCCTTGACCAGTGCGTATTACGGCTTCCAAAGGTTTTGCCTTCAAAAATTTTTTTTCAAAATGAGGTGCCTACAGCCATTTTGTGGAGCAACAGTGACATTTAGTGGTGACTGAAGCAACTCCTAAATCTGTTGAGCCACTACTGTCTTGTTGACCCCAGAAACACTTGCCCTACACTGTCACGCACTCCATGATTCGTAGTTAATCTCCCTTTCCTTCCTCCCCAACCTTTAGTGTATTGGGATATAATATGTGTAAATGGCTAAAACGATATTTTCTATAATAGAATACCACAGGCATTTGAAAAACAAAAGTAGATTCTTTTTGAGGATCTTCCTTGAAAATCAGCTCCTTTGCATACCATAGTAAGATAATTGGGCTGTGGCTTCTGAAGACGAATGATAATGCTTTTCCCCCAGAGAAGAAAGTCTGTAGCCTGAGTGTCTCAGGTGCAGCTCATGTGCCCCCCTAGGGTGCTCCACTGGCATTAAGACCTTTCAGTCCTGCCACCTTTTGCCTGGGAGGAATCTTCATCCATATTCACTTCTGGGAGCCTCCCTCCTAATTTCAGCCCTTGGCTTCTGAAGACAAATGAGAACGTTTTTTCCCCAGTGCAAAAAATTGTGGATGCCCATGGATGTTCCAGATAAGAAAGGGGTAGTGGCAGCAATTCTTTTGTCCTTCCATGATCCTTCTAGCATATCTATTTCAGCCCCAGTATCCCTGGAGGTGCAGGCCCTGTAGCTCTTCCAACCCTAAGCCCTGAGAACACTGTGGCTGAGGTCTCCATTTTAGTGGCTGGGCCAGCCTGGAAAAGTGTGGATGTTGACTCATTTGTGGCTTCCTGTGATCCCCTTGGCATACCTTTTGCAGCCCCTTGATCCTTTGGGCTTTCTGGCTTTCTGAATCCAAATCTAACCACAATAGCGCCTGGATGCTGCCCCTGAGGTCCTCATGGCCATGGGTGGCCCGGATTGTAAAAGTCTTGAGGCAGCAATCTTGGTGGCCTGCTGTGATCCTCCTGGCATGCCTTTTCCAGAACCAGTGTCCCTAGAGCTGTAGGCTCTGTGGTTCTCTGAACCCTGACCCTAACCCTACCCCTAATTCAATCCTAACCTTAACCCTGACACGAAACCTGATGGGATGTTGGTTCTCTAGTGGAACTCTCAATTTCCTGGGTGTCTCAGCTTCCAAAGGAGTTGAGGCAGCCAAGTTGGTGCCCTGGAATGATGCAGCAGGGGTGCATTTTCCAGCCGCAGGGTCCCTGGGACACTGCCCTATCGGTCTGTCCTAACCCTGACCCAGACCTAACACAACAGGGGCACTGCACTGAGTTCCCTATGCCTATGGACATTCGAGATGAGAAAGGTATAGTGGCAGCAACTCTTTTGTCCTTCCATGATGATTTCATCATGCCTACTGTAACCCCAGTGTGCCTGGAGGTGAAGGACCTGTGGCTCTCCCAACCCTAAGCCTAAGGCCTGAGAAGGCTGTGGCTGAAGTCCCCATTTCAACGGCCGGGCTAGCCTGGAAAAGTGTGAATGTAAACTCGTTAGCAGCCTTCTGTGACCCTCTTGGCATGCCTTTACCAGAACCAGAGTATCTTGAGCTGTACACCTGGCACACATTGCCTGGGAGGAATCTTCGTCTGTATTCAGTTTCAGCAGTCTCACTCCCAATTTCAGCCCTTGGCTTCTGAAGACAAATGATAATGCTTTTCCCCTGGAGGAGAAAGCCTGTAGCCTGTGTTTATCAGGTGCTAACTAAAAAGTTACATCATCGAGCTGAGAGTTGCACGGACCTGTAAAGAAATGCTGGCAGCAGATTATCTGGACACTCCCTGTATCTACACCCTCACAAACTATGTTTGGAAAAGAAGTGTGCAACACTCCACTGGAATCTCCACCTCGTGCCCACCACGAGGCTTGGACAGGGCTCCCTGTCTAGGAGGGAAAATTTCTGAGCTGTGTAACAGGATATGTATGTGGGAAAAGGAGACAAACACGAGAAAAATGTCACTCAAGTTCATCTGCTTCTTCCTCTGCACCCTGATTGCATCAAATCTCACAGGTAAATGACTAAAATATCTCCAGTTGACTTCAGTCAGAAGAAGAAGGCATTGTGAGTACCAAAGTTCTTTCATCCTTTTGTTAAATCTGCCTCTCTATAGCACTTAAGCAAAAGAGTACAAGGTCAGGTGGTCTCAAATTTTAATTGTTTTTCTAAAATTAATATTAGAATGAGCAAATGAAGAAGACAATCTGTAAATTCTATATTCTACAGTTAAATTCTGAACTCTCAAGGGAAATTTCAGTTTGAAGGAATTTAAATACTGTATTAATCTCTGCTCTTTTGCTGTTCTTTGAGAAGCTGACCTCTCAAGTCTTCTTTTAATGCTGATCACTGAGAACAGGGATGCCTGTCTGTGGAGTGGGTGCAGGGTCAGAGAGGAAGGATATAAAGTGCTAATTAATAACTCAAAATGGAAGGAGGTTGTGCAATTTCTAATCTGCTTCTCCAAGTAAATGTTGGATGCCAAACACATCCAGGAGGAGTCTGGCCTCAGATCTCCTGACTACATTTCAGTGTTTGTGATGGTCAGACATGGCTTACCAGTGTGCTTGGGTTTTCCCTTGTCTTGTCTTTCTAAATGTTCCATCTTAACTCGTGACTTCAGGTTGTGTCTTGCTCTTTTTGTTCTCTGTCTCAGAAAAAAATAACTTTATAGCTTCCTTATTATTTAGTACAGAAACCCCTGGCACAGCATCAAGTGGCACTGGCTCTGAAAGTTTGCACTATGGAACAGAGAAGATGATGACAAATAAGTTTTAAAAGATGAGAAAGCAGGGCAACTGTTCTTCAAATAAATTTGGTTTTACTTCTAGCACATTTTTGTTTAAGGCCTGTTTGACTGCCTGATGTTTCCAGGCAGGAGCTCTGTTGCCCATGTGTGCAGTGACTGCCAGCTTTGCTCAGCCTCACACACATCCAGTTTTGTCTTTTGAACTGTAATGGACAGTAGGAGAGAAAGTGGGATAACTCATACTATGTCTCCCATTGTCTTGGCCTTGACCTGAAATACAAATATTTGCATCCCAATCTCCTTTTTGAGCAAAGAACATTTATTTCCTTCAATGTTTATGCTTTAATCTGCCTCTGTGGTTGCACAGAGCAGTAGCCAGGTTAGAAGATAATGCGTCCCTGTCTAGTGTAGGAGTCCAAGCCTTTGATTCCCAGGTGCTGGGGAGAAAAACAGGAAAGAGGGTATGTCCTGGGCTTTTGCTTTTTACTGCCAGTTGAGGAAGAAGAGGATATTCCCAGAGCCTGCAGGTGAGAGTTCTAGCCAAAGAGACTGTTTACATCATTTATTATCATTGCCTACATTGCTATTTTTCCATGAGTTCAAGATGTCTGCCTTTCATTTTCAAAATTTAGCTTACAAAGAATTCCTTTATTTTCTTAGGATGTTATAGACATCGTTTTCTTGTTACCAATGTTTAGAATTCAGAATTCCCTTGTTGGTTTCCTCAAATAGTGAAGCAGACCATGCTCCAAGGTACAAGAAGCTGCTGGCATTGTCATCCTCCAGATTAACAAAAGAAATTTAAATGATACAATGCTTGGAAGCTAAAAGTCAGTGCTTATTAGCCAGTGAGGAAAGATTTTGCAGTCCTATATAAAAAATCTTAAGGAACATGCCAGGAAAAGCCCAGAGAAGGTAAAGCACTTCTGAACACTCTGCAACACCAGTTCTGGAGTTACTGCTCCTTCTTGTGTTTGTTGATTTCCTGAAAGAAGAGATTATGAATATGAGATAATTGTATTCATATTTTTACAGTGTTCACATACACTTAATAGTGAGTAGTGGTGACAGTAATGATGAAGTAACAGCAAGTCATGATGAAATATTACTGTCGTCTGTATTCACAGTGCAGGAAGGATATAAAAATCCAACCCAGAGAAATGGAACTTCATCGGGGTTTATTTGAGACATTTTAAATTGAAAAGTAAGACAGACAAATGTACTGGACTTCTTCATGATTTTTTTAATTGGAAATTTTCTAAATGTAACACAAAGAGGATAAAAATATTAAACAAAAAGGGTCATCACCATTCTAAATGCAAATATATTCTTAGTGTAACAAATTAAGTGGAGTATACTGCTGAAAGAGTAGGAGGCTAAATGCAATTTGCAGAGAAAATCTGAGCATGTCTTTTCTTCGGCATGACTGGAGACACTAGGGTAACAGTTAGTATGGCTTGAATGACTGTAGTTTGGCTTTTCCTGTGAGGGTATTTACAGACTGCTTGTGAATCCAAAATTAAATGGTTAATGGATTATTTTAGCACTGAAACACAATATTTCACTGTTCTTACTCGGTGCTTTCCCTGTTTATATAACCTCAAACTGTTTTTCCTCCCTGTGTTAAACTTGTATTTGTTGCAGTCCTTTTGTGGGTTGTTGCAACAGATGGATTGGGGAAACCGTGAACATAATTTGCTTGGATATGGCACAGGATTCATTATGTCTTGAAGAAAAGTATTTTTGAAAGGCATGAAACTCTTTTTCGAACAATAACTTTCAGCATAAAATAGCAAACAGAAACTTAAATCAGTGAACTTTTATAGAGACACATATATTGTCATTAAGACCAGTTTTTCACAGTGAAAGGAAGAAAGAAACCTTAGTTTCTCTTTGTGAACTTTTGTGGTTCAGCTGAAATGAGCTGACAGGTCTCACAGTGCCAACAGAAGAGTCACTGGTTTTGCCAGGAAAACAGTGGAATAAACTAAGCATAGCCTGGAAATAAAGGTTGATCTCAACCAGTTATGAAATGCCATTCAAAGCCATAGTCCAATTCAGAACTACCTTCTTTTAAAATAGGTTTCTAGACAGTTAAATGAAATGAGATTTTTGTACTGTTAAATACAAAAATATGCATATTTCAGAAAAAGTCCTAAAGTCAAGAAGTTAAAAAAAGTAGGAAATGCTCCTGTTCAGACCTGAAACTTCATTCTGTGTGTGAGTCATGTGGAAAACCAGTGTCTGATGGTGTAAATGAAGTCTGTTATGTAATTTAGACACCTAGGTGTGTCAGCTCTCAAAATTAGCATAGGAATCAAGAGTACAAGGAAAAATAGCAATCTAAATGTTGACACACATGGAGAACATGAGAGAGAAAACAGGTGGTTAAGCTGCAGTGTGAAGGTCACTAAAGACTTCATTTTTTTAAAGACTAAAAGTACCTTGACACTCGTATGGACCCTCAGGCAGCCTGAAGTGATAGAACTGCTGATATGATAGAGTGAGTCTTCTGTTATCTAAATGACAAAGAAGAAAGCTTTTTAATCCAGAGATCTCTGGATTTAATTTCAAGGAATGGCTGAGCATTGTGTCAACAGATCTGTATAACTTATGTCATAAAAACCTATAAAATTGGCATCAAGGTTCTCCACGTCATGAGTGATTCTATAAATATATGATACAGGGAATACTCTAAGGTCAGAAAGATGGATATTGTTCTAATGCTTTCAAAGATCAATGATCTTGAAAACATTGCTAATGAACTTGTCAGTTAAGGTTTTGAGCCTGCATAGAACACCTGACGGGTTAACTTTGTAAACGTGGCTTAAAAAAATACCCCTTTAAATGGCAGTTAAAGACTATTGGATGATAAACCTGGTTATGTGAAATGAATTCAATTAAAAAATAATCTTTAGGCAACCTATTTTGATAGAAGAGTTGCCTTGTTGGAGGGAGAGTGTTTACCACTGTTACACTGGGTTGGTAGGAACCACTCCATCCATCCGTTCCTTCTTTCCAGTGGTTCCCTGGCAATGATTCTCTGCTGAGCAGAGAGAATATAATTGTCTTGAGACTGGGAAGTAGCAGAACAGAGGTAAGTCTGTTCCCATAGGGCAATGCAGGATGCACTAGTGGGGAATTCTGCTTTCTTTGCTCTGTTGCAAACACTGATGAGGATTTTACATCAAGATACCACAGGATAAAATTAACTACACTGTAGTTACCATCCCATAATTATGTTTTGATGATCTCAGAGTAATGTAATAATTTCATTTACAGAACATTGAATAAGTTTATTCTATTAAGAGGTACTTTGCAGCCTACAAGCACTTACATTATTAGAATGCTGCAGCATGAAAGGAGCTGTATCAGAGCCAGGATCTTCTGTAGTGTCCAATCCAGCCTGGAAAGAAATAGCGCATTTTGAACCCTGGCATTCATTGGAACAGTTTATAGAGTGCAACAGAGTCTCTGTTACCTGACTTCATTAAATCAAATTGGATGGCTTGACCTTTTTTCAGTGTTTTACTGATACAATGAAAAACTCTGGAATAAGGAAAAGGCGCCTTTAACAGTCTGCACATAGTGCAAGCCTAACTGCTCTGTCATTTGCGCTTTGACATTTCTTCTTCATAAAATATTTTCAAATAATGAAGTGACAGTAGTGAAACGAAGTGTATATTTCTGATGCAAAACAATATTTTGCACTATACTTCTAAGCTTTCTTTCCTAGTATATTCATTTTTTTTCTTTCTTTTCCTGGGAGTTTTAGATGAAGATGCTTTGTTGCCAGCACCTCAGAATATCTCCATTCTTTCTACCAACATGAAACACTTCTTAACTTGGAGTCCTGTGATTGTCCAGGAAGAAACTGTGAGATACTCGGTTGAATTTCAGGGGTAACTTCCAGGTTTTTATTTCTTCTTTGCTCTTTGAACACTGTTTATTTAGACTTACAGTCATACTTTACTTTTTTTAATGTTTTGAGCATTATTCAGCTCACAAGCCTAAGAGCTAGCACTGCCAATCGCAAGGCAAGGGATAGAGGTTAATTCCTTTTTCTCCAACTCTGAGACTGTTTAGAGGTTCATCAATACCTGAGTAATCCAAGGTGTGCATTAATTCCATGTAAGAAATCTGCCTCTATCCAAAGAATTCAAAAGTTAGGAACATTAGCAACAGTTTATATAGAAATAGGAGAGAGAATACGAGAATTATTCAGTGTTAATATTTTAAACATTTAACACACACTACAGGAGGCTTCTGATAACATCTTGAGCTATGACATATTACAATATGGCTTTGGAATTCTTGGGGTGATCAAGTCAAATGAGTGGCCAGGATTTGATGCATCCGCACTGTGTTGGCTCTCCTCACCTCCCACAATAACATACTGCATTTGGCTCATGAACAGACTGGTAAGATCTAAAGCACACTTATAGTGGTTTCATACACTTCTGGTATTCCAGCATATCTCAGTACTGATTTTACCTGGAAAGAACTAACAAGAAACCTTAGCCCATGTCGCAGACACACCTCCTGTCAGACTTGTTGCCTGTCTGCTTGCTTTTCTCCTCAGGGAGTATGAGCGAGAGTACGCCAATGAGAGCTGGATTCCCACCTCTGAATGTTCCCTCATCACAGGCACAGTGTGTAACATCACAGAGGATATCTCAGCCACTGTGGCCTACAACCTGCGAGTCCGGGCAGATGTTGGTGCCAGAAGATCCGAGTGGGGCACCCTGAAAGGTGTCTTCAATCGCATCACAAGTGAGTCTTGTTATTGGCTTAAGATGCATCTTTCGTGGTAATTTCTTGCAGTTCAGTGCTGAGGGGACCCTCAGGTGCATTTTTGAGCAGAGTGCAGGCCACACAAAGCCTATATAGGCACACAGCACACTTCACATCTCAGCTTCTCTCATTCAGGATTGGGATGTTTCACTCTTAGACAGCCATGCTGTGTTCTTGGACATAAGTTCATCCTGAGGTAGAGACAACTTTATTTGGGCTTGCATTTCAAGGATTTCAAAGATAAGTAAGATAACTGCTGGCATTTCTTTTAGCAAGTTGGCTATATTTGCCTCTGATTTTGAAGAGTTCTGATCAACTAAGATTGGTGTCACCTAATTTGTGCCAACTAATCACTTCTAAAAGGTTGGGGTTTTTACTGCTTTCCTTGTCTCTCCTTCCACATCTCTTAGGCAACATGACATTGAACCTGAGAGGAGTACGGAATCCAAACACAGCCCACAGGTTCTGTATCGGGTTCATAGACAGTCGGGGCATGAGCACAGCCCACAGTACTTCTAGACTGAAGAGCTCCAATGTCAGAGATGTAGGTGTAGAATCACATCAAGTATGATAACACATGGAAAATACTTTGAAAAAATCTTCCTAAAACTAACAATTCAGACAGTCTTACTTCTTCATTTACCAAAATTCAAAGAATTAGTTTGTATCCAGTGAACAGGCACAGTGCTAAATAGAAATGCTCCTGCTTAGTTAGTTAGACATCTTGCAATGTCCCTTTGTTGCCCGATATTTTTTTTTTTACTTCCAAATAATGTTATCATATTTTTGGTTTTAATTTTGAGGCATGGTGCTTAACAGATTTTCATCTTTTAATTTAAAAGCATAAAGCAAATTTCTAGGCCTCCTACTCGTGGCAAACTCATCATGAACATACTTAGATTTTATGTTTTTATATTGCTCAGTATTAGTGGCAATTCACTGGATTTAAGAACAGATTCTATTAAGAACATCTCTTCTATATGCATGGCTCTCCTTTCCCCTCTTGAAAGCAAGGAGGTTGAAACTGGTTTCAGCTAAAGCAAAGTGGTAAATAATGGCATAGATAAGTGGTAAATAATGGCATGCATAAGCAGTGCAAATATGATCTCTGTACTGCCTTGAACTTCCCAGTTCTCAAATGTACAAGTGTACAGTTTCATCTATGTTTGATTGCCTCATTATTTCCCTAAGATTTCTCAAACCAAAATCCTAGACAAAACAAAGCTTTGAATATCAAAGTAAGCAGGAAGCAAATCATCTACAGATTTACTTGCATGCATTCACAAAATCTTAAGTCAGAGTAGAACATAAGCCCAAGTCTATCTAAAACTAAAAGAAAATCAGGATTCATGTGAATTGCCAGAGTTATTCTGAGGCTCATAATGCTTTTCCCTTCACCTCTGAAAAACTGCCAAAACTCCCATGAAACAGCAGTCATTTCACAGCTCCTGTTTGTGTGCTAGTGCTGAGCTAATGCCCAGGAGCAGAGCTGGCCTGTCTCAGATCTGGTGTCCCAACTTCTGGTCACCCAGCTGGTTCTGCTGCAGTCGATCACGTGAGACCCTCAGGCCAGACAGCTCCTCCACTGGAGAAAATTCAAAATCTTTCAAGTTCTGTGCAACTCAGCTATTGCCAAACTCCTGTTGGAAGTGCCAGTCATGGTCCTGCTCCCTTTGGAGTTCTTTTACTGTATCTACACATACTGGGAAGTAGAGCACAGAGGTTCTGCCCCACTGAAGCAACCAGCTGATATTCCAGATTAACATTCCTGTACTTGTGGCGGCAGATTCTCTTCTCCTAGCTGGGAAAAAGGAGAGTTTTCAGGATTGAGTCTGATGTGATAATGGTGTTCCCTCTGTGTTGGCAGCTTCTCTGACCCCACCTCTGATGAAGGTCATAGCAGATGGGTATCATTTACTAGTGGAGCTGGAAGACATGGGACCTGCATTTCAGCTCCGTATTCTCTATTGGAAAAAAGGCCAGGAGAGGAAGGTGAGTTTTACCCTCAGGTAAAAACAGCCCTCAGAAAGAAAGCACGGAGACACTGCCCAGGGCCTTTTTGCCAATCCAAGCTCCTGCTGGGAGGCTGGAGGATCTGCCTGGAGTATTACTCTGCACATACCCGTGGGTTGCTCTTACTCTCATGGAGAAGCTTGTCTGTTCTTTCTACACTTCCCTCTCTGGGAAGAAGAATCCCCACAAGTACCTCAACAACTGAAAGAAACCATAAGTCAGATGTCCATTGAATGCAGAAAAATCTCAGATCAGTCAGGATCTTAGTCATCAAACCCTTACACCAGTGGAGTAGGTTATGACCCAACATCATCATTATGCCTCTTGGGATTACACCTTCCTCCTTCCATCCCCTTCTACCCGTCCAGAAACGTGTGGTCTCATTTTGCACTCCACCGTGCTTCCTTGTTTGCTGCCTTTCTCCCTATCCTCTCTTACTTACAGTCCTCACTGACAGCTCCTGCCGCTCCTTCCTTTTCTCCCAGGACAGTCTGGGCCAGCATCGTGGTGGGGCTCCTGTTCAATAATAGGTCCTTGCCCTGTGTTTTGATGCTTTCTCTCCTTGGCCTGTGCAGGTGCAGCAGAAGGTGGTGAAAGAGGTCAGGTCTGTGGTTCATCTGGACACCATGGAGGCAGGAGCTGACCATTGTGTGACAGCTCAGACATACGTCGATGCAATCAACAGAAGCAGCAGCTTCAGCCAGACCCAGTGTGTGAGGGCACAGGGTAAGAGCCAGCCCTCCCTCCTATTCCCGTCGTGTACTCCCGCCTAAAGATATCCAGCAGCTCTTTTATTTTCACCCCATATCTCCTGTCTTGTTTGCACATGTGCTGCACATTTGTACCTTGGGAGAGGTACAAGAGGAAGATTCAGGAGTGCAGCCCCCTACACTGGCACTGGTATCCTTCCCTGGAGTGTGCCAGTGAAGGATCTCACCAGGATAGGTGGGAAGAGCAGCCACACAGGCTGCAGGCTGACTGCAGTGAGTGGCTGGTCCTCACAGCGTCTCTATTTTGCTGCTTCTGTTATTTCTAGGTGACAAATCCATGTGGCTGGTTACTGTCCTCATCTCCTCTGCTGGCTTTGCTGTGGCTGCTTTAACCCTGCCTTTCCTTACCTGGAAAACAAGTAAAATGTTTCAGTACTTCTGCTGCCCTGCTGCGGTCCTGCCAGACACACTGGTAACATTTTTTACTGCGCTTTCTTTATTGGTTCTGAGGGTGCCGAGTATTCACAGCAACGTGGGGACGGGCAGAAAAAGCAGACACGGGAGAAGCCTTGCTCATTCCAGAGTGATGGGCTGAGCTGCAGGGACCAAGCAGCCCTGAACTGCCTGCACAGCTGTCACTGCCCTCAGCCCAGAGCCCTGAGCCCTGAGCAGGGAAGATGCTCCTGGTGCTTGTGAGGGATTGGCTTGAGAGAACTGACCTGCCTGACCAGCTGCTCCCTGAACCAAACAGCTGTGTCATTGGCAACTCTGCTCCATGGCCCCCTGCTACCAGCTCTGAGTTTCTCGGCTCCTTGGTGAGGGGAAATCAGTCATTTGAATGTCCAGTTCAAATGAGAATGGAGGTAGCAGCTTTCCTAGCTATGGGTTTCTGAGCACTGGGTCCCTGGGCAGTTCTGGCAAGAAAGGATAAGAGAAATAGTTTGTGGGGAAAAGTAGAAGACAAGCAGACGAGTTCATCGGCCTGAGGGTGTTTCAGTGACTGCATTTGTTTTGCAGAAAGTAGCAGAGCCCCCCACGCAGCTGATAATCTGTGGCAGTGAAGAAACTGAGCAATGTGATCTGATGGTGGTTGTGATGTCCTCAGAAGTTCTACAACAGTGGTTTCAAGAAACACTTTAAACCCACCCCTGCNACACAAATGGCCTCTTTGTAGTGTCTTATCTGTCCACATCAAAAGCAAGTAAAGGTGACACTGCCAGTTCTGTATCTACCCTTCATACCCTTAGCCAGGAGCATTCATGAGGTAACTTGTGTTCCCTTTCCCTCTGTCAAACACATTGGTGGTTCCAAGGCAGAGCTCACCCTTCAGCCACCAGGATTTCACCAGAGCAGTATACGTACAGCCCAATCCTTTACTTCCAAACCATTTCAAACTCAGTGTTTTTGCCTCAGTAAGAGCTTCTTATATGGCTAAACCAGCTGGAATCAGCAGGAAAAAATGTTTTTAGGGCTGCAGGCCCTGAGGTGACACTCACTGAAAAGGATGCGGCAGTGACTGGATCCAGCAGCCTAATTTGCTGTGTGTGACAGATGACAACGTATGATGCCACCAAAACTTACAGAACAGTACCATGTGGGAAGACTGGCTTTCACCAGTGCTTAGGAAGGAGTGAGGTGAGAAACAGCCAGACTTTAAAGGTGGTTGGAGGGAGTGTTGAGAACCTTTTGGGGAGAAGAGCTTTGCAAGCCTGGCAGCATCACTAACAATGTAAAGGTCCAAGGTCACACAGTCACGTTGTCAAAACTGGGAAAGCTGTGTAAGCGTGAAGGAAAAACTAGGACCTCTAGGGAAAAGATAATTAGGGCTGACTAGTTTAAATGAGAAGGATTTGGAGTGGAGAAAGATTGGGAAAGAACTGAGAAAGGTAGGCTCAAGAAATAGGAAAAGAAATGGGGAAAGGGACAAAAAGATATGCAGATCATGTGGTCAGGATTGTCCAGGATGCCTTTTGGACATCCCTGTGCCTCAACAGTTGAACATCAACTATGTCACACAAGGCAGATGTGCTTCTGTGGTCAGAGGGTCAGGGGCAACTAGAGGGCTTACCTTGTCTAGAAGAGGAATATCAGGACTCATGGAACAAGCATCACAGCATTGCCATGTGAGTGGCCATTCCAGACCTGACAACATTATTATTCTCCAGATATCTTGTCCTCTTAAGGAAGGAAATTTTGGAAGACAAGAGAAATTTATTCTAATTAATTATAATTACAAATAACATATAGTTGCTGTGTATATGGCAATACACTGTCACTTTGGGGAAAAAAAATGTAATTACCTGTGAAGCAGAGACTTGTGTTAGCAGGATATGAAAAGACCCTGAGAAGCTGAGAAGCTTTTTTTGAAGCTATCAGTGGATCTGATGAAATGCAAGACATCTCCTTTTTAAAAGAATGTGTCATTTTCAATTTCATGCAATTTTGCATGAGGCCATCTGGTGGCAACAAAGCACCATGAAAAAGTCGAAGTGACTCAGGGCTATTTATACCTGTGTTCCTGTCCAGGCTGATTCTTCTTTGAGTCCTGGCCACCACGTCCTTTTCATGTCGCAGCCCAATTACTTGTTTTTTTTCCTGTCTCACTAGCTTGTGACTGGACAATATTGGGATGTAGCACCTCCGTGTTAGATCATACGATTGTTACTGCTGAATATTTAGCAAATTACAGGGTGAGAAATCCATGCAGGTCTGAGCACTGAAGACTCAGAGTTGATTTTTATTTTGTTGATAATTAACTGGGAAAAACCTGTTTTCAAACACCCAGATGATGCTGGGCCCAGACAAGATTTGGGAAAGGTCATGTTCATGGGGTGATATGACAAGTGCTGAGGGATCCAGCAGGTCTCACCCTCCCTAAATCAAGCTGGACTGGCAGTGGGAGGCAACCAGTGAATGGTTGATTCTGGCAGCAGGCAGTAGACCACCATAATTTTGGGGAGGACAGCCAGCACAAACGTTTGTTCCCTGGCAGGTTTAGGGGCTCTTTGTCAAATACCCACTATGCCTAGTGCTTGAATTTTCAACTCTACATCACAGAGGCTTTGGAAGTATGGCTGGTTTAGAGAGCACCTGTGTCTCACATTTATCCTTATTTTATACCCCACTGATTTGTATGAGTTCAGTGTCTTGGTTTCCACAGGGGTGCCCCACAGGGGTGTCCCAGTGCATGAAAAATGTCCTATTGCTTGTCCATTCCACGGCTATCTTTTCACCCTGACACTGTTGCATTACGGCAGTACCAGCAATTGTTTAGGGACACAGAGAAAAGAAGAGGAAGAGAAAGAGAAGGCCCTTGAATGTGAAGGGTTTAAAAAAAATCATTTTCATGCCTAATTTCACCTCCACATTAAGCCTAGAGCATATGTTTCTTTTTAACGTGGAATAACAAATGTTATGTCCTTCCTCATTGCCAATAAAGCAGTTAAACTGTTGTCGAAAATTGGGCAGACAACGTTAAACAAACTAAACACGTGAAAAAAATTCTTACATTACAGCCATGGAAGGGAATTTGCCACTGTCACCTTAGCAAGACTGTTTTTAATTTATATCAAGATATTCCATTTTACGGTGACTTGAAGCCAAATTTGAAATGGTGATTGAAAATCCCTTGACACCTTCTCATTTTGAAGGATGTGCTGCACTTCGTTAACCTGAATATCATGGTATAGAGCAAGGGCAATTCCTCTGCCCCCCATGTACACAGCAGCACAGTGGCCTTGGTATAGGCAGCTGCCATCAGTGACTCCTTAGTTCATTTCCCTGCATGCCAAGAGTTAATTGTGCCTCAGCAGTCATGGCAACCACTGCCTTTGATAACTGATTTTTCTCCCACAATACCACATTTCAAAGAAGGACCAGACAAGTCACCACAGTGAAGAGCAATGTTTACTGATGAACTTTGCTCTGTTTCTTTCCTTTGATGCCATAGTAAGTGGCTTCATTTCTTTCAAAATATGTTTCTTTTTATACTTTTCTCAAAATGTGTTGCATGAAAATAAAGCACAAATCTGCATCATGTTTTTAGTAAGTTTTGTTTCTATGCTCATGTAACCTGTGAGATATCACTGCAAAAACCCAGCTTTTTCATGAAGATTCTGTAAGAACAGAAGAAAAGATACTAAGGCTGTTTTTCAAAGAAAAAAATATGCAGACCAGCAGAAAAGCTGTTGATTACATGAACATTTAAGAAGAGTTACATATTATGGCACGGACAAGAAAGCAAGGAATTCAATTGTTTATTCCATGACACTAACAGGCCTAATATAGCCTAATTTTTCCTGTGAAGTGTATTTCCTTAGAAGTATATTGCTTTTTATAACTTTTAGAGGCCAATATAAATATACAGACCTGTATTCCACTGTCCAATCAGACAGATCTTTAACTTGATAAATTGCTATTTTAAGTATTTATTTCATCATTGCTGTATGTTTTTTTCCCTTTACAATTTACCAGTTTTCTTACAAAATCAAAAAGTAACCAAAATCACTGCTTTGACTGCAAAACAATTCAGTTTCTTGAGAAGGTAGTAGTGTCCTGCAAATGAGCTGCTACAAAGACGAAAAACATCTAAACCACCACAGAGACAGATATTTATTGTTTAAAGAGCTTGTGTACAGATGATTCTGCTGTTATTACAGTACAAAACTGCAGAAACAGAAAATTACTTGCTTCTGATCCCTTGCGGTGCTTCTCAATAAACAGAACTATAAAAAAAATCAGAAATCACTAAATCAAGATATAAAAGCAATTAAAAGATGGCAAGGTTAAGTGAAATTGCCCAAGTAAGTACTGCACACAGAGCCCTAATTTTGTTTCCTGCAGCGCATGGACTATAATTTAGCTATTACTCCAGAAATGGCTACATCTGAGGATTTTAATGTCCGTGATTTGCTCGGGATCAAACTCAGACCTTCACTGAGAGCCAAGGACGTGCTGTCACGGTGCAGCCCAGCAGATAGTCATCCTACCCCAGATATCCTGCTCATCCCTACAGCCCTCAGTCCCACAGTCAGCTCTGACAGCAGCTTGCACTTGATTTAGAGATCTTCAGTGCTGGAACAAAATAGAGACAGGAGGGAACTGCCAGCCTGAACTTTCCTGAGGTGGCTGAGTTTAACAGTGCTAAGAGCTGACTTTAGGAAGGTCTGGGGGCAAGGCCCAAACACTAGACAAGTCCAGAGTGATGGGGCTGGGGTGTCAGGACTGGGGCATCAGGCATGGCCAGGCACAGAAGAGATACAGCTATGGCAATGAGAAGGACCAGGGCTTGAGCTCAAAGGCAGTTCCCAACAGAGGGAAGGTCCTCATAAGAGTTTTCACTGTCATCTTATGTGTCACCATCTGATCCCCAGTGATATGGGGGCACCTTATCAGAGCTGGTCTTGGACACAGGCCCTCTAGCCACTGACCCCAACAGGGTCTATCAGCAACCTGAAAGACCCATGTCTTCATTGTCCCTCGGGACATTAACAATATCTGATTTTTTTGTTCTTTTACATTATCCTTTGTTTTTCTTATCAGGCATCTGAATCAAGAGCATGAGGCCTATTTAAAGACAGAGCAGAGGCTTAAAATAAATACAATCTACCTGCCAAACAATTCACATTTGGTGGAACTATTTTAACTCAGTGCTCTATATCTGTATCAAATTATGCAGTATGTTCTGTTTTAAGGGTGTTGTTTTAGCATACACAGAAATAGAAGAGGTCTGTGAAAGTTGAATGATTTGGAGACTTCTAGTAGAGCACATAGTGGAGAAAAGGAGGATGTCTTCAAAGATGTACACAACTTTAGATGCCAAGTGGAGAGGTGGAGTTAACTACCTGAGACCTTGCAGGATACTGTGAATAGAAAGGACATTTCCCCATCCAAAACTCAGTCAAGAAAGGGACTGGAAAGAGGAAATATTCATGATCAGCTGTGAACCTGGAAATACAACTCCAGATCCCGAGCTGAGCAGGCAGTCATTATGCTACTGCTGAACTTTTTTCCTGCTGCAGCTCCGTTTCCATTTAAGTTTATAGCATTTCTCCTTTGAAGAATTGCTCTTTCATTTTGCACCCCTGCTGAGGCCAGAGAGTTCATACAGACCTGTGAAAGTGGTCCTTGATACAAACCAGCAGTTGCAGCTCTGTACTTTGTAGCAAATTGTGGTCATCAAACCAGCCTTCCCCTGCATAATCCCTCTCTGCTCACTGCTGTGCTTTCATTCTGTTGAGTGTCCTGCTCGTCCTCCAGGTTGCTCATATATCTCATCCCTCCTGCTGCTATCCAGACAGGCTGATGGCTAACATTTTCCCTCTTTCTGCCAAGTCCTGGCCTTGACTCCCTTCTGCCATCTGGTACAACTTCATTGTTAAATTTGACATTGTTCCCAATACTCTGCTGAGTTTGGTGCTGCCTCAGACGTCCTGCAGTTTAGAGGATGTCTCTCCCCATGACAATGTGTGTCATTACAGGACAGACTTAGGGGTTTGGCATTTTCTTAGTCACTTTTGCATACTCATTCACTTTTCCTCCAATGCACTGTTAAATGCTGTCCCTTGCTAGGCAGAACCTTTCTGTGCACTAGTCTGTCATCCACCCATTGACCTTTTCTCTTCCACTTGGAAGAGTTATGCAATTACCTGGCTTTTCTATGGAGAGAGACCTTTTCCACTACATTTTGCTTCTACTATCGATCTCTTGATGTTTAGTTTGGCTGTTTTGTCTTCTGCTGTACTCCTGGGGGAGAAAACTCTGCTCAAAGTGAGATTTGGTAACAAAATATTTAAAACCTTCTGGATGTAGGGATAAATTTGCTGTGTTCTGTAGCTTCTGTCTCAAAATAGACCAAATGCAAAATTCTTTTACACTCAGCTTCTAGAGCGAACCTGCCTTCCCATGGCAGCCAAACTTTGCACTCACCTTCAGAATCACTGCCTGGTGTCTCTTTGTTCCCAAGCCAGCAGCTCTGCTTGAGAACATGAGCACAGACTCTTATCCCTTGGCTTGGAACACACTTCCAGTGATAGGATGTGTGTTCATTCCCTGTAAGTCACATTGGCACCATCAAAATCCATCCCTGTATATAAGTAGCCTCTCCTGCTCTGCTCTGGTAAAGTCTATTTTCCCAAATGAATTTTGCACAGTGTAACATTTCTGCAGAGAATATACGGAAACATGAACCACAGGGTACAGAGCTTGCTCAAAAAAATCTGCCTAGTCCCCTCATTTTGAACTAAAATCTCATTGCAAATCATATCCTACCACGTACAATGCCTGGACATATGAATGAATCTTAATTATGAGAATAAAATACAGGGACATACAAATAAGCAACATTATTCTGCATATAAATGACACCAAATGTACACAGTTTACTCCTTTGCCAGGCAAAAACTGAAAACTACAGACATTTAAGTGTTTTAAGTGCTGCTCCTAAAAATATATTGATAATAAAAGGGAAAAAGTCTTTAAAAAAAAAAAAAAGGAAGTAATATAAAGAAAATCATCAGTAGTTAGTGCATTAGGTACCTCCAAAGGCACAGTGGGATATGGAAATATGTAACTTCACATGAATATGAAAATCAGATGCCTGGGTTATAAAAGAGCATATTTGTGTAATGAACCCTGTGAAGTTTCTCAGCATTGCTCTGTTTATTGTGGACACCTTTGCTTTGGTGCTGCTATTTTGCCAGGCCAGGGTGCCTAAAAATATAGAAAGGCTCACAAGCTGTGATGTGCAAGGATGCTTCTTTAATTGTAGCAATAAAGAATGTTGGTTCTGCTTCTAGAGACATATCAGGGCAAAGTTAACCTTAACAAAAAGTACTAAATATTAATTGAATTTTCATCTTAATCCAATCCAACAGTCAGTTGTAAGGAATAATTCTTGTAAATCCAAGACAGAAAAAATTCTCATTTTAAAAGTAGGATGAATATTACATTTTGTTCATTCCTAACACGGGTGGACACATGCAAATGGCCTCTTGGGACTAGCCTCGGGAATATGTTGCTTGCTCAGCCATGACCTTTTGGACTGCCTTTAGAGACAATTTACTAGTCAGCTCTCCTAGACATGAATCACAACATGACTCAGACCTGTCACTTCTTTGCATCTCCCTTCTTCCCCACCAGCTGCTGTAAGAATTAAATGCAGATAACAGATGAGTACAAATCTGTTAACATCCCATTCCCACCCAGTTTTTACACAGAATGGTGCTGGATGATTAATCTAATGCTGTTTGGGATTGATTGTAAATCAGAAAGCTGCACAGACCCAGTTTGGTACCAGGAGAAAGAGTATGAGAGTGGCACAGTCCTGGTGTCCAAGCAAGGATGAGCAATGCTGATCAAAACATCCAGACAAGGTACTCTGAAGTGACCAGCCAGGGATGTCTTGTCTACTGATCAGTGACACTGGGCCAAGGGAATCGTTATGGGGAAATCATACAGGAGAACCTACAGTGTGTTTCACGACTTTTCCTCCCTGTCAAGACTAGTAAAGGTCTTTGCTACAGTACTGTCACAAATCATTTTTTGGCTGGTTGGTTGAGGAACAAGAAGAATTTCCTGAGCAATCTTCTTGTCCTTGACTAAGTGCCCACAAACAAAGTACACAAAAGACACTGCTCAAGGCATAAGTTGAACTGAAGACCAAGATTTCATACAGTATCAATATCCAGCCCACCTTCACATTTACCCTAGTGGGACTGCCTGTTTGTTGAAGGCTTAATTTCTGGAAAAAAAAAAACCAAACAGTAGTAATGTCTCTCAGCTCTTAGATGAACAGGATTGTACAGCTGAGTTTATGTGCTCAGAGTGCTAAGCATCACTGCTGAATACGGACTTGATTCAGAGTTCTGAGAAAAAAAAAATTAAAACCAAGGTGAAAACAGCAAAAGAGAACCTGCATATGGAGTGAAGACAAACTATGCATAGTTGACTAACACACAACTGGGGGAATATAAACATATAAATATAAATATATAAATATAAATATATAAATATATATATAAATATATAATATATCAAGAATTTCCATCCCAACCCTCTTCTCCAAATAAAAAATCCTCAAATTTGTTGTGTGACTAAGGAAAGGAGAAACTTGCCATTTTGCTGGACAGAGTGGGGACAGGGAAGTGTATGGGGGGCACATCAATAATTCATATTTACCATAGTAAGAGAAAAGAAAAAAAGATAAGTTGTGCAGATCTCTATGTCAAAGGAGAAAAATTATAATTAGGAGACTAGAAAAGGATACCATTTAAAAGACAAATGAATTGAGGAAGTGAATTCTGTGGCTCTGTGGTGCTAAGGAAAACCAAAGATGGGCTGCCAGGAAGGGTCCAGTCTAAAGTGCAGGAGCAAGTAGGAATCCAGTCCACTGACACTGACAAAACATATGAGGAAGCCCAAGAGCACAGAACTGTATGAAATGAGAATTTAAAGAAAAGCTATAGGAGTTTTAAAATGTTGATTTAAAATTAGTATATAATCCCACACAGCTGGCACCGTTGGTATCAAATAAACAACCAGACTAAGCTCACCATGTCCCCATCGCACCAGAGGACCCAAAAGTAGGGTTTCCTCTCATTTCAGTGAATGGTGCTTCTGTTTCCCTCTAAGTGAAAAACACAGCCTGACTGAAGGGCTCCTTTGCAAATGCTATCATTATTTTAAATCCTCCGGGTAAAATTCTTTTTGTATGGGAGTAAAAACTGATTAATAACAATTTACACTGATCCTGTAAGAAATAGTAAAGGGAACGAGGTTTAGCTATAACCTGGGAAGGTAGTTTTTCTCACATCAGAGAAAATGTAATGCTGCAAAAAGGTTTTTAAAGATTCTTGTATCCACAACATGAAAAACTACTTCTCTATAGTATTCAAACCCTTCTACTTTACTATTAAAGATAATACCACATAAATACAACTTAATCCAGTCATCTGAACTGCCTTCTGCAACATACGTATGATCTTTCCATTTTTATACACAACAAATCTGATAAACAGAGATTATATAAAGAGAAGTCATTGGAGTATTATAGCATGAGTATAGCACAGACTTTTTTCCTTCTTTTCAAGTAATCCCAACTTATGCAGCCAGAGGAGTCTAATAATGAAAAAAACTCCTCACTTCCTTTAGGAAAACAAAAACTATTTATATTTTAAAAGAGAATACCTTATTTTGTGCTCTATATTTATAAATGTGTAATATTCTAAAAGCTCTGTATCACAAAAGAATACAAATTTATGCTTTATTTTGCCTTTTTTTAAATATACTGCCACCACCTCTGCTCTCAAAACTCTAGCAGCCTGAAAAAGAAGAATGAAGATGATAAGGAGGAGCAGAAGCACAAATATCTGTTTGGATTAGGAGCAAAAACACAATGTAAGAATTACTGAGGACAAATAACAAAACTCTAGGATGCCCACCCCTCAGGGAGATGGGCATGTGGAACAGCAGAGTATGCAGATGTTGGTGCTGCAGCCAGCAAACACAATCTGCAGGGCAACAGAAAGAGAAAATTTGTGTGAAGAGAGCTGTAAAGACCTGTATTCACACTTGGAAAAGTGTGAAGAATCAGATGTTGACAGCCACTTGAAAGACAGTCCTGAAAAACAGCACTACCTTTCTTGTGAAGGCTTTCTGTCAAAGTTTCAAGTGCTTAGTTTCTTCCTCTAAGCAAGTAGATAACCCTGAGAGACACAGGAACACATTGAGGAAATGTCCTGCAACATAAAAATAATCGGAACAATAATCCTGTGGTTCTCTATATAGCTATCATCTATATTTCTTGCATGTAATTGAAACCAAGAAAATAATGCTGATTATTTGGCTGCAAGATGTAATGCTGAAAGGAACAGGGAGAGGTGATATTCAATTCCAGCAGGACAAGAAGGACTGTGCAGAGGCACTCTGCTGATGCAAACTACTGAAGAGGCGGCTGTCACCATGTAAAGGATAGAGCAGGCAAGATGAAGGCTCTTAGTTAGGGAAGGGTCTGCAGTACAAAGCTATTTGACTCACCTTGCAGATCTGCCATCACAGTTGCTCTCACAGAGCCACGTGTGTTTTCTCACAAAAGTTTTCTAGTAACGTTCCAGTTTATTTACAACACAAAATGATAAGTATATATAAAGAGAGAAAATAAGTAGTGTGAGTGTGTATAAATAGTGAAAAATCTCATCAACATTTGGGTCCAGATATGCAGAACAGGCACGAAGAGCTCTAAGAGTCCTATGGCTACCTATGAGAGGCATCAGGGAGGCAGGAACAGGTCCCTGAAGCCTTGTGTGGTGGCTTACTGAGGATAAGCTTCACCTCATCCTTCTTGGCTTTCTTCAAGAATCTTGAGAAAGTGCCACCACATGTCATGTCTGCAGGCAGTAAACCACAGGATGAGCTTTGCATGTGGAGCCCAGACTTACTGGAGTGCAGGGTGTGAAATGAGAGCACTGTCTCCTCTGTTTGCATGAGCCTGTGTGGCTGCATGGTTATTTTCAGGGCTTGCTGGAAACCCACTACTGGACAGCTCTGAGAGGCCACAAGCATTCCCAAGGCCCTTGCAGGGAGTCCAAAACAAGGCTGGAAGGAAATACCACTCAGTCCAAAACCAAGGAAGCACATGCAGCTTCTTCACCACAGAAAATTACATTCATCTACAAAGGACACCAAACTTTCATGTGACAAGTGTGGCCAGCCTCAGTGCTTGGATACAGGGTCTTAGGGATGGTACCCTCACCACCATAAGGTGCCCTGCTCCTCATGGCACTAAGTGTTCACCAGAGAGCTCTGAGCAATATGGTTAGCTACCCAGCTAACCATCACAACAGGACAACACACTCCTCTTTGGAAATGGGATATTAAGTTGTGCTCCCTGTTCTCACAACATTGCCATCTTGTGAGTAAAGGCCAGGGTTTGTTCTAATTAGTTCTCTCCATCTGCACAAAACAGCACTTACAGAATTTCCTACAGACCCACTTGAACCAGAACATCTGTGTGTGCTGTGTATAGAAATGAAAGCCTGAGAAAGGGGCTCCACTTGGTACTGCGAAAGGTGTGAGCTTCACTTATCACACCCTTTCAAATCTGAGTTCCTCTGAGGCTT
This sequence comes from Serilophus lunatus, assembly GCA_013399895.1. Lineage (NCBI taxonomy): Eukaryota > Metazoa > Chordata > Aves > Passeriformes > Eurylaimidae > Serilophus > Serilophus lunatus. The sequence goes on from VXBA01003135.1 coordinate 1,392,316, forward strand.
TGCTGACTTGAGCAGAGCAAGCCCCTGGAGACAGAGATTTGCACCAGTGTGCTGACATCAGAATCAGACCCGGGATTTACTACTCACTAAATAAGAGCAGAAATGCTGAAGTACCACTCGATCCCTACTCCTCCTCCTGGATGAATCTCTACCCTCTGGTATATGAAAAATGCATTTCACAGCTCCACATAATAATTCTTGCTGGGACTAAGCCGTGACGCCTCCCCCCAGTCCGGCTGAGCCGCCAGTGTGCTGCAGTGGTGGCCGAGGTGTGCCGAGGACGGTGGCAGCAGCACAGCAGCTGTCCCTGTCCCTGCCGCCCGCTGAGTTCTCCTGCTCATACTACGGGAGCAGAGGACAGCGAGCCTTCGCAGCCTGCAGGTGTCTCCCAGCGGAGGAGGCTGCGGAGCCCCTTGGGATCATGTGTGGTACCCGAGCAGATGTTCACTTGCTCCTGGTGCTCTTTGCGAGGCAGACCCTCTGTGATCCCGTCAGCGCACTGAGGCTCCCCGGCTACAAGAGGACGGCCACAGTCCCGCGCCTGCAGCTGCTCCTTTAACGTACAAAGGCAGGGTTTCAAGTGAAGATAAGAATGGGAGTCTGGCTGCAGCGTTTCCTTCATCGCTACAACAGCAGATTGGAAGAAGCTGAGAGTTTTGATGCCTGGACAACTGGATTCTGAATCGTGAGAGGCTTTGAAACCCCCCCTCCCTCCCAAATAAAACAAACCCCTTTGACTTCTTCTCTCAGCAGGAGGGGGAGGGAGGGCGGATTTACCATGAAGACAAATCGAAGATGCAGAGCCCTGCTAGCAGTGAGTCTGAATCTGATGGCTCTCCTCTTCTCCACAACAGCTTTTATCACGACCCACTGGTGTGAGGGCACACAGAGGGTCCCCAAGCCGAGCTGTGGGAAAGAGAAGAAGACAAACTGCCTCAACTACGGCGGGAATGAGACTGCAAATGAGACAAACCAGAATGTGGTTCATTACAGCTGGGAAACGGGAGATGACCGCTTCCTTTTCAGGTATTTCCACACCGGGATCTGGTACTCCTGCGAGGAAAATATCAATGCTGCTGGTAAGTATAAAACAACTTCCTTTCAGCTTGTGTTGCTTTATGTTTGCCTCAGCGTGATAAACACACAGCCTGTTCTGTGTTGTACCTTAGAGCAGATTCGCCCTGCAGAGAGAGGCAGGATTTTAAGAGTTCTCCGTTGAAAAGCAACCTGTTTCCAGCGAGAGCAAGGATTTGCTTGTTTACCTGCTGGCTGATGCAGGGTCCGTGCTCTCCAGCCAGCTGAGCCTCTGCCCAGCAGTATGTGCTCCCCTCATGGGCACTGCAGCCAGAGACTGGCCAGCGCTTCCCTTGGAGCTGCTCCATGGAGCGCACAAAAGGCAGCGGCCGGTAGTTGTTAAGGAGGTTCTGACATCTAATTGTAATTGCCCCTCGGACAGTGGTCTGAGCGGCAGAGAAAGCACAAAGCTCACAGTTTTTATCACGCTGTAGCCCAGACTGCTTCTTTTCTGGTATCCCTTAAGTAAATGACCACCTGCAAGCCCTTCCTGGATTGTATGTTTATTGAAGTAGAGAAATGGCAGTCAAAGGGCACAACTGGGCACAAGAAAGCTCATTTCTGGTCCCTGCTCTGCCATTTACCTACTGAGAACCACTCTAAAAGACATCTTTCCAGCTTATCAGTGCATTCATTCCCTCTCCTGGCACTTAGCAAGAAATAAAACACTGGAGGGTGGATGGCAGGCAGCTGCCATGGGACCCACTTAAGTCTCAGAAGATGCAAACTGACAGTCCCTGCTGCCAGACCTGTCTGGTAGAGCTAACATCCAAACTCCGCTTTAGAAAGAGCTCTTTTCCAGTTTTTGTGACTGAAAAATAAAGTTTACAAATGTGACACAGTATGAGATGATGGACTGTGCACACTGGTTCCTTGCTGGGCTGTTTCTGTCCTATCCTGCCATTGTCCAAGGAGTAGACAGTGGAGCTGGTCCTTCGCCACTGCTGGGAGAGAGGAACAGTTAATATTCTAAATGTTGTGTCTCTAAGGACACAACCTCTCTGGTAATGGGCAGTTTAGGAGATCCTGCTGAAAATGTCTGTAAGAATGTACTATAAAGTGAGGCAAATTTGAGGAGGCTCTCACAGCCCATTTCTTCCCAAGGGGATGTGTATACATTTCAGGATAGTTCTCAAAGAATTAGCTGATCGTTAAAACTCAGTTTAATGCAAGACAAGGAAAGTTCATGAGTTCCAATCTTGGGATTGTCAATAAACAGCTCCATGCTGAAATGAGAGCACCAAACCAACCTCCTCAATGTTGGGGGGAAAAAAATAAAAACGCAGAAAAAAGATGATTTATCTTAACTGATTTGGGAATCAACTTAGGCCACAGCAGCCTGAGTGAGGAGCTTAAGACTCTCTGGCTTTTTGAGCATCTTAGCTGGGATTGGCACAATCAAGCATGCTCATATTTCTAGCAGATATTGAAACCTTTCCAAGTCAAGATGTATGTGTGAGATAAGTTGTAACTGTGTGACTCTAGCCCACTCAGAAAAGTGAGTTATCTGTGGGAGAAGAGAAATACAGTGATCTATTCTGTACTGGGTAAACAAAACTGTGCTGGAGTGGGTGATTTCAGGAGAGGTGGAAGCCAGCTTTAGAAAGTTATGGTGAAAGCAGGAGAGTAGGGATTGTTTCTCCCCCCCACATCACCACAGCAGCCATATGTGTGTTTCCTCTTATTTGAAACACTAACCTGGGAAAAACTACTCTTCAGTGAGCAAACCAGGAACGACCAACCTTTGCAAATAATCCAGGCAGCTACAGGGATATATTGGCTTAGAAGGACAGCTGCCTCATTCAGCTTTATCTTATTTTTTTTTCTGGTAAGGACAGAAACAATGTAATGAACACAGGTCAAAATTTGACTCTAGTGTCAACATAAAAAAGTCAACAGGTCTTCATTCAGAGTTACAGGTTTGTAAAACCAGACTGTCAGTATGTTGTCATGGCCTTTTGCAGCCTGACTGGTTATCATGTTCTCTGAGGCACCAGCCAACCTCACCTCTAGAGCACAGTGGTCATGCTTATATGTACAACTCCCCACTCAATATGTCAGTAATGCATCCCATAGGCTCCCCACACCATCCACAGCACACTTACTGACCCCAGTCCTGTAGGCAGCACAAATCATAGAGTCAGCATGTTAAATAGTAAAGTATTTAATTGGGCTAAATCCCCAGCTTGAATGCAGTGCAGGCTGTCAATAACATCTGTATCAAAGCTTTACCAATCACATATTGAAAGTGACTGCACCACCAGCCTTCCTCCAGGCAAAGTCCTTTCAGTAGTCACTCGCAGCCTCACACCTCTGTCAGCAGAACGTATGGCCACAGTCTCTGGTCAGCACCATTCCCACAGCTCCCATCCTATCCCTGATTCCTCACTGACTCACTCAGGTATGGAGTTAAGCAGTGTGAATCCCGCCAGCCACATGTGAATGCCAGTAGCTCTCTGTGATAGTGATGCTGACAAAACTATCCAGAGCCTTCAAACTTTCCCAGCTGTGAGCCACACTCTTCATCCAGCCACCAGGCTTTTGATTTCTCCCTCCTTCCAGTCACACTATCAAAACTTTCCACTCCCTGCGCTGCTGCAGCTGCAACACAGCAGATCTTGTAGTGCAGACACAACAGGACAAGCTCCCAGCAGCTTGATGCTGCAGGCACTCCAGGAACAGGACTCCAGGGCTTCCAGTTGGCTGGACAGACTGGGACTCAGTCACACCTTAAAATGACATTTAGGCTGCAAGCAAACAAATTTTCGAGTGTCTTCTCCTTGCCCTTGTTTATCTGCAATGTACATTTAGATTCCAGAAGCTGAGGTGCAAACAGCATGTCATCCACTTTGTGCAGAGCTCAGCGGAGCGTGCCTTCCTCTTGTTGCCAGTTTCTAGTTTTCACTGACAGCTCTAACAGAGATTGAATGCTGTGATTATTTCTGAAATAATTTGTGAATCTAGAGTTTATTTTTATCTAGCATGTCTAGGACAGCTAAGGAATTCAAAAAGCATTTAGCACCTGAGAATTTCAATTGTGAATCTCCTCTGGGAAGACAGGGACTGGAATATTTATATTTCATTCGTGGGGGAGTTCTGTAATTGTTTAGCCCAATTTCTGACTCAAAAGTGTGCTGAGTCCCAGTCTGCCAAAAAGAGGATGAGGATCTGCCTTTCAGAGTGGGTCCAGTGCTTTGTATGCCACACAGATAGAGGTATCCTCTGTAGGAGAAATTCACCTAGACTCAGAAGGATGCACTTAAGCTCATGAAGCTAAAGCATATCCTACAAGCTCTGCGGACCATGCTGGCCATGAGTCTTGCTCTGCTCTCACATGCTGCATTTGGGTCCTCCTTCTAGGCTGTGAATTCCTTGGCCATGGCCAGATGTCTCAGAGCCAAGATCTCTATCATTTAATTTCTTTTTAGGTTGACTTTGGGTTTGTACCTTACTGCACACCTGAAGCCTAGGTCTGTACTTGGGCAGTGCAGGGCACCTCACAAGATACCAGGCAAGGGGTGAACTAATAGCAGCAGTGGTGTACACACTGGTAGATTCTATTACTCAGGAACATACATGCCATGAAAAGATTACCACATGAATTGGGTAAGGTGGCACATTGTATCCTAACAGAGGAGTTTGAGAGCTGGGAGTAATAACGGGTCAGCCAGGTTTGCTCAATAGTGTGTTTGCTTGATGTTAATAGAAAAAAAACCCATGAACTCAGATCTCGATTTAGTTGCCAATGAACAAATAATCTCAGTATTGAAACTCACAACTAAAGGGAAGAGCACCTGCCTAGTTGGCCTTTTTAGAGTTCTGTTCCATTAATTAAACAACAGGCCTTTCCATGGTGCTCCTATGCTCCATAGAAGTCAGGAGATCAGGAATGGGTATGCATGACTTATTTTATAGGTTTGGATTGATTTTTGAGGGCAAGGGGTCTATAGCTCTTTTTATGCTCTGTGCCACATATTCCTTAGCACTCTTGAAGGAGTAAATGGTTGAGTGGAATTTGGATAGTAAGTAAGCATGTGTCAAAATGAGCCATAATTATGGACATTAAATGCACCTTGAGAAGGAGCCAGAGAAGGAGACAGATATACCCTGCATAAATGAGTAAATCTGTAAGACATAAAGATCAGAATTTGCCATACCCTTTCACAGCTCTAGTGGTTCTGCATCACCTTCTCCCCCACCCTCCTGTGATAATAAGCATATCACAGTGATTCTCTGCAAGTGGCTGCCCAGAGAGGGACCAGAAGAAGCACCTTGTGACTATATAGTTAAAAGTAAGAGGAATTGGGAATTCTTGCTGGATTATGAGAAATACAATATAATTGGCATGACTGAAACCTGGAAGGTTTATTCTCATGACTGGAATGTAAAAATTGCTAGTTATAAATTGTTAGGAAGGAAAGAGTGGTAAAAGAAATTGAGGAAGTAGAGCTCTATATTAAAGATAAAATTCCCAGCACTAGAGGAACTGAACCCAGGGGACCTGGATAATCTCCATCTGAGGAAGTTGAAATAATTGGTACATGAAAATGCAGGTTTAGTAGCAAAAATCTGTACATCACTGTACTTAAAGAAGAATGGCAAAGAAAGTTATACAGGTCACTTGACCTGGGAATCTTAGGACAGTTTTCAGGGAAAGCACTCAGTGGCAACTAATGGGTTTTGTCAAAGGTAGGGCTTTATCAAAAGTAAATCTTTTAACAAGATGAATCACTTCTCAGACAAGGGTAATGGATTAGACCCAATCTCTATGGATTTTCAAAAAAGCGTTTGATGGAATGTCCCACTGAAAATTCTTTACAGAAGAGCTACAGAGTGTGGGGAAGATGGTGAGAACACAGTGATAGATGCAGGGATGCTTCCACACTGGGGAGTGCTAAACTTCCTGAGCTGCCTCAGGCTGGAAGGAATGCACAGGGTACAGAGAGATGTGATATTGGTGGTGATCAAGTGAGAATGACAGAGATCAGACAAGACATATTGCCAACTGCTTCCATGATTTAAGAAAAAAAAAAGGCATAACAGACAAAAATAAATACTCCTTCCTACAGAGCTCCCTTCTAGGAAAAGTTGCGAAGGCTGAAACTGGGGATTGCATGGATCTAGGGAGGAAACATCCATTCCTGTTGCCAACATGATGATTTCAGAGCAAACCCTGACTCAGAAGTCCCCAAACTACTCATGAAGTACTGGTATGACAAGGAGAATATATGAGCAGAATCCCCCTATGCCCACCCCTTAGTTTTTCCCTAAATATCTACCATTGGAGATGATACAAAGACACTGAAGAAGGCAGACTTTTTCCTTGAATCTGTGATGCAGATTTTATTTTCATTATTATGATGGAGATAAATAGATTTTAAACTACAGTCTTCCAAGGAGGCTGTAGCAAGTAGCACCAAAATGGGGAATATCACAGTGAAGATCAGATACTTCTACTTGTCCTGAAATTTGGGATTGGGACTTACTCTGTTATTGCCGAGATTAGCAATCTAGGAAAAAAGAACTAGGGATACAATTTGAGGCACCTAAAAAAATTAAAGGCAAGATGAATCCTACAGCAGTCTCGTGGACGTCAGCAAATGTCTGTGCATGAAGTGATCAACATCATCACAGTGGAGAGTAGTCAGCACTTCTTGGGGAGATTATATTGCTCCTCCTACAGGACGAACCGAGCTCTTGGATTGTTTTCTTCAGTGACCAAAAAGGAATCTCTATAAAGCATTGCAATTCCTAACAGACAAGTCTTAATTTGAAGAGAATAATCCTACTTTGAATGCACTTCTTACGTATGGCTGTGACACAAAATCTGGGAATATTGGCATTATGGAGGAGAGATTTTTCTGCATAACTGAAAATGTGAGCTGGTCTGATAGAGTTGTAAGAACAGTATTACATTTTAAAGAAGGTTGAAAGCTCCAGATGCAAAGGCATAAAGCTCTGTGAGGTCACGGGTAGTTACGAATTACAGGAAAAAGATAAGAGTCAAGTTGGGGGCCAGTATTTGTCCCTGCGGTGTCTGTGAGCTGCCATCTGCTGTGATATAAAGAAAAGGTGGTATTCCAGGGAAAAATCAGCACCACAGCACAAGGCACAGGCAACACCAGTGTGTTTTGTTAGTGGCATCATGCACAGGTATGGTAAGAAAAATGGGGAGGTGAAATAGATGCAGAGAGGATAGTTAAGGAAAAGGGAATCTCCTTCAAAAAATGAGAACTGGTCCTCTTTAGTATAACAGATTAAAGATCTAGAGGGAACGTGATGATACCTTATATAGATGTGGATAAATAAAATGACTTAAGTAACTTGTCATTGAGGGGGAAAAAAGTGACAATCCAAAAATGGGTTCCCAAAGAGTGTGTCTCTGGACCTCACCTCCACAGAGGGCAGTGTGAGCATAAGAAATCAATGGGCTGAAATGGATGCTTCTAAAGTCACAGGAAGAACTGGAGGAGAGAAGAGGGATGTTTCTGGCATGAGGAAGCTTGGAGTGAGTCCTGCATAGCTGATTTGTTGGTGTCTTAAGGAGGTCTGAACGGAGCCATCTTGCCTGGACTGCCTGGCTCACACAGCTCTGCTCTGTGACATCCACACTCCAGGGAGGCCACTGGTCACTAGTGGGAGCCAAGAAAAAAAATAGCTGCTGACTTGATTCACATCATATTTTCTGAAGGGTTTTATGCCTCCTCTGAAGCATCAGAAATTGGCTACAGGTGGAGGCAGTATGTGAGGAGGCTGTTTTGCTGCCATTGACATTATTACAGCTTCTCAGTATCTAATTGGTATGGCTGCTCATGCACTGAACATTAAACTGATGATCTAATTTGGGATCAGAAGGGAAATCTCCCTCAGGCTAGATAACAGGGAGAGTAACAAATTTTTGCCTTTCTTTACAGCATGTAGAAGTATCCATTTCATAAAAGCACTTGTGAACTCCTCCTAACAAATTCCTGGTATTTTGCTTTCAGGATGAGATAGGCTCGGCCATAGGATTTCACAGATTTATTCATGTTCCTCAGAGTGGCTCTTGCTCTTTTCTTGTGGTACATGATTTCTGTGGTGGTGATTGCTTTATTATAGACATTCAAGTTTTTATAGGATGTTGGGGATATTTTGTGTCTGTGGTGCTCTGGGAGTTTTGGATTTTAAGTCCTGTTGATCCTGCTAGACAGACTAGATGTAGGAACATCTATCATATATAAATTGTGGATATAAAGTCCCTGCAGGCTGAGCCTCATAACCCAGGAAGGGACCATTTAGCTAACTCCTCCTTATTTGATGTGTTACTCTTCCTCATGAGCAAACACTGTGTTGTTTTCTCTTTGGATGTCTCTGTCCTCAACCATTTAACCCAGTAGCTTTAAAAGAAGCATCTGAGATGTTCTGCTAGTTCCTTGTAAATGGAATAAACTTCAAAGTGCTGGAAGACTAACACATAGGTCCCAGATTTCAAAGAGAACTGAGATGCCTCACCCCAGTGTCAGTGCAAAATATTAACACATGCATTTAGGGCTGTAGAAATAAATACAGGTTGGAATATCAATCCTCATTGGTATCCCTATGGTTTTACAATTACACCAGACTCAATCCTGATTTTAAAACTTTTCTTATATGGAATTGGAAGATCTGGCTTACTGACAGATCTCAAAGTGAGGGTGTACAGGTTGTTGTGGTTTAACCCCAGCTGGCAATCAAGCACCACTCAGTCCTTTGCTCACCCCTGTCTTGGTGGATTGGAAAGGAGAAACAGAAAAAGGTGAAATCAGTGAGTTAAGAACAGTTTAATAATTGAAGCAAAGTAAAATATAACAACAGCAAATAATAATAAAAGGAGAGAAAAAGGGAGAAAGAGAACGAAAACCCAAGAAGAAAGCGGTGCAGAGGTGCCCAACCCATCCCAAAGCAGCAACTAGCAACTCCTGGCAAACTTTCGCCGATTTATACATTGAGCATGGCATTCTGTGGTATGATATATGCCACTGGCCAGTTCACATCAGTTGTCCTGGCTGTGCTCTCTCCTGGATTTTTGTGCACCTCCTCTCTGGCAGAGCATGAGACTGGAAAGCCCTTGATTAGGGTAAGACCTGCTCAGCAACAACCAAACATCAGTGGGTTATCAACATTATTCTCATTCTGGATCCAGAACACAGCCCTGTAACAGCTACTAGAAGGAAAATTAAGCCTATTCCAGTTGAAACCAGGACACCAGGGAATAGGGCTGCTTCTAACAGGATCATCTGTTGGTAACGAATTGGTGCAATGTCATTCAGTATTCTTGTTGGTAAACAAAATGGTAATATAAATGTTTGCTGATCTAGCTTAGAAATGACTACAGAAGACAGTGAGTAATAAGAAGCAAATGTTATTACTATGGATGGCATGGCTTGTAGAATATTCACAGGCAAACAAAATTCACTTTAATGTGTTCCACCTTGGCTACATGTTGTGGGGAAAAGAACTCAAACCATGCTTACAAGCCAATCTACCACGTTTAAACTCACTAGGTTTGGAGACACCAAAAAACACATCATACAGACATTCAGCCTGATTTCGCTGTGCATCACCTGGCCAGACAAAAAACACTAAATGAGAATTTGTTGCAAAGTTATCTAGGTACAAGCTTGGAAATAAGGGTCACAAAAGGAAATGCAAGCACAATTTTTTGTCACTTGATTTCTAAAGATGCTAAGAGGAACAGAGGGTGGATAGACTGGCAAACAAGGAAGAAATACTGTTATGGTGTTAACTGAGGAGAAGAAATACAGGTTGATGTAGTACAGGCTCTGACATTCAAGGTCCTCTCCCATCCAGAAATGCCTTTGACACTTCCCTGCAGTCACTCACACATCTTGCAAGCTGCAACATGAGGACTTCTGTTCACAGCAACATACCCTACCGTGAGAGTAAGGCCCTGTCCTGGACCTCTTTCCCTCTATTTTGGCACATGTCAGCTTTTGATGTTTTCATTTTCTAGAGTAATCCCACCCATAAATGAATTTCCTTTTTTTTCTATCTGTGACTTTCATGTCTGCCTGCCCTGCCCACATATCTCCCGAGCTAAGACACAGATACAGTGCAAATACCCCAGCTGGGCATTACCTGGAAAGTAGCACTGGCATGGTTAAAAGAGAATCCACATTGATCTACAGCCATTGATCACTGGAGTGAGAACTACTGAACCATATTTCATCTACAACCAGGGCTTTAGGCTTTTATGGGTTATTTACTCCTTTGATTGTGGTTAGTCACCAGCCTAGATGGAACAGCTAATGCACAAAGGAGACTGTAGAAGGTGTGTCATACTTCATACAGTGAGAGATCTGCATCAGCTACACTCTCTGTGAAGAGCATCATTTCTAGTCTTTCACAGTTTTCTAGGATATTTTATAGCCCCGCATACTGGATTAGCAATAACTAGTTTATTTTGGCATGTTTACATCTGCACAGAATTGGCACAGTGTGGCAGATGACCACCTCTGAGTTGAACAGGTGAAAACCTGCCCTTCCCATTTGGTGGCTTGAAATGCTTTGGGTGACTCAGAGCTCTTTGTCTGGTTTTATGCTTTCCAGATTATGCAGTCAGCTCTAATTTGACACCAGAATCATTGAAATCCTCCCTCAGCACTGTTGTTTCATCAATTCTCCCAGTCATTTAGAAATCCAAACTATTTCCCAGCTCTCCAAGTGATAGATGTGTGTACACATCCATCAGGTCTTACCAAGATAATCATCTGAATCTTGTGACTTGGCTGTGTCTCAATTAGACATGATTTGAGAGCATCCTGTGGAGATGTTTGTTTTCAGAAACTGTGCAAGATTTTTCACATCAGGGAGAGTTTCACCATGGAAAATGCAGTTGCCATGGCACGTAGTGCCAGGCAGCACCAACCCCTGGGCATTCCCAGCTCTACCTGTGCCCCCTGCCCTCCACAGCTCTCCACTGCTCCAACCAACCAAGGGGTAACTGCACTGTGTGGATGAAATTATTGCCATCTTTGAGTATATATGAAATGAGGGAAAAAGCATGCCTGAAATTAAAAAGTGGGAAGCTTTAAAGGTTGGAAGTTTTAAAGGATTGGATTTGATGAGAGAGAATAGTAGTATAGCATTCAGAGTTGAAAACAACCCCAAAAGGGAAACAGATTGTGAATTAACTCAGCCCAAGAAATTGAACAATTTCTCATTATTCAGAAGTAGCAGAAATGTTGATGGGCAGCAGCAATGAATGACAGCTGCCAGAGGGAGAGAAAACAATTTTCTTCATAGTTCAAGACATATTTTATTGCAGTTCTCTGTGAACTTGTTTATTTTCCTGAAGAAAATACCACTCAAGGAAAATCAACGGGGTCAACTGGAAAATGTTGATTTTGCAGGTTAACATTGAATTTTTTCATCAGAAGAAGATTCAATTAAATGCTTTGTCTAGGATCACTTTGGTTAAAGTTGGAATATTTCAGTTGTTAATTAACCTGATACAACTCAGTTTGAGTGAGCCCATTAACCTGTATTTTCCCCGATGTAGTACTTTTTTTCACTGAAGTTGTGTTGGAGTCCTCAGCCTCATCCAGGCTGGGATCCCTTGTGGGTTATATCTTTTTTTAGACAAATACAATGATTTTACTCTCAGTAGATGATGTGGGATCTCAGAAGAATCACATGACTCCAGCTATAATTGCAGAGATAAAGATTTGTTGGAGCTTATTGGGAAAAGAGGGGACTTTGTCTATCACAGGCTGTGAGCCAGGATGTTACTAAAAGGGAATGTTGTTTAAATGAAACATGATCATTTAAATTTACATCAGAAATGTACTTTTGAACTCGTAAAATTTTATGCAGAGTAAGTGAATACAGACAGCTTTTTCTTCTTTTTTTTTCTTTTTTGCTAGATGAAAAGCAGAGTTATAACAGAGTTCAGTCAGAACAAACAGATTTCTTTTAAGTCAAATTATTTAACTAGAGTATTTTCAAACCGTGTCATCAGAAGACATGCAAAGTAGGATTTTTCAGAGTTGTTTTTATTTTGCTGCTCTGGTTATTAATGAGCTGTTTATCCCTGGCTCAGAGAGAAAAGAACTCAGGAACATAAGACCAAGAAGTATGATCCAGGACATCAACTTCTGGTCCTTGCTATGGCAACAGCCACGTTAGAAACTGAATATTGTCTTGAAGCTGAAGCTTTTTTTGGTGTTTTTTCTGCCCTCTTCCCAATTTCCAGTCTAAACCACCAAGCTCCTGAGGTATAATCTGGTCAAATCCAACCACCTTTGGGCAGTGTGGGGGCCTGAAGACAGTAGTAAACAAACCATACATTTTGGGTGGAAGAAAGAGTAGAACACATTGGGTCCCACAAAGGCTTGAAGCCAGAGAGATTCCAGTGAGCACATGGAACTGGAATATCCATCAGTGCGTTGGAGTTCAGATCCAACCTACACCTGCCTTTCAGCTGCCCTATGTAGCTCTGTAATTGCTCCCTAGTGTCTTCCATGGACCCACAGAGAAATGTCAGCCTGCATCCATGCTGGAAGCTGCATACAGGCACACCTGACCTGCATTGTGACTGTGCCTCTAAGGTATGCATGGCAGAGCAGGAAAGGCAGCCCAGGGCCCTGAAGACCTGACAGCCTATGGGACATGTTTGTCTCAATTTTACACAGAATTACACAGAATTAACAAGATTGGAAAAGACTGTAGAGATCATCAAGTCCAACCTGTTACCTAACTTATCAACCTACCCAACACCATCCTATCATCTAAACCACATCACTAAGTACTCCATCCAACCTTCCCTTAAACACATCCAGGGATGGTGACTCTACCACCTCCCTGGGAAGCCCATTACAATTGGAAATCACTCTCTCTGTGAAAAAGTGTTTCCTAATATCCAGCCTAAACCTCCCCTGTTGCCCCCTAACACTGTGTCCTCTCGTTCTGTCACTGGAGGCCTGAGAGAAGAGACCGACCCCTGCCTGGCTACAACCTCCCTTAAGGTAGGTTGTAGAGAGCAATAAGGTCTCCCTTAAGCCTCCTCTTATCCAGGCTAAACAACCCCAACTCCCTCAGTCAGCATCCCTCATACTCCAGCCCCTTCACCATCCTTGTTGTCCTTGTCTGAACACATTCCAGCAACTCAACATCTTTTTTAAAATGATGGGATTGAACTTGGGGGATTTGGAAAAGACACTTCTCTGTTAAGTTTTGCTTTGAAATTACTGTTCAGGCTGGGGAGGGACAGTTGTCTCTGAACTCTGCCCAAGGAATAAGAGTTTGCCTCCAGCAGAGCCCCAGCTGTCCGAAGTGTGTGTGGCACTGAAGTAGGGCTCTCCAGTGGGGAAGGTATGGGAGCAGCCCCACTACCCCCACTTTCTAGGGAAAGGGAGGTGTCTGGGGGCTGATCCACCTACCTGAAATGACAGGACCTGTGGGTGACTTATCCACCCCATGCAGCCGCTTGTTAGCAGTGTCCTGCAGTGCCTCCTCCCATCCCTGTGCCAGCCCTGCTCACACCAGCTCACTTGCTCCAGAGCACAACTCTGCCAGAACAGTGCCTGCCTTGCACAGCCTTCACTTCTTCCTGAAATATTTTGATATTGCAGATATTAGACAATTTTCTTGACAAGTACGTGCCACCGACTTGGAAGGACTGGAAGCTCTGGCCTTCCCATCATGTTGTAGCACCAGAACAGAGGAGAAAGAGTATGTGCCTCATGCTGGAAGCGGGGCAGAGAGGTCGTCTCCTTATGCTGCCACAACTTCTCCTCTGCGTCCCTGGCACCAGTGCAGTGATCAAATCCACATCTTTCTGTACAGTGTTTCCTAAGAACACACAGGAGCCCAAAGCCGAGCTTTCTTCAGTAGAAACTACTGTGGAGTTGGAAAGCATTTGCCCTGCAGAGCTGAGGAATCTTCCTTAGCTGCAGAGCCATGAGATGGAGAAGTCTCAATGAGCCTGTCTGAGGGAACAGTGAACATGCTTCTGGGAAGCTGAGCCTGGAGAGTTTGAGGCCCAGGGGATTCCTTTTCCCTGCTCTGTTTGCTGCTGGATCCCTTCCCATTCAGGCTAGGCATGTATTCAAGGTGCAGGTGCACACACACACACACACACACACACATGTAAACATGTATGACACTATTGTGTCTGGCCTCACAGACCCACCAGAGAGAACTGTGCCTTTACCAGCAGCCACAGCAACAACATCACCCCCAGCAACAAACTTCCTCCTGTGCCTGAGCAGGTCACTGCTGAAACTTGCACACCCCATCCCACTGCACAAGTACATCACACTGCTGGTCCCTCAGATGATTTCATGGGCTCTAGTCTATTATCCTTACCAAGCCCTCAAGATTCTTACCCATCCACCAGCTCAGTTTTTCCAGAGGTGTCTCTTCCCACTCTCTGGCTGGTTCAGTTTGAATCCCCCTGGCAAGTTACAAATACACGTAGACATGCACATATACAAGATTAGATTAGATTAATTAATTCAGATTAGAGAAATTAATTAGAGAAATACACAGGTAAATTTTGGACTGCTGCTAGTACTCAGTCCTGCAGGCCCCTGTGATCCATGCCCCCTCCTCGGGAAGCCCAGCAGAGACACAGCTGAGCCCATGCAGAGCCAGTCTGGTCAGGAGGGTGTGCATGTCCAAGACCTTTCACAGACTATGTTTCTACCTCACCCTTGGGAAGCCACAGAAGAAGCTGGTACCAAGTGCTTTGCTTATGAGTCTGTATGTGGTTGGTCCATCCTCTCTCCTCAGCCTCCAGCAGCTCCCTGACACTGCTGAGTTCCACAGAGGTTCACATGCACTCTTCGTGTCCATGCTCCTGCATGGAAGTGAAGAGCATTCAAAGCAGGGTCACATCACTCCTTTGTGTGAGGGAAGTGCAGGAGGGATCACTTCTTGGCTTTCTTCTCAGTTAGAATCACAGCCAGAAATGGGTGAAGGCAGGGCCCTCAGAAGGATGAATCCTAGAGACTCTTCTTGTTGCATCTCTAAAGAGCCTCTTCTGTATTCTCTAAAGGTTCTCTGAGAGCCTGGTTAGAAAGAGAAGATGCATCTGGAAAGGGACAGCACAGCAGGATAAACTCTGCCAAGTCTAAAATTAAACTTAAGAGGGCTTAAGAGATCAGTTATACAAGATACCCAAAAATAACTTAGAATAAATCCTAAGAGGAATAGTGAAAGCACTGCTGACATCTTCAGTTCTCAGTGAGATGCATGTCTGCTTATGGAAATATGGATGTGGGCTATAAATACGACCCGTGGCTACCACTGAAAATGAAAGAGGGGTTTCCAGTGCTCCAGCAACAGGAACAACAAAGGGAAGTGTCAGGAACTGCTTGTGCAGCTCCTTCCATGACCTTGAGCAGCAAGTCAGGCACAATCTAGACTTCAGCATTCAAAGTGAAGTGACATCCTCCCGGGCTTCCCTGTCTCCAATCTGATTATTCTTTGTACTATGGTTCCAAAAGGACTTTTTCTGGACAGTCCACCATTTTCTGTCCATATTATTTAAACTGAAGGCCTCACCACAGCCAGCTCTCTGGGAGAGATGGTGTTCTGGGCAAGCTGATTTGAGGGAGTACAAGATGCACATTCCTCCCAAGACCCTGTCACCACACTCTACTCCTGTCCTGTGGACAAGGTACCTGCATGCAAACACACATGTCAGAAAGGCTCTGAACCTTGCCATGTATATGAAATACACCACACACCTCCATATCTCAGAGAAGTCTGTGCAGTTTCTGTAGTAGCAAACATAATTCCCCTTTGCCTGTCTTGGGATAACATGCTGGGGAGTCAGGGATTGGTTAAAGCTTTCCAGTAATAACAACAGGTGAAAGGTGATCAGTGCTAGCCAGTTAGCTTGAAGTCAGGTTAAAATAAAACTTTCCGAAAAGTAATAGCTTATGTCTGAAAAAAAGCCAAATCCAAACCACCACAAAAGCAGAGACAAACCACAGATCCATATGACTAGAATGAAAAATCCTGCTTAATCTGTTTATATCAAGTCCAAATCTGAGGGTCACTCTCCCTGTATTCCCTTGGGTTTATGTCAATGCATTCCTGAAACATCTCATGCCCTAAAACTCAGAGGTTCAGGATGAGAATGTTTCCTACTTATACCACAGTAAATCCAGTACAGTACAGTCCACCTATTTCTCTGGATTTCTTGATCAGGGGCCTGAAGTACAGCATGTATGAAGAGAAGTGGGGGAGCTGGGCTTGTCCATGTCCCTACAAACAGAGAAAGGATTACTACAAAGGTCTCAGAGGAGCTAGAGAAGTTTGGATTTGGTACAAGGAACCACTTCTCTAGAAGCGTGGTGCAGTCCTGGAACCGGAGCAGGGGAGAAACTCCACCCTTGGAGTCACTAAATGACTAAATGGGTATCGCCATCCTTGAAGCTTTTCAGGATTTGATTAGGAAAAGTCACAGGTACCAGTGATAGTCCAGCTCTGAACAGAAGGCTGCACAAGAGACATGCAGGGTCCTGCCAACACAGCGCTTTGATTTCTGTAATTCATCAGTCATCTTTCCATCTGTCTGCCCCAAAACTTAATGACTTACTCATCTGACACTCCTTCTGCCCAGACATAGCCTGCCCTACCTACCTCTTTGGAAAAAGAGACGGAGCTTTAACATATGAAGAGTCACTTCCTTTCCTTGACAATCCAGCAGGTAGTACCTGCATTCACAGAGTAGAAATCCTTCTCCTGCCATGGAGATATTGAAATATATTCAATGTCAAGTGAACCTTTTCTTTTACAGCCACTTATACATAGACTACAGACCATGTACACACTTCTCAGTGCATTTAACATAGGTTTAAAACTACAAAAAGTAAAGAAAAAGTAGTAAGGATAGCATTGTAATAATAGATCGCTATGTGAGCACATCTATCATTTGAATGGTTATGTTTATCTCAATCCTGCCGACGAAGACACCAGAAAGCTTAACATTTTGTATTGGTTTGTACATGTACTTGTATTGCAACTCAGAAAAAATTACACACTGACTTCACCATCAATTTGGGATTGCACTGTTTATTCTTTCTTAATGGCTTTCATTTCCTAAATTAGTCCTTTGATTCTGCAATTGAAAATGAGCAGAGCTAATAGTCCTATAGCTGCCTTTGCATCAATTAAAGTCTTAAAGGGCAAAATGTGTTCTCCTTCATGACCTCTGGCAGGCGAGCTGAGTTCTGACTCCTCGAGTCAGGTGAGCTTGGGACACATACACTTGGCAGATGGATGCAGGTAGGGCAGAAGAATTATTTTATGATTTTTGATTTCCTGAGAAAGTAAAAAGAATGGTCAAAGCATCCACACTTAAGATACATTTCCTGTTTAGAAGCAATAGGCTTCTCAAGAATGCCGGCAAAACCAGAGGTGAAGTCCAAAACAGAGTAAGTTTAATTTACAGTAATAAGTGGATGCAGCAGCCACAGAGCAGAGAGAGTGGCACAGGCTGTGATGCTCAGAGCAAGGCATTTACCTGCTTTTAATACATTTTTTTTTTAAATGCTATGTGATTGCTTTGCCTCTTTGTGCTTCAAGTTTTGTCTGTCCTAGTCACATATGTCATATCTATCCATGGAGCCCTCTGTGCCCATGGCAATGTTCCCACACCTGGTGGGGCACAGACATTGTGTAGTGGGAGAAGAAGGAGGGCAAAAGTGTCAGTGAAAGAGGCCCATGTCCTCTCAGTGCTACCCCTCTGTGGTGTTTTTCTCTGTGTCACTCCATCTGGAGTGCAGCACCGCTCCTGGCCTTGGCAAAGAGCATCACTGACCCAGCAGGGACCCATCCAGGAAAGAATGCTTTCCTTCACTCCCTGTGTCCCATACTCCTGATGAAGGGACTGTAATCCTAAGGGAGAGTCCAGCCCTGTGAGCAGAGCGAGTTTGGTTGGGATAGAGGACAGTGCCCTTATTGTGAGACAACCCTGTGGTCCTGTAGAGACTTGGGTGGGAGCAATGGCAGGGACCCCAGGCAGAAAGAGGAGGCAGAGCCACACCAATCAACTTCTGTCTCCTAAAATAATCCTTTTCTTTTAAAGGTGAAAAATGTCGAAGTTTTATTGACCTTGCCCCGGCTTCTGAAAAAGGTAAGACAATACACTCAAGGCTTCTTCCCATTTTACAAATTGCATCAGTATTGTATTTTGTTGTACTTAAATGCCAGGGAAAACATCAGTTCTTTAGCACACAAGGACCTACATGTCATCCAGATTATACACAGCCAGGTGAAGCAAACACCAAGGGTTTATGACAGCTGTTTGTTCAGTTTATGCAGGTCTGTAATTTCTTTGATCTTAATTCAGACTACTTTCCCATAAAATACAGATTTATATTGTAATACAGACATTTCCCTTCTTCCTCTAGTGAGAAAAGACATGCTACAGGGTCTCCTCAAGACCATGAAGACATTTATGGTCAGAAAAGTGCAGCCACAGCACCAAATGTCTTTTTGTGAGAGAGAATCATCTAGATGCCTATTTGTTTGGTCTACCCTCGTAAAAAACCAATATATTCAAATGCACAGAGGCAGGCTGCAAACATTTTTCTTACCCTGGTTAATGGAGTTTCACTAATTAATTATTGAGAATTATTTAATTGTCAAAAATATTTTAACCCATATTCCAAAACAGTATCTACAAAGAAAAATATACAGAGTTCAAAGTGTGTGTCTGAGCCCGTCCTGCTCCTAGCTCTGCCAACAGCTCATGAGGTGCCTGCTACATTTTGTTTGATCACTTGAGACAATCTCAAAACCTTTTGGGCACATGGTACCTTCCTCAGATCTGGTGGAGCAGCAGTAAGTGGCGTAAGGAACAATTGTTCTTAGTTTGTCTGAATTGCTGATCCACTGGAAAATAGAGAGTAAGGCAATTACTGTTAATAAAGCAGGGGGATATTGCAGGGAGAGGAACAGTCACAGGCAGTCTCTGTGAAATCCATTGTAAGCAAACCCAAATAAATTATGCACATAAGGGAAGAACAAGCCTGGGATTACTGCTGCTAATGGGTTCCGAGTTAAATCTTACACACACAAATGGGACCTTGGGGCATAGCTGTTCTTATGAAACCACCAGCTCAATACTCAGCAGCAATCAAAAAAGAAACTGTCTGCTAGAAAGCATTAGAAAAGGACCCGAGAACAGAGCAGAGAGCACAAGGACTGTATACATCTGAAAACTTCACTTTGTATAAAATACATTGGGGTGTTTTGTCCTTTTTAGTGCAGTTCACAGAACAGCAACAAGAACAGCAAAGTTCTGGAAAGTTCTTTACAAAGACGAGAGTAAGGCTCTGCAGCCTGAGGGAGAGATATGGAAGAGGAGATATAATGGACAGAGTTAAGGATGTAAGAGGAACTGAAGAGGCAGCGTGGGGAATAGATCCTCACTGCCTTCCCCAGCCCAAGGACTGGTGGGCAGAGCGTGGCACCTTCAAGAGACTCAGAGCAAACATGAAGTGTCTGTTATAAAGACACTGGGGTGGTTTTCTGCTTTCTCCATTTTCTGTGGCACTTCATTATGGTGCATAATGCTTGGTTCCATCACCCACACACTTTCCAAAACAGAATTTAGTGCTTTACTTTTAGTATTTCTTTTGGTTGTGTGAAATGCTGTCAGCATTTTTTTTTCAGAAGAATGTTAGAGTTGCTACATGATGTCAGGGAGTATTTCTAGACTATTCTATTTTTCTTTTTTGAGGAAGGAAGGCTGCTTTGGTGGAATGTTATGAAGAAAATTATATCTATATCTGAAGTCTTTCCATGGAGCTGTAAGATATATTGACAGAAAGAGAGGGGAATGCTTTGTCAGAGATGGAAAGTGCTGGCCATCAGACTCATAAACAAGACCAGGGTAAATTCCACAACTGTAAATCAAGTTGGACACTGCAACGGAGTTAATCTCAAATTTTCACCATCAATCTTTTACTGTACAGACAAACTGTCACCACATGTGAAGAGAAATTTGTGTATTAATTATGCCCAATTTACTTTCACTGAAGAATTCTTTAATTTCTTGAGTTAATCTGCTCTTTTCCAGTTACAAAGAAATTCCTATTCTTTTAATTTCTTTCTCACTCAGCATTGACTTTAATGGTCAGAGGCTTGTCAACAACTCAGTTCCATCCGGTTCTAGGACAGATTCTTTATTCTTCTTCCAAGTAAATGAGATAGGATAAAATAAAGTGAATACCAAAATTTGAGCTTAATTATCCAATGTGGGTTTCACAGTCCATTGTGTAACTGAGAGACTTTGGACTAAACTTCACAGTGAGATCAGTTTGCTCGGTTTCTGTACATATTCTTGGACTGTTCAATATTCTTACACATTCAACAATCAAAAACTGGTTGTTCAAGGGTTTGATAAACTGCAACGTCTCTGTTGTATATGTTCTGTTACTGCAGTTGAGCGCTCAGGCTTCTCAAAGGTTCCTTTTCTGTTGGTTTTCCCTGATCCAAAGAGCACCTCTATATGTCTGACCAACTTCTAAGCTAAATACAGGCTCTTGAAGCCTATTCCTGCTTCTGAGCACATCACCTTCCACTTTTAAGACATGCTAAAAGGAGGCCTAAGAACAAACTTAAGTCTAGTTAAAGCCTGTCTCTTCTAGAATCCACTGCCAATTAACAGCAGGGCAATTTAAAACTCTTCCATAGTAATTAAACCCTTCTTAGCACAGAAAACCAACCATCAAGACTCACAGTAAATAAAGCCATGGATAGTGAGGTCTAGTTACATCCTTACAACAAACCTTGCATTCATAAATGAAAATGTGTCTTATTATTTTCTTACTGTAAATGTCAAATAGTTTATGGTAGGACTTTCCATCTTTATCCATTAGTGCTGATCTCCAGTGCAGCTGGATACTGTATCTCTGATCAATTATTGCATATATCTCACCAATATATATTGCATATATCTCAACCCTTTTCATATATCTCACCAATGACATCTACTAAAAGGAGGCAGCAAAATTTGGGGCAAACAGACCCACAGTATGGTATAAATAAGCATTTCCAACCCACACTAGGAGAGCTTTTTCCTGCATTTAAGGCAGCTGCCAGCAATCTGTCAGAACCTCATAAGCTTAACATTGAATTTATTAGCTGTTGCTGGTTCTTAGTGCCAAATCTGCTTAAAAAATCAGCTTCGTGATGGTAGATAATAACTAGGAAAAAAATTTTCTTGTGACAGTTTACATTTGCTATTGATAAAAAATGATAGGACAATAGCTGGTTACAGTGGCCAGGATTTTTAATGGGCATTCACAGAGCAGATGTTGGGTCCCACAAAGTGTTTTCTAATTTTCATTACAGATGTGAGCAGGAAGATAGAAAGTATTTCCAAAAAGAGTTTGAAAGGAACTGTCACAGTAGGCTGGCCCTGACATTTCACTTATGTCCCTGTTCTGGTGACCACAACACTGAGGCTGGAACACTCCACCACACTCCTCCTGCCATTGCACCTTCTGGGTGCACCTTCCAGCTACGTTTTCCCATTCCTTCAAGTCTGTGCCTCCTAAGAGGACTTCCAAGAGGCCACGGTGGATATATTCAAAAGGAAGAAAGCAGGCCAAAAATTACGTCTGGAAATCATGGCACTGCAATTGAAAGAAAAAGGTTGCAATATGTCCCATGAAATGATCTGGTAAATGGTTTCACTGCCTACATAACACCCAGCTGGACACACACAAAGATGTGTTCCTCCCCTGACCATGGGGATTCAAACTCCTGCATCTTTCTATAAATACATCACTGCCAGCTGTCAGCCTCAGGGACACAGTGAGAGATGGAGGGTGAGGAGCCCTGACCAGCCTGAATTCCTGTGTTAGTGAAAGCCAGGATATTTACAGCAGAAATCCATTGGAAGCAGCATTTTTTTTCTGGAAGAATTTTGCAGGGGAGCAGTGAGGGTTTGCAGGAAATGTGGTGCTTCCAAGAGCTTTTGGGTTGGTGCTTGTGGGGAGGGACTGTGACTCAGGCACTTTCCAAGCAACTGGAGTGCCCATGGTGTGGATAGAAATGAGGTGTTCTGGCCAGAGGAGTCCTATTGGGAATTTGCTTCAGGAATAGACTCAAAGGTCAGTGTTGGCTCAAAATTTAGAGACGGCCACACAAACATAGGACAGGATTCACAGAGTAAACTCCTTACAGGTAGAACCTGGTTTAAATTACTCTAATGTTCTGTAGGGCCTCACTTACTTCAGCTGTGATATCTATGGAATAATTCCCACGGTGAATGGCAAAGTATCATGAAGCAGCTACCTGGATTACACTGCTTTCTCCTTAATTCTGGGGAAATATACATGCACAAAATTAACAAGACTTTTTAGAGACCACAGAGGATGAGCAAGAAAACCCTGCAGAAGGAAAATGGCTCATTACTAGTGAGCATTTAACAGTCCAAAATGTTACAGGGGACTTTTTAAATTACAGGCTGTCCTGGTAGAAGTAGGAGATGCATGTCCTCTACACAGCTCATGATGATGCATCCTGGAGCGATGAAGCAATAAAATTCTGCGTTGTCTAAAACATAGCTGGCAACGCTTTGGTACCACATGGCAAACAGCAAGTAAACAAATCAAGTCTCACCTAAACACAGGACAGAAAAAGAGAAAGCTGAGCCAGTTCCATACATGCTTCTAAACCAGCATTTCAACAGCAGTTAAGGATAAGATAAACTAGATGCCTGATTTTAATGGATACTGACATAATAGGTGTGCCTGAAATTTGATGGAGGAATGATAATTAGTGGGACATTAACGTCTTGCTGCTGATTACACTGAAAGACAAAGCAGATGTCATGTACTAAAGCTGAATCAGAGCAACAAGATAATGCCATTAATGAACAACACTATCTGGATGGATGGATTCCATCTTCAGATAAAAAATGCAGAATGATATTAGTGATCACCTATTGGGACAGTTTTATAGATGGCAGGGTTAAACTTGGTGATAGCAGAGAAGGTGTAAGGACAGAAAACAAAACAGTGGGAGATTCTATAACCCCATGCACAGACTGAGAAATGCTATGCTAGGTATGATGCAGAGATTAAAATTTGGACAGACTTTATGAGCATGGAGAAATTAGAAGGAAACTTGTTCTTCTTGACTTACTCCTGATGGGGAACTGGATTCAAAATATTAGTAAGAGATACCTTATAAGGGTGACTGACAGAGAAAGGTTCAGTATCCTTCAGAAGCAATGGAAGTTTTTTCTTTTAAAGTTGTGAAGAAGGGAATCTAAGGAAAGCAAAAGCTGATTAAAATACATTAAAATGTTCAGCTAAAAAGACAAATGAAGCTTGAAAACTTTAAAGCTACTGGATATACTGCAGGCCTCAATATTTCTCAGTCACTGAGTGACTGAGAGCAAATGGCAGATAATATTCAGTGTTGATAAATGTGAAGTGGTGAACATGAAGAGTCATCCTACCTTTACATATATAGTGATGGGTTCTGAATTAGCTTTTTCCCCTCAGGATAGAGTTCTTGTAGTGATGACAGACACTTCTATGAAAACATTAATTCACTGCTCTGAGGAGATTAAGATGAAAAGAAATATTAGGATCATCATAGGAAATAAAGAACAAGACAAAAAAGTCACCATGCCATCACAAGTATTCATGATGTACCCACCTGCAGCCCTCTGGGAACACCTCTTGTCCCTCCCCTGACAGGCCCAGCTCATAAAAGTTGTGATAAAATTTACAGAGAAGAGTGACAGCTACGGTCAAAAATAGGGAAATTCTTGTTTGTATGAGAAGGACAACACAGAACAGATTTCAGGCTGGAAAAGAGACAGACGAGATTCGTAACAGCCAAGTTAAAAAACAAGCCTCCTTTTTGTGTATTGGCTAGCTGTTCTGAGATGAAAAACAGAGGATTAGTTTTCTAAAAGGACCACTTAGAGACCTGCATCCAGCAAAAAGAAATGAAACTGGGTCTCCCGCAAGAATTGTACACTTTCCAAAACAGTCTCTATATTCTTCTTGAGTTTCCTATTGCATTATTCCTGATATATCTGTAACAGGATAAATCCATACCCACATAGGCAAGTATCTGTGCACTTGTGTTAGGAGAGCTATGATTAAATATGCAGAAAAAAACTGTGCTACTAATATTTTATCCGTGTTTCTTACACATCTATCATGAATCACTGAAGATAGTTTTAAAAGCTGATTAGACATACAAGGATGAAATCATTAGCAGAACTCAAGGTAAATTCCTAAAACAAAGCAACAGTCTTGTTTTTTGTGATGGTGATGCCAAAGACATGGAGAACACTGGTCTGAACATCATTCATCTTTCAGCCCAGCGGTAAGGGTGGAAGTACACACCAAGCCCTGCACTGCAGGTCTTCAAGGGGAAACACTGAGCCCAAATATATTCAGTAAGGCATATGGGATGGTCTCAGTTTAGAGTATTTTTCATTGTTGTTTCCACACTATTGCTCTACTCACTATATTACTACTACACCAGGAAAATGAGAATATAGGCATGAAGACTCCCAGAGTCTGCTCAGTATCATACACAGATTAAATCTGCTTAATGCCAGAAACATCAAAAGTCATAGAAAACAATCATCATGTAGAAGAGAATAATTTTATGATTCACAGCTCCATCTCACCTTTCAAAATAAAGAAACTAATGAAGAGCTAAAGCTAAATAAAATCAAAACAGCAGTTTCAAGTACTATCTAGTTTCTCATGTTTGCAAACCACAGCCTCCTGGATGGGTGCTGGCCCTTTATCTATCTTGACTGCCTGATTTGTTTTACAATACCAGGTAGCTTCAGGTATTTCTGATGACATTTAAGATCTTGAAGCTTCCTTTGTCTCTCATAGCTCTGTGGTCTGCTTCTCTCCTCGCAGTGTTTTGACAGAGCAGCACCAGAGGGGCAGGCAGATGGTCTGGTACAAAGTGACGGCATTAACCAGCAGACAGGCTGACTTCTCAGCACCGAGTCCTGACGCCAGTCACAACAGCAGGCTCAGTGTTTATTCCTTTCACCATTTTTTACTGATCACTCCAGTATTTCTGCCTTCCAATTGTACTCCCGGTATTGGAATAGCAGAGATGAGCAAATGGCTAAAACCATCAGAGTGCAAATGGAAGAGAAAGAGTGAGATTTGCATAGCCCGTTCTGCTTCTCCCAAACATGCACAACATTTCTCAGTGTGTACCCATTTGTCTTATTTTTTCCTCTCTTCTCTCTTGCTCTGAATGTGAAGAGGAGAGATTAAAGTGAGTTCCAGGTGTCAATTCCAACACTGCCACTAAGTCTAGAAAAAAAAGAGCAATGTCAGCTGGAGCCAAGAAGCATAAAGATAGCAAATACAGACCCAGGACCACCGTGAGCATAACTTTTTGTTGCTGGTAACATGAACAAGAGTAAGAAGCCCCCCACCTCACCAGCTACTGAAACATGCAGGGAGAACAAGAAGAGTGAAATGGTTTTGCATGAAGAAATAACATTTGCTTCGTGTCTTCCTTCATGCAAGTTCACACAACACAAAACCAGGTTTTGCCCTCATGTATGGTTCATTTCCTCCGACAGTGGATGATATCTGTGTAGATGACTTGTCACGGCCTCTTGTGGTTTCCTTATGTTTTCTGGCAGTTCAGGGATCTTGGGGACAACAACTGTGAACCATGGGCTGAGATGAGCACTTTATTCCCTAAGCAACAACATCAGAGCCTGGGTTAGCAACAGGCCAATAAGGAGATAAGAATGATGAACACTCTCCAGGACAGTGCTGCTTGGACACTGATGCCTCTTCAGCTGCTCAACAATGCAGCTCCTGACTTGTCCTTCGAGTGCTGTGCTCTGGATTTTATCTTAGTCAGGTGCAGTAATCTCAGAGGTTATTTAAGAGCACACACTGCTCAGCTCCACTGCTTCTAGGAGATAGAAGGGGCTTTTTGTCACATGATGAACCGTGATGTAGAAAACCTCCCCAAAGCCTCTACTTGCTTGTATCAGTATTTCTCAGACAGATCAAGGTTGAACTGGCAGAGAGGTGACTGGAAATGATGTCTCATTGTAGCTCAGACAGACTCCAAATATCAGAGCAGAACTGTAACAATGAGTTATGAGGAACGTGGCAACTATAAAGCTTGTCAAGATCTTTTTGGCTGCCTGCAGAATTGTCCAGCCCAATCACCTGCTCAGGGACAGCTTGGCACAGTGTGACAGCTCACATGAAACTGCTTTGGTCAGATCCTTGAGTCCATCAGCCACGAGGGCTGTTCTGCTCTTAGAAGGGCTGGAATGAAGCAGGCACAGATCATCTTCCACAGGGAGCAGAGGCTGAGGCAGTAGGTGTTTCTGAGGAGGATGAAATCCCACTGAGGCTTTCTGAATATGGGCTTACCCCAATTAGGAAGCGAATTTTCTGTATGAAAAGGCCCTCAGAAATCAATATATATTCCAGACCATTTCTTCTTGGGTGTTGATCAGAAATACTGAGGTTTCATCAGGCAGTGGCACATAGCATGGCAACTAAACCCTTTATGGGTTTGTTTCTGCTGCCATAATTTCCAAGCCACTAGCCAAAATGCATGACTGACATTTTCATGCACACAATTCTTGCCTATGTTGTGTATAACACAGTTAATGTGACTCAGCAATCTCCTTCAGGAATAGCAATATGATTTTCCCTGAAGAAATCCTTTAAGAGGAAATAGCTCATGTTTATGGATTAAAAATGCTTTGAACTCTCATAGCAATTCCTCTGTTGGCCACCTCTTCAGTGCTGCCTTGAGAACATGTACTAACACTGGATCTTTGACAGTCACTTTCATGGTCTGACCAGCCTGGAGAAGCATCCAGGAGAGGGTTTCAATATCATTATTTCATCTGGAGAGAGGACCTCACAATCTGGCACCAGAAACTGTTGGCATAGTGAGCTGGCACCAAAACTCAACTTTTCTGATTTGCTGACAACTATGCATCAAACTCCATGGCTGCATGTGACTGTAGGTGGTAGGACTAGATGTGATTTAGATTTTCTAGAACTGGTTTCTTGGCAGTATCAATCTCAAAAGTTCTACAGTAATTGAAACTATGGAACTCCAGGGACCCTGAAACAGCAATAAATGCTTCTTTATCATCCTGCACATAATCCTATTCAGATGTTATTCAGGTGTTATCCAAGTGTTTCAGTCTGAATTCCTAAAGAGTCTGAGAATGGTTTTAATAATGCAACACAACTAAAAATCATGTTTGCATGTTGTGGAGAAAGGTTACAGAAGAACATGTCAGGTTTGGCATTCCTGAGTTTACCAGAGCTCTCTCACAGAAAAGCTGGAGTCAGAAACTGTTGGGTTTTTTGTGGCAGGAAATGGCAGTGATTTGAACAAGGAATGAACTTTAGGTATCAAGCAGTCAAAATCAGCTCAAAACTCCTGGAAGTCATTAACCACACTGTTCTTTAGGTTCCTTCATCAGGAATTCACTGAAATGCTGAGTTCTAAGCAGAATTCCTACTGGCTTTTTTCAGAATTCCTGTTTCAAAGGAAACTTACTGTTGGAGATCCCTCACTCAAAGTGCTCCTTGGTGGGAAATGACAGCATGTTCATTTACAGTGCCTTCCCTGGTGATCAGGGCTGACTTGGAATGATTTCAGGTTTTGTGAAGAACTTGGTGAGATTCATTGTAGGCTGAGGCAAAGGTTCTTTACTTCACTGTCAGAAAAATACTCCATTTGTTTAATTTGTTCAGAACTGTCTGCAACATCCCTTAGTTAACACATTGTCTCAGGCAGACGCACTCAACATGATCACCAGTTCTGCAGAGGTGCACTCAGAATCTATGCATCTTCTTTCAAAGTGTTGCTGCTGCCCTTTGCTGTCTGACAGGAAGGAAAGGGATTCATCTTGTCAGATAGTTCATTATGTACCTGAGTGCCTAAAATCCCAGCAATCATGTGCATATCAGTTATCTTTTCAGTCACGATGAAGAGTATGCTGACTTCACTTGGGCTTGTTGGAAAATTAACATGCAACAAGGCTTCTGCACTGGCTAACTCCATGAGGAGTGGCAACAATGCTTCTCACTATGAACTCCACAGAGAAGACAATCTCTTAGCAATCTCTTATCGTTGAGGAAACAACAAAAGTTCAGAGACAAAGATCAGTAATGTCCCAGTTGGCTCCTCAAACTTCTTGTGAAATCAGGATCTCTGGATAACAACAGAAGCACAGAAGAAAAATGTGCTTTCAGCAGAGCTGTGTTTTCATTTTAGGTAAAGCTAGTGATCATATAGAGTACAACCTGCCTTGAGGTCAGATGATATGAAGGTGACAATTCCTTCTGACATAGGAGTCCTATGATACAAGTTGACTTATTTGAAGTCACAGATTTGCAAAATCCAGGTGATTAGCTCAGCCTAAGTCCTGTACTCACAGTTCTTTTGCTTCGCAAGCAGGTTGTTTTGAAGATGGTGACCCCTTTACCTCCAGAAACAGCTTCAGAGTCTGTGGTGCTCAGCTTGAGGACAGCCCCACCGGTGACGTACGGCATAATATCTGTGGGGCAGGAGCCAGGATCCAAAGTGTCCCACATCCAAAGTGTCTGTGTGCTCTTTGCACATATTCATCCCTGTGAGAATGTCTGTGTGGCAGTTCAAGTGAAATCAATTTTTTCGAAAGTCAAAGTCTCTCCTTTCCTAGGAGGCCTCACACTGTGGCCATGATGCCACAACATTTCCCTACACAGACAGCAGGAGTGGCACAACTTACAAAGGCTGCCACAGCAAGCAGGAGCCAGGCCAGTGCCTCAAAGCCTTCTGCATTACAAGGAATGTCCTTGGGACAAGAGGCACATCCCAGCTGAGCTCTGTACGCAAACCCACAACACCTTGTCTGGACACATAGCAGTCAGTTTCGTGAACAGGCAAAAAAAATATCAGGAACAGTAAGAAGACAAAAAAAATGAGAGAAATCAGGTGATTTATAAAAGAACAGATCCTCAGGCACAGGGCATCCAGGTAGGACGCTCCAAGTGAAGCAAGTACTGACTCTTCTGAAAGAAAGATTTTTCATAAAAGCTGAGTTAGGCCAGACAGATCCCTGGAGCAGAGGACACAGGCTGGAGGGAAGTAAGACAGATAGAAAAGGTGACAGCAGAGAATTGGAAAAGAGAAAAATCCTCTGGAGAGCTCCTTTCCTTTCACCTGGAATGGCTGAGGTCTCCTCAAGAGAAGGAGCTCTACTTTGCAGGAAAGAGACTGTAGGAGATTGTAAGTGGAGGTGATGCCAAGTGACTGCCTCATGAATCTCATGTTGAGAGAAGAGCAGTGGGAGATCACTTCACCATCAGCACAGAAGAGAAAGGCACTGTCTCCTGAATTAATAACCTGAAGCAACTGTTCTGCTTCAGGCAGCTACAGGAAGATGCAAAATTCAGACACAGGTTGCATTTTCTGGATGTTACTATTTCAGATGAAATAGAAAATAAAAGCAGGCAGGACAGGACACACTCAGAACTATGCAAACACTGCATGTGGGACTTGCTTTCCCTCACATTAGACGCATTTAAAAAGGCTCAGAGCAGGTATGTGCTGTACACCATGAAATAAGATATGGGAGTTAGACATAGAGTTGTTTGTCAGACAGGAACAGAGGCCAGAAAAAGAAGAAATGATTGACTATGCCTTCCAGAGCAAACTCACCCAGTCTTCCTATCTCATCGAAAAAAGGTTTTACAGGAGAACAAACTCACATCTTACTGAGATTTTCATCATCTCCTTGCAAGATTACCCTGCTGGCAAAACTACTTTTATCCCTGCCTTGTGGTAAGGGAAGCCAAAGTACTCCCTTTGTCACCAGAAACACAATCAGGTGTTCCTTTTTCCTGTTCCTTTCTTCTTCTCCAGGAGTATAAGGAACACCAGCCAGGCCCCCGTGCCCTCGCACCTCACCTCCCAGAGCCTTGCTGTCCCTCTGAACATGCATAAGGCTGCCTCTAGCAATATTCCCTCACTTGCCTTCTGGACATATTAAGCCAGATCCTAACACATGGACAATATGTGCCTCTCTCCAGCTTCCAGTTACTTCTCTAGCACATTACACTTGTGTCTGCAGCATCCAGCTACAAGAACTGCTTCATAGATGGGCAGTAGGCAAAACGTGTATACAGCTGTATACATCAACTGAACCCACAAACCATCGACCAACCCTCCAGATCCGTTCTGCAGGGGTGCACTCCAGCCTCTTACCCAGGTACATCCAGGATTGGACTGCTCCAGGAGCAGAATCCAGCATTTGTCCTTGCTAGATGTCATACACTTGGTGATGTTCTCACGTTACCAAGATCTCTCTTAAGGCCTCTTCACTCTCAAGGGACTCAATATCTCCTCCTGATTTAATATCATCAGCAAACTTCCTCAGAGTGCACTCAACTCCTGTGTCCAGGTCATTGATAAAAACATAAAAGAGAATTGGCCCTAAAACTGAGCACCACTAGTGACAGGCCACCAGCCCAATGTTACCCATTGACTACAACTCTTTGAGCCCAACCTGCAGCCAGTTATTCCCCAAGGAAGGGAAGACAGAGACAGAGCCACAACAGTTTTGAGCTGCAGACACTAATATAGCACTGCTTTGCTGTGAAGATACCACCAGTGGGTATCCTCAAGAGTTCAAACAGGGCAATAAACATATGGGCAGGTATGTTGTGTATTAAACTTTTGAGTTTGGGCTGAATGAATTAGAATTCATTAATTAGGACTATTGGCTCCCTCAGTTTATGGGCCAGGTTTTCATAATCTAATTGTTTCAAATTCAAATAATTTCATCATTCTTTCATCATAGAAACTGCTGGTTGTGAGAAAATGAGGCAAAATCCTTTCTAAATCCTGCTGTATCACAGAATGACATTATCGCTCTCTGTCCCTTGTATTTCTTTTTGGAAGAGTGTGCCAGTTGCCTGATATCACATTGACTAATAGGACTGAGATAAGCAGCTGTTTGCTGTTGATAGATGCAATATTCCACATGCAGCCTCTGTGAGCAATTAAAAGGTTTATTTACTGCTGTCTCTGTAGTATGGTTTAAGAACTCAAAAGGTCAGATACTGTGGCAACAATGAATAGCACATATTAATTATATGTAATTATAAAGACAAGTCTCCAGAAAAAAAAATGAGCTGGGATCAGCCTGGTCACCAAGAGAACCTTCAAATATTTGATAAAAGTGAGACTGCATATCTAGTTTGATAAGCTAGACTGTAGGCATTATCACACATGTGCTCTTTCAGTGAGAAGGTATTAATATAAGTGAAGCCTGTAGCAGTCTCTATGGTTACAGCTAACATTTTCTAATATAAGCCATTGTCTTCAGATGCTTAACTTTCCATGTTTCAACTGCTTAGGCTGAAATTTTCCATCACTGCTCATTGTTTCCAGGTGAATTCTCTAGCAATCAAGTTAGCAAATGTACTAGAGAATTCTAGTGGATTCTCATGCTGAAATAGCAATTGGAAATTGGGCAGAGACTCAATATTATCATCTGTTCCCATCCTCTCCAATTTACCCCATGGCTTGGTGACTTTAAAAAGACTCAGCAAATCCTGCTAGAGGTTTTGTGCTGAAATTTCTAAATGTGACATCTACTGTGGGTGAATCAGCCTCTGCTGGCCACTGCCACACACTACCAGATCCAGTGACCTGTGCACAACTCCAGAGTCCTGCAGAGCTGCAACAGGGCACATAAGCTCTGCCTTTCCTCTGGGGGCTGTACCCAGGGGCTGAGGGAACAGAATCCTGTCCCAATTTTGTATCTGCAGCTCTTCAGCTGAGCACGTGATAAATAACTGTCTCTCTCTTGCTGTAATTCTGTATTTTCCATGTTTGTCCCAGTGCCACTGCCCCATGTGGTGGATCCCTCAAGTGAGAACAGTCATTCTGCAAGTCACAACTTCTGTGGAAGAGTCTCTAATAACAGCCCCCAACAATACACTGTGACAAGCATTTTAAAGCATAGACTAAAAACGTTTTCTTAGAACAAACCTTTTCTTTTGTGAAAAAGAGGCCCAAGCCTGTTCAGCTTCCACCAGTGCACCAGGTCAGGTGTTCTTGTGCCATCACCTCCGTGTGTGCTGGACTGTGCTCATCTAAACCATGGCACAGGGAGGGAAAATGAATTCTGTGTGCTGTGCTTTGAGTCAGAGGAGCCAAGGGGTTCTTAGAAACACTCAAAGAGGTTCTTTAGCAAGGCTGGGGTCTCAGGCCACAGCTTGTTCGTTCTGCATTGTCTTTACCCCCTGCCACTCTTTACATCTTCATTCACGACTTTTCTATTTTTCATAGTTTGGGCAGTGGTTTGCCAAATTTGAGCTGTG
Source organism: Serilophus lunatus (assembly GCA_013399895.1). Classification (NCBI taxonomy): domain Eukaryota; kingdom Metazoa; phylum Chordata; class Aves; order Passeriformes; family Eurylaimidae; genus Serilophus; species Serilophus lunatus. The sequence goes on from VXBA01003135.1 coordinate 1,424,775, forward strand.
TGAATCACAGAATCATTTGGGTTTGAAAAGACCTCCAAGATCATCAAGTCCAAATTTGACCCCCTCCATGCCCACTAAATCATATTGCAGATTGCCACATCTGCTTGTTTTTTGAACACTTCCAGGGATAGTGACTCTATCACTTCCATGGGCAGACCATTCCAATGCTTAATCACTCTTCAAATGAAGAAATGTTTCCTAATATACAGTTAGTGTGATAAACGTTTTTTAAAAAGACAAATTACAAGTGGTGACCTTAAAAACCAACCAACTTTAACCAACTTTAAAAAAAAATTAAAATACACAGTTACTCCTAGATATTCCTGATTTCCTAAATAATTTTTCCAAGCTTTAACCCGTTGAGATTATTTGCCAACTAACTGTTTGCTTCTCTTGTGCATTGCAGGTGTCCTGTGGTTATCAGTAGTATCTGAGGTGTTGTACATCATGCTGTTGGTCGTCGGGTTCAGCCTTATGTGCCTCGAGCTCTTTCATTCAAGCAGTGTGATAGATGGGCTCAAGTTAAATGCCTTTGCTGCTGTCTTCACTGTGCTTTCAGGTATGAACCTTCTCTTTCCCTTTTACCTGAGGAGCCACCATGAAACAAAATTCTATAACTTTGGAAGAATAAAACCTGGGGCCTCAAAGTCTCTCTTATCCCCGTTTAGCTACCACATTTTTCACTGTAATTTTTGTTCCTTTGGCACAAGGACTGCATGATAAATTTGCCTCTTGCCATGGAGAAGTGAAAATCCTTATTCCTGATTTTGCAACAGCACTGCAGTAATTATCCTTCCCCAGCCTGCACAGCCATTACTACAGCCACAGCCTGAGCAACATTTGCAGCAGCATCACACTCATTTTCCAATAGAAAATTAAAAACATATAGCATTGAAAATTCTTTTTTCTGAGTTAATCCTGAAAGAAGGTGAAGGCTGGATGTTTCAAACCAAAGAAAGCAGCCCATTTTGTTCATTAGAAAAATTGAGAATGAAAAGGGTTCTAATCATCACAGTGAGGAGCAACCCTAAGACTAATGTGGGGACATGTACATCTCTCAGAACCACTGTTTCATGTCCATGCTCAGTCTGTACTTGTAGCCCTTCAGCACATGAACCTGAGGAATTCACTTCTCTAAAAGAAGTTATGAAATCTAACCATGTAGTTAAGTGCCCCTTTGCTCCTGTGAAGATTTTCTGGCTAAAAATCCTCCCTGATTTATACAAGCAAGCACAGCTGGCTTGAGTGAGCACTCCTGCGTGGACCTCTCAGGCAGAAAGAACTTGTGCAATAAAAGTGCACTTTATTCTTCTGCATCTGAAGCTGAAAGACATTTACAACAGGCAGTGTACATTCTGTGAATGAGTTTGTATCTTCAGGGGTCAGCTGCAAATTGTGAAATAATAACATAAACAAAAATAACATCAGAAGTAAAGTTGAGATGACAAAAAATCTGTTAAGAACTGCCAAAGTATATTTTTTTGCTTTGGATATAATTTGGATTTTAAAAAACTCAATTCCATTTTCAAAATCAAATTCTTCAGCATTCAAGCAGTTACTTCCATGATGTTTCTCTCTTCACCATTAACTATGGTTTTATAGCTTTTTAAGAATTGTGAAGTTCTCTTTCCTACACATCTTTCTATTTTTATTTGGCCTTCCCTCCTTCTAAGTATATTGCCAAGATGGTCCAAATATAAACTTCAAAATTTTGCAGGGAAAAATTATAAATTAATAGAAAGAAGTAAACTCCCCCAAACCCCAAAAACACACTGTTTGCTGTTATTTTTCCATGCCAGGGATATCTGTGGAAAGAAGAAAACTCTATTTATTTAAGCTTAGCATATTTATAATGATATAGTTTAATAGAAATTAGGTAATGAAGAGGACTCAGCATTGAAGCATAACACCTCTCATTAAATTCATGCCAGAGTTCTCTCATAAAAGTGCAATGAGACCTTCACATTTTCATAGCTCCAATATCTAAAGGGTAGGAAAAATATCCTAATGTGTGGTCACTTATTGCTGTTCCTTGATCTCTTACAAGCCACTAAAACGACCCCACAACATCATGATTTTGGAGTCCCTCTTAACCGTATACAAATTTAAAAACTTAGACATGTCTCTCGTGTAATATTTATAATAAAACATTTTAATTAATGTGATATATTTTATAAATAGCATTTCTAGTAAAAGTATCTGAAAATGCTCTAAACTATATTGTCTTTTCCAAATTTCCTTAATGTCCAACTTTCCAAAATTCCTTAGTCTCTCCCATTACTGGCATCTAGATGCAGCTCTGGTCCTACAAGGCTCATGATCTTAAGCCAGCTATAAATGGTCAATGTTTCTGCACTCCCATTCTCTCCAGTCCAGCACAATACCAGGATCTGCAATCACCTCTTGCCCATTGTGGGTGGGCCTTACAGACATTGTGTTCTCTTTGCCCAGCTTTAGCAGCTAGCTGGAGGAAAAGATGATCCTGTAAATAAGCATTTGTTGATTTATATTACAGGCGCCTCATTTTAGCCAAAATGTACAACAAAAAGAACTATAGGATATCCCCATGGAGAAACAAGACCATAGGATATCCCATGGAGAACTTGGCAAGGCACATCTAAAACAGACCAAACCATACCAAAGACACATGAAACAGCACAATGAAAGAGTGGTATTGAGTAGCTGTAACTCGTACGCAGCATAATGCCACCAACAGCACCACCAGGTCCAGCTCCATCCCCAACCCTCCCCATTGTTAGGCAGATAAAGCAATGGACACCACAGTTCCACTGTGCTCCCTGTGTTCCAGCAGGACATGCTGACGACCTCCCACTCACCTCTATCTGTGGACTGTCATCTCAGCCTCCCACACAGCAACAGGTCTGAGCATCACTGAAACCCCATTAAGGGTTTGCGTGACAGAAGGGAGCAGCTCAGCCTTGCTGGAGCTCGTCCTGGCTGTGTCAAGCCTCCCTCTGGCTCTGAGTGACTATGACACCTCTCAGGGCAGGCTGCAATATTTTATTAGGGTTGAAAAATTACTGACAGTACATATAGAAACAGCAAACCCTAAACTTGAGATCAATGCATAACTGTCAGCTGCAGAAAATCCACCAATTTAGAAAGTACAGAGAAGTCCTAGTGCATTCTGGAAATTAAATATAGCCAGAAAGAGGCAAGGTGTGAACCACTTTGCTGTGCTCCCATTAGGCCACCCACCCTGCCCAAATATCATTTCTCCTGAAGTGAATTGCTCTTTCCACCCTCTATCTTTGCAGTGTCATTCCAACACGAGGCAGCTGAGCAAATCACCACAACTCCTTGTAACAGAATGTCTTCTTTCAGCCTCTGCAGTTGTTTGTATGAAATATGACATTTGTCTTGCTCAAAGTCCTGCTTAACATGCCCACAACACAAACATGACATTCCCACATTTCCCTCCCCCAGAACTGCCCTGAATCATCCACACGTCTGGGGAGACTAACAAAGTGCTTTAGACTCTGAAAGTGAGCAGGAAAAAAGGGCCAAAATTTGGGTACAGGGAGGGAAAATTAGGACCTTCAATACAGAGGTAGAGGAGCCATGATAAAAAGGGGATGGTCAGAGATAACAGTGAATGCTGACTTTAGTTAAGGTACAAAGCGTAACAGGGGGACCTCACTGTACCCACCATGGCAGAAAATTAGTATTTCTAAGTGTCTTGTATTGTCACTACATCGTGTGCATAAGAAGCTTTTTGATATCTGTAGGTCCCAGGACTATTTGGGCTGTGATGACTGTTTAGCTAACTGCCTGAACCCATACTTTTTCTGAGCATATTTGGAAGCATTGCTCTGCACTGCCTAGACACTAATGCAGAAACATCCCAAATTATTGCAGGTAGAAAATTCTCCAAGCATCAACACTGCTGCTGGCTGCCACTGCTTGAAACGTGAGGTTTGATTTTCCGCAGAGAGATGTCTAAACATAAAGCTCTGGCAATTTTTCTCCTTAAGCTGCAGAACCACACTGGCCAGTGGCAGAGAAAACTCAGGCCACTCTGTAATTTAACTGCAGCCTTGTCCCTTAACATCATGAAGACTGGGGTGTCTAATACGCTGTCTAATCTTCACCCAGTTGCCATTCTCTCAACAGACTATATTAGTGTCACAAAAGCATCACCAGCACTGTACTATCAAAAGTATCCCTATGGTATGCTCTCACCACACATCATCAGGAGACCTGAGCTCGCTTGACTTCCTTGTGCAACTTCCAAGTGTTTTATAAGTGTTCAAATTTATAAATCTGAGCAACTGTTGAGATAAAATATGGTCGTTTGGTGTTAACACATTCAGTCTGCATTGCCTCCAGAAGCCTTTCTCATTCCCTTACCTGAGGCCTGTCTGTGATGGGCTAAGTGAGATAACTGGTGGGTGGCACACCCCTGTTGTGCAGCACCAGGGTTGGTGGTGGTGCTAATTGTGCAACATTTTCTTCAACGATTTTCTTTCTTTAACTTCTCTTTTAATTGAGAATTCAGTATGATGTAAAATAATGAGCTCTCAGTCACATCTTTCCTCTGCCCATGCAGCTCCCTCCTCCACAGTAGAACAGGAGGCATAAAAGTACAACAAAGAATTTTTTGGAACTCTCAAAGCACTTCCAGCAGTAGTTCTCTCAAGAATTATAAAAAACATTAGCACAAAAATTCCTGTTATAATCCCTGCTTCCCAGGTCTCTTGGGGATGGTGGCACACATGATGTATACTCAAGTTTTCCAAGTGACAGTCAGCCTTGGGCCAGAGGACTGGCGACCACATTCATGGGACTATGGATGGTCCTTCTGGTAAGTGTCACCACTAGTTAATCTCTTTTGGTTTTAAGTTGTTCCATCAGTCGGTCGGGAGATTGCACATATCGCCTCCAATTGCCAGGAACAGGCATGTGGCATTTCCAGCTCCCAACCTGCCAGGAGCACAAAGCCCCCCAAGCTGTGCAGTTTCTGAGGGGTAGAGGACAGTTATCAGTGGCTGTGCAGCAGCAGCTGTGCCTACCAGCAGGTACAGAGCATTGTAAATAAACAGCACCCACAATTACCAACACAGATTAAGCACTCTCATTAAAGTTCAATTTAGGTACATAATTGCCATGGCATTTCAGAGACTTTTAGATATACTTTTTTTTTTTTTTTTGGTTTCTAATTAATGTCTCAGTTGAACCTTACCGTGCAGCTTTTAACAGAACTGCAGAGGAAGGTGAAGTGCTCCTGGCACAATGATGCTTCCCTGCAGATCTTGGGGAGATGGCTTGGGAAAATGGACATGGCATTTTTTTCATCTTTCCCATTTATCTTCTAAAAATCACACAAAAATAATTTGACCAAGATACATCAACTGTGTTATATTGCTGGCAAGTTTATAAGAAGCTTAACAAGAAGAGGAGGCTGTGGAGAATAAAAATACCTGCAAACAACATCTATATGCCTCTAGAGGCATCACCCTCTTCGGATGGATAGGGAAAAGGCATTCTTTTTGTCATTTCTAAATATAGCGTATTATTTTCTTCCCATCTCAAAGCAGAGACAACAACCTTTGCTAACACCAATAAATAAATACAAATGCTTATGCACAGCACTGCAGGGGATTATTAGTCTTTCCTTCTTCCCTCTTTTTACTGTGTTTTATGGGAGGAGTTACTAACATTTTAGCAACATGTTACAAAATATAAATTACATTATATTTTAAAAAATAGCTTATTTTGAGTCTCAATAGTGAATACTTACTGGATATGAAGACGAAATTATAAATACACTGCATTCATATATTTATAATATTTGTATTAATATTTATAACAACACTGTCATAATAATTGTATAATTTTAATATATTTAAATAATAAGGCGTATTTCTCTTCAGTAATCTATTTTATAATTTACCACAATACTCAAAATTCAGAATGTTGTCAAATGTCTAGAATGATAAATACCCATTAGATTATTCTCCTTCATCTTGTGCCAGCCAAGAAACCCCCATGTCTCAGAGCAGACACTAGAGGCTCCAGGGCCCCACAGGACCCACTCATCCCACTCACGCTCCAAGCAAGCTGCTGGGAGCCCAGTGTCCCACGGGAATGGAGCTGGAAACACTGGCTCCTGTCCCAATCCCAGCCTTGTCTTGGAGCAGCCGCTGCAGCCTCTCCCTCAGCTCTCCCCAGGCAGCCACAGTCAGGACTGATTGGGGTTGGCTCTCACTGTGGAGGATGCTGAAGATACCCACAAGCAGGCAAATATGTGGGAACAACCTTCTCTCTCCCCATATTCCTGAGACAGGACTTCAGCTTCACTCTGCACAGCAGCCATGGGATCAGAGCTGAGCTCCACTCTAGATGTTGTAGTTACAAAGCACCTTCTTGGATTTGATGGTCTCCCTCCCTCCCTGGTACCTTCCAAGGCAACACATTTGCCTCAGCAGGACACAGGGCGGGCTGCAAACATCAGTGCAGCTGCAGCTCCCCTGGGACAGGTGTGAACAGCAGCAGCATTTTCAGCCTTCAGTGGTGCTGAGCAGCCTGAGGAAGGAAGATCATGGGGTCCCTCATACCATAACAGTGATGAGGAACAGACCTAAAAAAGGAAAGTCTGGAAGTCAAATGCCACCAAAACAGGGCTTGTCCCTTGAAGCTAACGCTGAGGCACCACTGCTGTACAGACCGGAGAGCTACAACTCACCCTGACATCACTCAGATTTGAACACCCTCTTTAAGAAGGGTTAATAACAAATGCTCACACAACCTGGTGTAAAACCACACATGTAGGAATTATTTTCTGCTTCATCTGGGTTCTTGGGATGCCCCGAAACATGGACTTTAAATACCTCTGAACCAGTAGTGCAACCACCAGCATCATTTCCAGGCTGCTGTAAATGTCTCACTGCAGAACCTGTCAGAGCCCAGAGAACTGTAACAGCACTGACAAGTGGGACCAGGCAATATTATCCCCATATCCAAGAGCCAAAGGATCTTGGGATCAAGGCTGCCATTCCTCTCCCAAGTGCCAGTGCACTCTACTGAAAACTCTATTAAAAGGTAATGATAAAAATACCTCTCCTCTAAATGAAGAAGGGCTGCTTGTGATCTGCTCAGACTGGATTGAAAATGCACTGCTTGGTTCCTGTTATCCTGACCCATTCTCAGGCCATTGGCAAAGCCTGGAGTTTGGTCTGTGCTCTGCCACAAGTCAGAAAGAAAATAAATATAAAAAACTTGAGCTGTTTGAGCCACACAGAAACTTGAGAGCCCAGCCCTAAGCTCAGCTACCAGGGGCACTATAGGTACATTTTCACCACATTTGGGACACAGCTGGCAGGGAAGGGCGCTGCTGTTAAAGAGATCTTCGCCTAAGATAGGGTGTAACTCTTACAGGTAGGACTATCCCTTTTTGCATGTCAAAATAAATAACATTTAACCACAGTCCATAAAAACTAAAACAGATCGACCATAATTGCCTAATTATTATGATTTACCAAATGCCAGACATTGAGAGTCTTCATTATGTATTTCCTTTTCTGAACCTTTCAACATTTCTGAGTTCATGATTAGAAATCATCAAAAACTTCAAAAAGAGAGATTTTTTCTCCAAATCTCATTCCCCAGGCACAGTGAAGCGTGTGGTTTTCACTGGCTTCTTCCTGGATACTGTTTAGGAGCCCAGCTGGAAATGTTTGCAGCTGTTGGATCTTTTCCACACACTCCATGTAGGAGGAAAACACATGCCAGGACAGGAAGACACTGTGCCTGAACGCTCACTACCATGAGTTTCCTTTCCACTTCTTCACCCAACCATGGGAAACCTGAGGGAACTTTGTCACACCAGGGGTCACTATATTTCCTTCTCATTTGATTGCATCTGGCAAATGGGTTCAAAAACGACAAGGAAAGAACTGCCTCCACATGTCTCATTGCCTTGGGAGTCCCTGAAAGACTTGTTAGGAGCTGAATTTTGAAATCATTGAAATGAGCCATTTCTGTTTACTTGAGCCATTTTTCCCCACATTTTTCAGCTCATGAATATGTGTTCCTTTCCAAGTTTTGTCTCATTTGAAATGAGAAGCTGCTTCCTTGTCTGCAGGTCCTTTGCAAAATGGGAAAACAGCTCATGCTGAGAGCTGTGTTGACAATGCGTATTTATAAGATAACGCTGTGGGCCTGTGTTCTTTCTGCTCTGCATAATTCAGATCAATTTATTATAGAAAAGGTGAAAAAAGCAGCAGGTAAAGTGTGTCACTGTCACAGATGATGAAGTTAATCCAAGTTAGTTAGGAAGCCACAGTGAACTATGTGTAGCCAGAGCTGACGAGCTGAGTGTGAAGTCAAGGGAAGCCATAACAAAAATAAGCTCTGCAGAAAAAGGAGGAATTCAGTATCTTTTTTTGTACCCCATTTCATGCTCAAAAATCATCTAAACTCCTTGAGGCTATGAGTTCCCTCAGCCCCATCTGAACTTGAGGTGAGTGAGGTGCAGGGAGGCCAGAAGGACCCGTGAAAAACCGTGTGCCCAAGCAGGGAATAGAGCAGCTCCCAGCTGGCTCTCCTTGCCAGGATATCCAGGACAACACCTGCTGCTGATCCAGCTTGGCATTGGGCCAGTCATTTTGTTCTTCCACTTTCCTTCTCTGTCTGTGCTCCTGGTTGGTACTTATGGGTGTCCTGCCCCTGGGTGACCAAATTGGCTGGCATTGACTTCACACTTGGTGGGGGGGTCAGTCAGGAGTTTGCTCTCTCCACAAAGTGAAAGTGTTGTCTTCTGTTCTGGTCAGGCTTTCAGAGATGAGATATAAGCCAGGAATGCTAGAAAGGTCCATGAACCAGGAAAGAATGAAATACAGTAGTCTGATGAAGGCATAAAAACCAGATTAGAAACCATCTCTGCAGTAGCACTGTGCAGTCCTGTGATGTTGGAGAACTTCCACTGGTCCAAAAGACGTGGTCTCTGGGGCACTACTTATTCCAGGAGGATATAGATTTTAACCCTTATCTGCAAGGCTCTGAGGGAAATCAGATATTTGGCTCTTCTGTCAGAAGGCACAGAGTGTTCACATTAGCACCGTGCCACATGGTTCTCCACTTGGGAACATTGTGCCCAGCCCCTCTCCCAGCCACCCTCATGCATCTTGAGCATGAGCCACAGGTCATTTGAGGCATGATGAAAAGAATGGGTTTGTCACCTCTGACTTGCCTACCCAGTCTCATCCTGTGTATGTGTATTTTTTGACTTCAGAAATATGACATGAGCTGCTGTGTTAACCCAGCTCTGCTGGTTTCTCTCTCCACAGTCTGGCATGGGGCTCTTTCACCTGCTGCATGGCGGCCTCCGTCACTACCCTGAACTCTTACACTAAGACTGTCATTGAGTTCAGACACAAGCGCAAAATCTTTGAGCAGGGCTTTCGAGAAGAGCAGAACTTCCTAGACCAGGAAGCCATCAAGTACTTCAGAGAAAGGTCAGTGCAGTCAGTCACTTGATCAGGAGAGTGTTCCATGGACTCTTGCTAATCCCAGAAAATCCATGCTCTTACCCACTGAAGCACATGTGGGTGAAGTCTCTGAGATACCTGCTGAAGGTGTGTGTTGACAAACACAAAAAGTCCTCCTTCATTTGTTTTTAATTAAATCTCGTGATGTCTCAGTGCCTCCCCTTATTAAAACACAAGACTGACAAGCCTTTAACATATGCATCCGATTCGTAGGGATTCATAAGAAGCTGTGCTACCAATGTAAGCTCATTTTCCCTCTCTGGAAAGGCAAAATTGTGGGGATGTAACACACGTGACAGCCATCCCTTCTCAGCACATGTAATAGGCACCTCCCAATAATACCAGCAGCTGCTGAGGCACTTTCCAGCCACCACTATGCCACTTTGGAGTTGCCATCTTCCATAGTCACATACCTTCAACCCATCCCTGGCTCCTCCGCATGACCCATCCTCTGGAGCGCCTCCAAATAAATTCACATACATCTCAATGCACTGCAAAAACATCACACGGTGACACCCTCACAGCCACCAAGGTCTTAGATGGACTCTGAGTCCTGTCTGGGCCCCAGAGATGCTCTGTCACCACATGTTGCCCCACACTGCCGGCCCATGTGGCTGCTCTGGGACACTCGTTGCCCTCATTCTTTGGTAAGAAACTTAAGGCTTTGTTTAAAACTGTGGAACGTGAAGAACACACAAACACCGACCTTGCACAGCAGGGAAGGTGTGATGGGCTCCTCAGGGTGATGACCTTTCACAGGTATGAAGAGGTGATGAGCAGAGAATCCTCACCAAAAGCCTATTGCTTGAATTAATGTTAAGATATTTTGGGAGCAGAAAATATAAGGAGGATCCGTTCCTGTTTGTCTGACCAGTGTGGCATTTTCTCAGTCTTGGGAGGGGACAGAAGATTTGCAATGATCTGCATTTCAGCAGCAAAGTGAGGAGCTCTACTGGGAGAGAAGAACTGGAGACCTTCCATGCTGATTATTTTGCCTCGGTTATCCTGTTGTTGTTAGTCTGTTGTTACAGGTATTCCTCTTCTAACCTCCAAGTTTTCACTCTACCTTTCAGATAGTCTGGAAGGAAGAGAGAAACAATGCAAACAATGATGGTTTTCCTAATTTTGCATTTGGAGATGACAGTGAATTCTATAAAATTCTCTCTGTAAGAAATAAAAAGCCCAAACACTGTAAAGAGGAAGGGGTCAGTATATGCCTCAGGAGAAATGAGCACCCAGGCAGGGAAAATAGAGGAATCATTGAAGTGAGAATTGCAGATAAGAGCCCAGCAGAATTATAAGGAACAGTATGAGTTACATTGAGTTACACTGGGAAATGCTGAGGAAACTTGATGAAATGCCTCTTCTGCCCTTTCTGGAACAGCAAAAACCATTAGTGGCCTACAGGACAGTAACATCTTTCTCTCACATGTGTATTGTGGGTTTTAATTTTGATTCCTCTTGCCCTCACCATATCACCCAATTCTGCCCCCAACAATTCACTGCTTGGTCACATCCTCCCAGCCCTTCCACACACACTTGGCACACACAGCTCAAGCATGTGGTGTTCCCAAACTTCACGATTATGACTTTCTTTTTTTATATCACATTATTTTAATTGTTGTATCTGAATACATAATAGGAAGCCCAGAGACAGTGTTACCATGGGATCATTCTGGAGGTTTAAAGCTGTGCAGCAATACATCAAATATTTTTAAAGTTATCATATTCATTATCAGCTTCACTGCTATGACCTGGGAACACTTTGAGACTCAGGGGGTCCAGGGATTGTCCATTAGCAAAACCCTGTTGCTACATGCTGTGGGTGCCCACAGTCCCACACAACTTCCCTTAGCTCCCATCTGCCTTTGCACAAATAGAAAATAAAATAAATTCTCTTTCCTTCCTGTGCATATACCCAGGGATACTTCACATTCCCTCCTACTCCTCCACCTCCATGTTCCTTTTCTTACTTCATGAATAAAAACCCTCCAGCCTTTCTTACCAGTTACTTTGTACATATCATTACCCTTCTTGCATGTTCCTTTGCCTCAGTGCACATCCAACACACCCCATACACACACATCCAACCTCTGTCTTGAACAGACTGTGCAACAGGAAGGTAAAAGCTTCATCATCATTCCCAACAGCTACATTTCTGATCTGGGAGACAGGGGGAAAAAAAGTTATTCCCATTTTGCCTGATAAAAGTTTTTCGTTGGAATATTCTTCTACAGGCCTCTGCTCCCAGAGAAGAAATTTGCTGTAAAAAAAGTAATGACAGTTAAAGACTGCTAATCTTGCAAATGCTTTCTTAAACATAATATCATTTTATTGCAGTTAATTTTAATTGCACGTTACCTACAAGTTACAAACAGAGACAGCCAAATTCTCTGCCTACTGCACCCCAAAGACTCAGGCTCTCTCTCTTAACAGCCAAGCATCTCCCTGTTCCCATCACCAGGAAAACATTGAAACAGCTGCAGAAAAAAACTCATGGTGTTATATGCAACAATTATGTCCTTCCCAGGCCTGGGTGAGGGTTAGAGGTAAGGTCAAGACAAAATAGATTCTGTAGTTCACCCTGTAAAATCAAAAGATATTATAGCTCTTAAGATACAGTAGTCCTCAGGGTAACTCTAGGAAAAACAGGTCAACTATACAGACTTGGAGGTATTTTTTATACATAAGTGTTCTATAAAATGAGCAGAACTATCTGCAATGTGTCTGATTTCAGTCTCTTTTACTGCTTGTCCTCCTTTTTTGCTGTTTTTTCTTTGAACTGAATATTTGTCTACAACTTTTGCTCACCTTTTTCAGTTTTTTAGTTAATTAGTTGACAGTTCATAATAAGTATCTCTCTTCCTTTCCTCTCAGTTTCTCTTTCTGCTCTGTTTCATATGAATACACTTGCTCCATATGGTGTTGAACATAGCCTTTTGTCTGTGGGTCACCCCAGTCAGCAGAGGAACCCTCATACACCTTTCTGCTTCCTTTGCTGTGAGGATCCCTCCATATAAACCAAAGGGACAGGGGACATTTATTTTCTCCTATATAGTCTGATAATCTAAGTAACAATCAGCTGAAGGAATGGCAACATGCCAGACCTTCTCCTCCTCCCCTGCCCAGCTGTTTAGTAGCTGTGGCTGTTTTAGCAGCTTTGTCCATATGGCTGTGTAACAATTAAGGCATATTCAAAAAATTCTGCTCATTTAGACCAACTGGCCACACCAACACTATAATCCAGGCAAGGGCCAACACAGCCAGATTATTCACATTGAATGTCTCTCCCAGATTGTTCTCAGTTTCTTGTCTTCCTTTTTTCATATGTTAAAAAATCCCTTTCAGCCCATCCTCTCACCCCCCTCCCCACCTTCCCCTGCTCCCAGAACTCTGGTGGACTTTCAGGTAAAGAATAAAAACTTTCCTCTGTGTTTCTTTGGTGTGCTGAGGACAAGGCAGAAAGTGCTGGTGGGGCACGTGGGGACCCCGGGCAAAAGTCACAACTCCTGGAACAAGGACAGTTGTAGCTACAGGGAAGAAGAGCTGGGGAAAAGGAACGTCCAGGCTTGGGGTGAAGGTATGTGAGGGATAGGGGGCCTGAGAGGTGGAAATTAAATCCAAGAGAGCTCCTCAGGGAGAGCTAGTCATTGCTTCAAGCAAAGAATAAAGTTAGGGAAGCGATAGGAGTAAACTTGAATTAGTGATGGCAGGAGGAGAGAGTAGCAGCTTTTGGACATGCATCCATGTCCAAAAGGCCAGGAGTGCTGAGTCCCACTGGAACTGAAGGCACTGCAGACAAGGGAAAGGAGATTATCCCACCCTGGTGGGAGTGGGAGCCTTAGAGGTCAGCACAGCCCTGTCTCCACCCTGGGATCCAGCCTTTTGCTACCTGTGAAGCAAATCTCACTTATTAGGTGCTTGTTAAATCAACATACAAATTTAGCAAGTAAATCTGGGAGATTCAGCCTTCCCCACCTCACCCATTCATAGCACAGCATTTGCCAGCTTGCAGCTGTCCATCAACATCCATTGTGGCTTTGCAGCTGATTTCACAACATTTTTCTTGCTGACTGGGCCCTTCTTCTGATCTGCCAAACCAACGCAACATCAGGCAGATGCTACTGGTGAAATTGTGGAGTGAGCTGAGTCCAAACTGCCATTGATACAAGGGCAGACAAAATGTCTCTGCAGGGACAGAAAATGCAGTTTTGAAGTGCTGGGAGCAGTTTGAAACAGACGACAGGACCAGAGCTATTGCAAAGATAATAAATCAGGACTATTCCTAACACCATGAGAACCAGAACTTTTCAAATCATCATTCACACATGCTATTTTTTCTTTTTTTTGTACATTTCTGTAATGTATCATACTCACAGCTTGCTTTTTCTAACTCCATTGTACCCATGGAAGACATGCAGATCATATCAAGGCTTTCCAAAGACATGCCAACTTTTTGCTCTGATTTCCACCTTGGTCACCCAGATCCCTGAGCAGGTTTTCAGTACTGACCTAGTGTACCTCCCATTTGCAGAGTCAGTACCTTTTCATACAGACATCAATACGATGTCCATTTTTTTCCAATTTTACTATTCCCCTTTCATTAGCACACAGGGATGAGTGTAACCTTCTGCCTTGGATTTATCCTGTACATTATTCTGCAACACATGAAGGCTTATACACAGAGCTGTTCCTTCTGGAAAACTACATGGACTGGCAGTACAATGGTGTAGCATTAGCAACACACCCACTTCCAACACAATGGTGTCAGTCCCTGATGTTTAGATCCATCCTCAAGAGAGAAACAGTGGGAGAGAAACAGCCCTGAGCCCCTCGTTTTTATTCCCCACGGCCTCTTTACATGAGCTTTCCCCAAGAAGGGCAAAGCCACTGGAACTGAGTCCTTCCTGAGAACATTACACTCTCCATAATGGGCCTGGCTATAGAGGGAGGAGCCCAGGTATGTTGTACTCTTACTGATTTTGACCCTTCCATTTCTGTACATTTGGGAGCAGCTTTGTTTCTGTTAAAGGTGCTACTTCTATATTCTCTTTTCCAGGACTGAGGAGGAGAGGGCTGAGGCTGGGGACCTGAGGTTACAGTGCCTCCATAGCTGCTCCCCAAATAGTAAGTGACCATGGCTTGAATCTGTCCGGTACACAATGGCTTGTACTGTCCCCACGCTGGCTTCCTGGGGCTCAGGGTGAGGTTTGGAGTAGGAAGCTGTGGAAATAGAGGCTTGTTACTCTCTCAGACAGCATTGCCCAAGATATAATCAACCAGAATATGAACAGTGCAAAATTCTCCAGCATTCAATTTAGGATATGCACATATCCTATAATTCTGTGTTATCTCAAGAAGCTGTGACTTCATAGTAGTTTAAAAATATGCTCTAATTTACACCTGTATAACTTTCATTATCACTACCTTTTTTCATCTATATTTATCACCAATTCATGATGATGCATGCTATTGAATATAAAAATGATTGAAAGCAGCTTTGGTAGACAATAACATTAGTATAATTAATGCCATTTCTTGCACTTTCTCAGAAAATTGCTATGCTTTTATTCAGGGTTTGCAAAAACTCTTGCTGTAAGCTATGGGAATCAGTGGTTCAATGTACAGAGCAATATTGGAGCACGGCTCCTGCCCTGCTCTGAATACTATACTTTTTCTTTACTCTCCAGGAAAGATGTGTGCAGTTTCATGCATCTATTTCCTTGGAAAGAAAGCAAGTGATTCTTCACTCAGCAGGAGGGAGACTTGGGAAAGTGACTTGCTGACTCTGCGCTCTTAAAATTTGGAAACCTCCTGGCATTTTGCTGCCCCTGTCTTGCTGAGATGCACATCTCAGCCACATACTCGTGGAAGCTTGTTGTCTGTAACCCTGACCATTGAGGGTCCTGATCCCTCACCAGACCTGCTGGAACAGCTCTCCAGTCCCATGTCACTGGAGGCGGTCTCCCCACAGGCATGATAGTGCTGGCACTGCTCTCCAGCTTGGTTTGTCATCAGCCCACTTGGTAACTCCTGCTCCTTGAAAATGTCATGTCATTTATGGACCTTTCCACAGGCAGATCCATATCCCTCATTTTCACAGGCCTGAAAATGTCTGTTGGTACAAAATTGATCTGGGTCATATTTCCTGAGAAAATTCCCCACCTGCCAAGCTACTGGCAGGTGCTCAAATGTGCTTATTTTATTATTGAAGCCTGTCCAAAGGTCTTTGTTTCAAAGAATAAAAAATAAGTCTTGACATTAGGTGTTCCAAGGCTCTCTTAGTCCTACACCTGACCCTGCCTCAGTGCTTCGATTTTAAAGGACACAGAGCTTGCCCCCACAGTGCTGACAGCACTGTGAAAGCAAACAAGAAGCCCAGTTTCAGGTTAAAGAACAGTGGCCATTCTTCAATATTACATCAGTCTCAGCTTCACATCCGTTACCTACTGTAATGCAATCAGATCAATATTAATGAAGTGACAGGAGTGAAGTTCTGTTCTCAGTTCACAGTTTACTTATGAATCCAATATAAGCTGCAGAATCTTCATTATTCCTGCTTATTAGGGAGGAAAAAACATTAGTTACTGTTGCTCAGGATGGCACAAAGGCTCCCAACCCTCAGAAGAACATCTCCTTCCTGAAATAAGTCCACCAAGCCTGTACCTGACCTGAGGATTCTCCTTAATGCTGTTTCTATCTTCGCATGTTCCCACTCTTTGTCACATTAACCATGAAACAGGCTCATGGCCAGCAGAGAATTGGTAACAGCAATAGAACAACGTTCAGAGGTGTTTCACTAAAGGCAGAGCAGCCACAAAGGTTCCGCTGGCCCACCTGGGGTCTGCTTGCATGGAAGAAGGAGACACGTCACCCAGAACAGACCAACTCCTCACCACTGCTCGGTCAAATCAGCACCCGTATGCCACTGACAGAAAATGCCAGCAGATCACTGTGAGCACTTTATGAACACTTCACACAGAGGTGGTGCCATGCCAGCAGCACACCAGGATGTGCCACCTGAAGTTATTCCTGCTGCCCGCTTCAACCAGCACTTCATTCCCTGGAGCACTTGCCAGCTGCCCTCACTTAGAAGTGCCCTGAGGATGTTCTAAATTTGAACCAAACAGCAATAAGGAATATTTGCTCATCCTCAGACATCATGATTCTTTCTGTCCTCCCACAAAGAAAAACAGGGCATCTGCCCCTGTTGAGAGACAAGGATTTGGGGGAGTTTCGCTGAGGAGTGAAACTTTTAAAGAGAAGAACAAGACTGAGCAGAAGAAGACAAATACCAACTAGCCGGGTGATTTTCGAAGAGAGACTACTAAAGGCTTTTGAGCAGCCCAGGAGCACTGTGGGAGCACAGGTAGCATGAAGGGCTTTATGCCAGGGCAGGATACCAGGTTCCTCTGTTGGCAAGATCGAGCTCTCTGTTTTGAGAAGTGACCTTAAATTATAAATCTCATCACAATCTTGATTCAAGAGGAATCTTGATCAGAACAATCCAATTATTCAGTCTCGATAATTCTATATTAAGCCATTTAATGCCTGTCACTAATAACAAGGTCGAAAAGAAAATTATTTTATTTCCTTTAAACCCCTTTAACAGAGTTTAAACTTGCCTGAGCTGGGCTAAGAACAGCACCAGGGAGTTCTAGGTATAACTTGGCATCCTCTGCTCTCACCAAGCTGCCTTCCTGTGCAAACATATGGCACTGGCCTCTATACATCTGATATTCCTGGCCATGACTCTTTCATACTAAATTTAGCATTTCCATTGCAAAGCCTTATATACTCCTAAAGTCTGTTTGCTGTCATTTTTGACCTTGGAGGTTTCAACAGTTTCCTTCAGATGTGCAGGGCTGGGAGATTTCAGTGCTTCAGCTGTGCACAGTCACTACACAAAAATAGTAGAAGCTGTTTCACATCAAGATTTTTTTGTTGCTGCACAGTTATTTATCACGAAGAAATGCTCATCATTATTAGGCTCCAGACAGCAGTTGTGCCTGATTTCAGACATCTATATGTCCATGCTTCTTCCACCCTCTCCTCCAGCATTCTCCCACCAGGAGGCACTAATATGATGAGGCATTAATATGATGAGGCTGGAACCCACAGGGCAGATGGGAGAGTTACAGATGGTAGATGTAGAACAAGGGGTAAGACAGAGGCAGGAGAAAAGTCACAAAGGACAAGGAGGGACAGGTATGGTGGCAAAGTCAAAGAGACAGGTGGCCCAGAAGAGCCAAGAGCTGAACAGAAAACAGCATATTCTTACTGTCTGTGGCTAAAAGCCTTGGTGTTATCTGAGGCAGATAAACCCAGGGTTCAGGACACCAGCCTCTCTTGTAGAAAAGTGAAAGATTATTCAAAATTAATTCAGTGTTAAAAAATAATATAGTCACTGTTTTGGCAGTGTGGGCATTTTAGGAGGGTCACCTGACAAAGAGGAGGCCTTGAAAAAGATAGTTTTATTCTCATATCATCACCCTGTAGGCATTTCCCCTGGGTCCATCCCACAGCTTCTCTACCATCCTCCCACCCCGGCTGTCTACAGTAAGATTTATGCAACCAGCCCCTCAGTGCTTCACTGTAAAGCATAGTGTAATTTTTTTTGTATTCAGACAACTTCATCAGAAGAACTCTAGATTTAAAACATGGCAGAAATGATTCATAAAAACAGAATATCCACTGGATGGTTGGTTTGGATTTTTTCCTTTGGTCGCAAGCACCACAGAAAGAAATTGGTGTTGGATGTGCAGGCAAGTTTCAAATGTCTCCAAATTCAGTCTGTTGCACAAGCTCAGCTGGAGAGGGCAAGGCACAGACGGCAGCCAAGGTCACTGTGACAACGGGGAACATGCTTTATATGCTGAGCAGCACCGGGCTGGGAGGCTGCAGACAACGAGGGCTTGACGCATTTGAAGTGTCGCTCAAAGTTGAGCCAAGGTTTCTCCTTGTGGAGGTACCTGACAGCTGCAATGGGCTGCCTGTGTCATGGCAGCATTAATTTCAACTCCGGGTCTTGCAATTCTTCCTCTAATTTATTCTGTTCATGGTGATTCACTTCATAAAAACAGGTGAGAAAAAATCCCCTCTGATGAAGCACCATGGTTACCGATCTAAGATCCAGCCTTGCTGTACTGACAGCAATGGAATCTCATCCCTGTCTTCAGGCAAACCTCTGCCCATTAGGAAACTCCAAAGTTGAAGTCCTTGGTTCTGTCCTCATTTACCTCTGCTTATACCTAGACTGACATTTTCCTTTAAGACTGCTTCTTAAGCCACCAGCTCTTCTGCTCTCTGAGATAAAGCATGGTGATAAAAGTAAATTCAGTCCCATGTTTATCATGGCAGCCCACGAAAATTAAAGAATGGAAAAGGAAAGCAAAATAAAGTCTGAGTTTATAATACTTGTTTTGTTTCCTCCAGTGCACAGGTGAATTGGAAAGGTTTCTTATATAAATTTCAGTGAGATTAGTTATGAAACGTGCTTTCTGTCACTCTTTTAAATTGCATCTTTCAATAAATGTTTCATCTCTTACAGCTAATCCTGGATTTATGCAAAAACCTCCGTAAATCACCACACACACCCCCCCCCAAAAGTCAACCTTGTCCCACACTGCTGGAGATGTAAAATGAAGTATTTCAGACTGTGTATGCACTCAAATAGCCTTTCACTTACTGTGTATATTTCTCCCCCAGGAATGCAGGGAGGGATTTTTGCTCAGTTCATATCTGATAGTTTTACAAAGTGAGGTATTTGAAGATAAATATGTGTAATTTTAACAACAACAACAACAAAAATTACAACATGCATTTTTATTTTAATTGCCTAAAAATGGGGTTTGTTCATGTGTGGAAAAAAATTCCAACAAAATAGTTTTTCTTGAATATGCTGTTTTGCAGGGAATGCCTGAGATTCGGCTCAGATTTAAATAACCAGTAATTTTGTGTTGTCTGTGAGAGAAGATGACTTCTCTTGATCTCAGAGCAGCCAAATCCCAACTTTCTGGACACCACACAGCATGGCCCAGCACGCTCCTATGATTCCTCACTTTCAGGAGAGGCTGAGGAACAGCAGCTGAATTTCCAAAGGCAACGCATCACAGATGCCCAGCTCCAGGCTGCTCTCACTCCCACTGCCTGCTCTTCCAAAGCCTGAGCTTCTGATAATCCCTTATGCAAGGAAGGGGCAGCAATTCTTGAGTCACGTAACACTGTTTTAACTTTTAAAACCATTTTATTTATAAGGGACTATCCTGCAACAGGCAGGATGGAAAGGGACAGCCCAGAGGCTCCAGTGGAAGAGGACAGTGAGATGGGACTCAGAAGTGAGAAAAGTGAAAGAAAAAAGGGGAACTGTAGAGGAAATGAGATATTTTCATAGTTAGTCAGAATCACAGAACAACACAGTGTGGACAGGGCCCTGGAGGACTCCAGTCCAGTCCTGTGTTCCCAGCATGTCCAGACTGGATCAGGCTACTTCTTTCCTCATCCAGTTGAGTTTTGAACACTTCCAAGGATGGAGATCCCAATACCTCTCTTGGCCACTGTCCCAATGTTTGAATACACCCAAGGTGAAAAGCTTTTCCTCATATCCAGCTGGCAGTTCTGGCCTTCCAGCCCTGTTCAGCCCTGCAGGTGAAGGCAACGCCCTCCCAGCAACAGGAGCTTCCTCTGACATGTGTGCTTGTTTTCCCTCCTGCCCTTTATATAACTCATTTTATGATTCTTTTTTGGGGTTGTTTTTATGCAGTAGCTCTGTTACTGTCTGCTTTTCCAATTATAAAACCTCTAAACTTGATTTAAACTGATAATTAAGCTGTGGCTTAGCACATTAACCCTATCGAAGCACAGAGGTGTGAGACATGCTCTTTAGGACCTTAAAATTTGGTAATTGCATGCAACACTGAGAAAGGTTCAGGGAAGTGGAGAAGTGACTGTGTAGCTAATTCAGGCCACTGGTGTTAACAGGGCAGGACTTCATGATCTAGATCTCATGTATTCCATCCAGACCAGCATTTTCTGCTGTCTTCCACCACAAGAGAAATAGGAATATACCAAATGCAAGGGAGACTCA
Source organism: Serilophus lunatus (assembly GCA_013399895.1). Classification (NCBI taxonomy): domain Eukaryota; kingdom Metazoa; phylum Chordata; class Aves; order Passeriformes; family Eurylaimidae; genus Serilophus; species Serilophus lunatus. The sequence goes on from VXBA01003135.1 coordinate 1,445,370, forward strand.
GTTGGTCACTACAAAAGTTTGGCATGTCCTTTGGCTGTTAGAAATCCTGAATCATGATCTGCACAGTGGTGTCTTTGTGCTCCCCTTCAAGGTCAAGGCATTTCTAGCTGCATTCTCTACCCTTCAGGACAGTTCCAGTCACAGGGGTACATCATCCTCTCTTGCCATGAGTATTAACAAACTAAGTAACACTTACATACAGAAAAAAAAGATCTTGGGATCTCTCCTGCCTGGAAGCAGTGAGGAGAAAAGTACAGAACACCATATCCAGAAGGGATAGTCGGGCATCCCGTGCAGTTGGTATTTCCAGCCACATAAACCAGCTAGTCAGCCCTGAACAGTTTACAGCTTAGGGGGGAGAAAGAAAAGTTCTTAACACTTGGAGCTTCATAAAAGAATTACTTTTAATGTCACCACAGGAACAGTGATACCATTCTGTGCTGCCTTTCTCTTTCTACCTTGCCTTTTTATCCACCGGATACCATGCAGAGATCCCAGGAGACTAAAGCCTGTGGCTCCATGGCAGGAAGGCAGATCTTCACCCTTGGGATGGTTAAAGGCAGGTGCTGTGGCAACCTGCAAGCCAGGTTTTAGCCTTTTGTGTTCTCACAGTCAGTATGCCACTAGCTTTCTTCCCTTCCTGTCCGTCCCCAGCATCAAATCCTCAGTTCTTGTGGAGCTGTGTGACTTTTGGGAAGGAGACCGTGGATGTTCACATTATCACAGTGAGGATAGCTGACAAGTGCTCAGTGGGTACCAGGGAGGAACTGGTCCTGAATTTATGTGCCTCATTCTCAAACACTTTGCTCTTGGTCATGAGAAGCAGAGGGTTTTATACAGACCTGAGAGGCAAATCAGCCTATGGGGAAAACAGGCTTAAAAATGTCCCAAAATAGGCCTAAAATTGTCTTGCAAGCCTTTAGCCCAGTCCAGAGGAAAAAGTGTGTGTTTGTCTTTCTTTAGGGCTTCACAACACCCAGCTCTAAGTGTCACTAGCCCACAGAGGAACAGGAGTGACCATAATGCTCAGAAAATACCCCCATTCGCTACGTCAAGCTCTTCCAGCGACACATCAAGCAGCTCTTCACTTTCATCAGAACCAACCAGCCAGATCTCCATGGGTCAGGATCAAACCCTGCTGGACATCACCTCCATCACTAGATTGGCCCCAGGAGAATCACCAAATCCTCAGCAACTTGAACAAAGAGATACAAATTTAGCAATATCGTGTTCCAGCCCACTCGGAGCAAGGACTATTCCAGCATCTTGCCCAGCCAGCCTCAGGCTCAGTCTAACACCCAGCTCAGCCAAGCCACAGCAATACTCTGACTCCTCTCCAGTCAGCCCAGGGATCAATGCAGCTTCCTTCTATACCTTCTGTCCTCACACAGCACAAAACGTACAAGCTTCAGCTTCAGATCACACACTGACTCCAACCAAGACAAGCACAAGGCCTCCAGCAACAATGACTCCTGAAGAGAGTTCCCAGGTTCCTGGCTATTCTAAAACTGAGTTAAAGAATACAGGAAAGGGGTTTGAATCAGATCTGGAAGATCCTGATCATGAAAGGTATGTATCCAGACCATACAGGTGCCTAAATCCTCAAATGACCCATTTTGGTTTAGTGTCATTAAGAGCCCCTCATAAAAAAAATTAAATATCTTTTATGAATTAGATGTTCCCAGTATTTGTTTTCCAGTAACTACCCTGTGCTCCCACACTCCCTGTCATCCAAGAAGCAAAGTACACTATTTTCCATACACCCATTTAGATCTCCAGACCTGATGACAGACCATCCCTGGGCCAAGTCATCAACCTCAGCTCCTTCAACAGGGCACAGTTTTAAGGTGCCTCCTTTCCTTCCAAATGACACCGCACATCTTTCCCTTTTACCAGCAGAGGGAAACTCTGCTGTCATTGTGGAGCCCGACAGATCAGAGCTGGGGATGGTGCTCAGCGACATGGCCAGGACCTCCCTCCCAAACCTCCACCTCTCTGCTCCAACCCCAGGCAAGCTGGGCTGATTTCACTCTTCTGAGCCTCTGAACTCCACCCTGTCTGCCACTTCTTTCCTTGGCAGGAGATTTGTAACCGCAAAGGAATTCCAAGCCATGGAGAAAGAGCTAGAGGGTGTAAAAGAAGACCTGAAATGCCTGAAGTGGAAAGTGAGACACATTGGCGAGACAGTGCAGCCCCTGGCCGAGGACAGCAAGCGGTACAACGGCTACACCCTGACGGAGCTCAAGGCCATGGTGCAGTTTGAGGATGACCCTTACAAGGCCGCCCACAAGATCCTCACCGTACTCTTCAGCGATGTCTACTGGCCACAGCATCCAGTCTCTGAACAGCCCTGCAACTCCCGCTCTCTGCCCAAGCCCCAAATAGACCCAGAGCTGTACATGGTGTACTGTGACATTCTGAAAAGCATATTCCCTGGAATTAGCAGCCAGCCCTTGAGGGAAGAGACACATGTAGAGAAAAGCACCCAGAATGCAGTGCAGTAACAGCAGAGCCCAAGGATGTTGTGCAAAGTGAGAGGACTCTAATGATGTGAGGACTGAACTGTGGTAGGTACCATTGGTTGAGTCTGTCCCTTCTGGGTATGGGTCATCTGTAAAGATGTTGGTGAGCTCTGAGCCCTCATGCCACTTGCCCAATGAGACAGAGTGGGAAGGCATCCTGCAGACTTCCCACATTTTAGAAAACAATTGCTCCTTTAGTGTCTCTTTCAATCTATGGATGTTTCCTTGTTTCCAGCAACTACAAATGCTGACAAAAAAATCCTGAGAAGGCATTGTACATCCAAGCAAGGGCCTTCTGCCAGCCCCAAACAGACCAACCAACCAGCATCTGGGTAGTTTCTATTTTCTAGAGTGTATCATTCATTAAATGACATTACTTGTTAGAAAATCGTGCCTGTTCTTTTTTATTTATTTGTCAAAAAATGGTTTGCACATCAAACCAATCAGCATCATAACTGAAATGAGACCTGGGCATTGCAAACCAACTTCCTCTGCCCATCTGCATCCTGGGTTACACAGGCAGACACTCAGAGCATGACAGTGAGGAGCTGTGGTGACACCAACCTCGTCCCCTTTCAGGTAATGGGGGCCAGGGCACAGATCCCTGTGCTGTGCCCATAAATCACCCACCCAGCAGTGAGACAGGTGAAGGTCTGTGACATCCAGGTCTCCTAACTTGTGGTGGCTGGGCTGACAGACCAGCTCAGGTATGTTCAAAATTCTACTTTGCCTTCCCATGATATTGATGCTGAAAGACTGTGGCTTCTTTCAAGGGTCTCACAAGGTGATCTCTGCTATGGAAACTTCCCCGAGGGAAGGGGGCTCCTGGTCAGAGAGGACACACAGGAAAATGGCCCTGCAGTTCCTTCTTCTCCATCTGGGAACCAGCAACGTGTAGTGGATGAATAACAGTTTGTCCACCAGGTTCTGCTCACAGGGGTGGCCTTGCAGCCCATTCTGTAAAGATCTGGTGAGGGTGGAGGGCTGGAGGTATGTCCTTGTGCCACTTTGCTCAGTACTAATGGCAGCCACTGCTCCCCTGCCCCACTGGTTCTCCCACTCCCTTCCAGAGTCATTGACACTTCTTGGAAACAGTCACTTCCCTGGTCTCACTGTGACAAATCCATCAGAACCCAAAGCACGTCCATCCTGCACACTGCTGCTGCTCCCTGACAGGCCACAGGGATGGCAAGAGGTAACCTGCAAGTTCAGCCCACCTTTCCATCTGCTGGGCTATAATCCACTTCTTAAGCCTATTTCAAAAATAACAGAGAGAAGGGTAAAAAAATCCAATTACAAAAAACCCTAAAAGCAGATCATTCCCTGTGCCTCCACAGCTCCACACAATTTGGGCAGTGGGAGGTGGCAGCACAGTCCAAGGACACACTCTGGACCTGCTGGGCACATCTCCACAGGGACACTGACTTTTGTAAGAGAGCTCCTACCTGCCTTTCAGCACAATGGTCTCTGCAGCCCTTACAAATATGTTGTTTTAGGCTCCCTGTCATTAGCAAATTATTTTCCTTACAAGCTGCTGTGCAGACACAGGCACAGCATTCTGCCCACACAGCCTCTCTGTACCACACAGCAGCCAAGATCTGCAGCCACATCTGGCACATTCCAGGTACCTACAGGGATCCACAGGGCTGTGCACAGTGTGCCCTCGTGGGGTAGGGGGGTGGGCATAGCACCAAACTGAGGGATTGGGAAAAGGCTTCTCCCCCTTCCCCACCCCCTGCCAAATCCATGGGTGGGCAGAGGCAAGTGTAGGATTATCAGAGTCACTGGAGATGCAGCGTCCCCCCAGAGCACATCACCCACCCCAGTGAGCACCATGGTGGAGCACAACAAATCATCCTGAAGGCTCTGCACTGTGGAAGGGATGTTTTGAGTCTCACTCCCTGCATCCCATTTTGCCTTCATGGCTCCTGTAGGAAAATGTGTCCCCTTGGTTCAAATGGGTAGGACTAGGCTGACCCTTCTCTCACAGAACTCGCATGGGTTCTGTTCCAGACTCATTTTTCTGTGGCACACCACAACCCCAGCTCTCTCAGAGGTCTCTCTTGAGAGCTTCCCAGAAAATCCAGTGGACATAGAATGACAGAAACACGATGTAGGGATTAGCAATATCAATCTTCACATGTTGCATTGCCTGCCCTATCTGTCTGTAAAATCTTAATATATTTGTTCGTGTAAGAACAGGCTCTGTGGCCTCTCCTGTTCATGGGGCCGGTGAATATGCTCAGATTGTCACGTTCAGCTTTGTTCTCCTCATGCCTAAGATCCAGCTCAAGTCTATGAATTATTTTTATTACCCTTACATCATCAAAGCTGGTTCTGTCAAATAGTGTCAGTTCTGGGTCCCTTTCAGGTTGCAGTGCCTCCTTCTTCTGGGTCAGTTGTGGTATGAATCACCTCCAGACATTTTAGTGGTGTCTCAGCTTTTAGCTATTCCAGTGGAACTTCCAGGTTATTTGCATCCAACTAGAGCTTCCCTGTCTTGCTGGACCTTCCACACATTACTAGATATTTTCACCTTCTGAGCCCTAAAGTCTGCCCCCAGTGCCTTACCAGCCAGAGTAGACCAAGCTCTCAGCTGTGAGGAAACTGGGAAAAGAGCACCAGGACATACCCATTCCATCTGTCCTTTACAGGCTCCTCCTTTGCCTCTGCTGTGTTGGTACCTTGCAGGTGCCTCTGTGAAGGTGGCTCGATCTTCAGTTACTGCATTATCTGCACCTTTATGACCATTTCCAGTACTCAAGCACCTTTCCTGATTTTTATACAGGTAGAAAAATCCATAGATTTTCTACTCATTTTCCTGAGTGCTTCCTGTCGTTGGCATTCCTGTGCATTACCAAGTCCCTTCATCCTTTCATAAGCCTTAGCTTTCCTCGCTGGTTTGGCTTCCCTAGGTTTGCTGGGGAGGGAAACACAGCTGTCTGCCCACAATTCCAAAAAGCTTTTCTGTGTCCAGTCTATTTTTTCTGCAGTCACCCACTCCTAACACAACAGGAGGGTGAGGGCTGGCCGCCTACACCCGCAGGAAGAGCCCTCCTCCTCGGAGGGTACAAAACTGAGTCAGCACAACCAAAGTAAGACAGCAGTGTCTTAAATACACAGGCCTGAAAGCAATTTTTTTGTGTTCATTTTTAGCATCCTGAGCTTGCCAGAATGTGTCCTGTTAAAAGCTTGCTCTGTCTTAAGGCTCCAGGTCTTGCTGCCTCGGATTCAGACAGAAAGGCAATTACACAGCCCCATTATTCTGACAGTTAAAAAGATTCAGCCATTGTTCCTCTTGGACAATTCACGCTGATTTGCACGGTGGCTCCATGGCTCCTTAGCATGAATAAGCCTTCTCTCCAGAACGTTATCACCTCCACTTGTACAGAGACAGGCAGAGCAGGCAATCAGACACACAGTGAAAAATTAGTTTTTAAATCCATGTTGCATTCCATCTATTCTTCATTAAAGAATATAACTATTTTTTTCTTCGAACACATACTCTCAAGTCTGAAGATCCACTGCTGGACTAAATGATTTTTCCTTTTCTTTCCTAACTACAGTCATTATATTTGCTGTTCTCCAGTCATACCCAGATCCAGAGAGTCATTAGTATCACACTTATTCAAGTAACATGCTCTCTGTTAGATATTCATCCCTGCATGTATCCCGAGGACCTCAGAGTGGCACAGGCTGCCTTCCCCTGTGCATCTCTCAGAGCAGATGCCTGGTCAGAAATGTGAGGACACAAATACTTTTCCAGCCTCAGGCAATCTGTAGTTTTGTACTGATTGATTGTGTTAAATAAGCAGACTATTAATATCCCCCCATGCTGTGGCTCAATAGGCTCCAGTTGGCAGAACAGATTCTACAGCAGATAAGTTATGTTAAACAGAGAGTTCTGATGCATACTGGTCATGGAATCAGAGGATAATTTCAGCTGGAAAGAGTCTCTGGAGGTCAGCTCATCCAACCCCTCTGATCAGAGAGCATCCTAGTAAAGGAAACCAAATAATAAACTCTGTGCTGCAAAAACTAAACCATTGCAATACAACAAACACCTAACAACAGCAACAACAAAAGAAAAAGAAGCTTAATTTGCATCTGCATCAGTGGATAAGGAAGATAAATGGCAAACTTTCTGTGACACTGGTTTGGAGGACCCCTTACTATGGTTAGATCTACATGCATGGTCGATTCATTTGTCAGCCTTCTGATTAATATCTCTAATGCATAATTGCAGTCAAAGTCACTCATTGAACCATGCATTTTATGACCTCATGGTTACCCCTTTGTACTACTAGTAATAATATCCCTGCATAATGCAAATGCTTTATGCAAAACAAGTCCACCAGCTCTTCTGCTTTATGACTTAAAATACAGAAGAAAAAGTTTCAGGCAACTGTCTGCATCTTTATTTCGTTTATTGGCATTATCTGTCCTGAAATGTGAGTCACAAGGGTTTGAGCAGGGTCATTACCATTAATCCCTTCTCCATTCGTCCCACCTGAATGCCTGCTCCTCATGATGTGTTCTCTATACATTTATATGTGTCTCTTGCACACTCCAATTCAACTTGACTTTAATCATTTTTACAGTAAATCTACGATCTTTGTTTTCCAAGGTGAAACTACCTTTGGAGACCCTTTTCCATTGCTATATCCATGTTTTCCACTACGAGCTGGAGCCCTCCCCCACAGACCTCTCCCCTCCTCGGAGTGTGATAGGCAGACAGCTGCCAAGTAAGTCATCCCCTGACCCTTATCCAGCCACAGGAAGATGACCAGGTTGCAGATCTCCTGAGGGCTTTAATGCTGCTCCTCCAGGAAAAAGAGTGACACTGGGGCATCCCAAAGGGCTTCAGACAAAATGCATCAGGACAGAACACACACAGATCTACCCAAGCATTGCCCTGAGAAATGCAGATCTTAGCTTCTCACAGATTTATTATGAAGACTAAATTATCTGAGTGGCCCAAAGAGAGTGATTAAAATACACATCAGTGTCTTGCTGGGTCGGTGGGTTTTGATCAGATCTCCCATTTTGTGTTACTATTCAGATACGTAACTATCCCAGAGAGATGAATAATAGTGGCTATTTAATTTCCCTGACAATATTAAGCATAATGAAAAGTCATACCATCATCCCACATCCTTCCCCATGAATTCTGGCCACAGACAGATCTCCTGTTGGTAATGGAAATGTCACTTTGATTCATCTGTTCACCAACTAATCCTTACCAAACAATTTCCAGTATATACCAAGGCATCCCAAAACATCCCTTTGGAAACAAGCCAGAGCTGACATTCACTGTAGATTAGTTTTTACCACTGTTTAGGCTTAGACCATTTCAGGTAGCTTTGTTACTTACTTTATTTTTAGCAGTGCCTCCAGCATACCAGGAAAGAGGCAGATCAAGAGACTTCTGCTAATCTGCAAATCTGAAATTATAGTTGGGAGATTGAATTTATTAATATACAGTTCAATGACAACAGCAGAAATGACCTTTCTGCAATGCCAGAAGTCTTATCCACGCTCATCTGGGCCTTCAATCAGTGGAGAAAAGTACAGGTTATTACGTGTCAAAGGGAAAACTTTGTCCCTGTTAGGACAGTAAAGTATTAGAACAGATTGCCCAGAGAGGTTGTGCAGCCTCCATCCCTAGAGGCTTTCCAGGCCTAACTGGTTAAAGCCCTGTGTAACCTGGTCTGACTTTTGTAAACAGGTGTGTTAATTGCAGAAAGCAGTCAGGAAAACTAGTGCTGAGAGGGAGCACAGCACCAGGAATAATGAGAGGCAGGGACAGCACCATCAATGTGTAACACCTGCTGAGCACAGGGGGCTGCTCTGTCCCAGCTCCCCTCTCTGTTCTGGCCAGAGGATCCTCCTGCCAGCCCTGCAATCTCAGAGAGCTGCTGTGCCCCTGGAACAATGACAGATGAAAGCTCTCTCTTCCTCAATTTGAAAGTTCTTTCCCTGTCTTGTTGCACACAGAAACCTCTATTTCGGCGGCCAACTCATGCTGCCATCAGGCAGAAGAGAATTCTCAGTGAAAGAGATGAAAGAACTCAGCTGCTCTTGGTTCATTGTATTTGCCACAGGAACCCTGGATGAAGAGTAATTTCCCTGAGAAACCTTCCCAGCCACAGCAGTTTCCTCTACACTCTTTTACCCTCATCCCTACACTTACTTTCCATCTGAGCCTTTGCCCAACATCTGTTTCAGCTCCAGCCGCACTGACTGGGATAGGTTGGAGATCAGTTCAGTCCATAACACCCAGATGGGCTCACACTCTCAGGAGGCAGTAGCCAAGCACCAGGCTCCTTCTGACCCTTGTGATGGTTCTGAGGTGCAGAGTCCAGACCTAAAACTTTCCCTCAGCACTGCTCCCACCTCCAGGGCCAGCAGACTGTCAGGTTACAACCGCTCCTTTGCTGAGAAGGAGATGTGGCTGTTTCTAAGCTTGTTAGCCTTCTTTGACATTCACTCCTACATGCTTAGCCCAGCAGGATGTTCTTTCAAAAACCAGTATGAAGCTCCTTTTCCAGCTAGATCCAGATAAGCTGAGGAAAACAAGCAGCTGAGCTCTGAAACAACAGATCACGTTATCTGTAAGAGGGAAGAGTTGAGTAGGAGTTAATTGCATCAGTCTATTTCCTCAGATTTACGGTTCCCCAAAATGCCCATCCTCTTTCCACAAACTGCACAAAGTCTGTGCCTGCTGACATTTTTGGAAGTCCCATGAGCAATAGGACAGAGACCGACACTCAGACTCCATGAGTCAAGTTAGCAAAGAGACTTTGAGTGAGAGGAAAGCTAAAGACAGGATTTCACTGTGGTCTCACTGCATAACTGAGACCATCCAGAAATATCCGGTTACCTGGGGAAGGCTGCTCACAGGTCATGAGGTGGAGAATTTCCTCTCCTAATTAGAGCCAAAGCAGTGAGCTGTGGGTGGAGGACCATGCAGTGTTTGAAGCAATACTTCCAGCTGGGAAACTGCCACCCTGCTGATAAGTGAGATGGTCAATCCTCTCCTTCACCAGGAGCTCAGAAAGGGAATACTAGAGAGCTACCAGACAGAAGGTCTATAGTCTGATTTTCTCCTTTTCCAGTAATGCCTAGGTCAGTAAGAAAGAAGTCGCCAATTGTAAATGTTTCTTTTTATGCCCAGATCTCAACTCTGCAGTACTTCACAGGGTCCTGAGCCAGGGTGATGGGAGCTGATGCTGTTAGACAAGGGTGGAAAATTGATCTCTTCCCAGCAAGATTTAGAGGCCAGTCGGACAAGAAATTACTCCAGCTGGGCACTCCGTCCCCATCTCTCAGCTCTTCCTGCAGCGAGGAGATTCACTCTATAATTGCTTTCTTAGTCCACATTTTATCCTCAGCTGACAGAATTCCATTAGGGTGATACAAGCTGGGTGATAAAGGGATGTTTGTGTCTCACATGGGCTGTAAGTCATTTCTCAGCAAACAAGCAAATAGTCACAGAAATGGGCAAAGAGGCCACTGAGCCAGGAAGCCACTTCCTGTGCTCTGAGCAGCAGGACCTCAGCATCCTCCCAGTGTGTTATAGTCCTCCCTGCCTCCCTCTCTGCTCCTTGGAAGAGACACCTCCAAAATGTACTGTTGTCACTGCAGTGGTTTTGGACACACAATAGTCCAGCAGGCAGACACACAGCATTGGCATCCCTAGAAATAGGGGCCCCAGGCATGTGGGAACTGTGACCACAGCAGTTGGTGGCACCCCAAGTCAGAGAGCAAGTGTCCTTCATATGGGAAATGAGATGAAATTAAACTAATGCTGGAACATCTGAGCACATCTGTCTGAAGAGTGCAACAGGTTGGTCACACCTTCAAGGCAAAGAACAATGATTCTGAACAGGATCTTCAGGACTGTTTGGTAGGACAAAAAGAATTGACTTTCTAAGAACAATGATGCAGCTAAAAGATAGAGATGATGGGGAAAAAAGCTAAAAGGGAATCGAGGAAGGTGCCTCAGGTGCTGCAGTGTGCACAGTTGTGTCTGCAGTACTGCTGAAGCCGTTACCAGGTGGTGTGGGTGGAGTTTACGTTTTTTGAGGAATACTCGAAGAGATCTGGCTACTTCAGTGGCATTTAGCAGAACAGCAGCTTCTGTTGGAGCTCAGACTCCTGAATCAGCAGCCCTAAAATGTGGGGGGCAGCCTAAGGCATCCCTCCATGACATGCTGGTTTGGCTCTTTGTATTCCCCAGGCTTGTGTAGAGGGGATCCAACAGTGAGGAAAGCTTGAGCAGAGAGCAGGAGGGAATGGGCAATGCTTCTGTCTTACAGATCAAAGTCAAACTAGACTTTGCCCCCTGCATGTGGCAGAACTCAGATGTCAATACAGCCCTTCATGTTTGCTCCTACCTGACTCATGCTGGGAAGCGAGCTTTTTTCTGGAAACTCAAGGAAGTTTAAAGACTCAACATTCACCCTCCCTCACCCTCTGCTCTCCTCCTCACACCGTCACTGGCAGCAAGTTCTGTCTCTGTCCATTCCAGTGTGTTTGTAACTTCTCTGTCCAATCTCACAACATCCAGTCCCTCCTGGGCATTATCAGCTCCTGCAGGTGCTCCCAACCTCACACACATCCCTGGAGTGGTAAGACTGAACATCCCAATGGGGAACAACCTACACACCAAGAACATTGTTAAAAAAATCCAACAGGACCAGGAAATCTAATAGAAAACAGCATTACACAAGCAGGATTCTGCAGTGCAATTTATGTCCCAGTCCAGTCTAAGTCCTGAGAAGGACTCTGTTTAATTTAATTGCCCTATGTAGCTCTTCCTGTAGCTCTTAGTGGTTCATGGATGCATCTCCTGAGTCAGGAATACACAAACTTCCATGTCTTCCATGCAGCCTTTTACACTGACTGCGTCACTCCTTGCCCCCTTGTCCACTAACAGGTGCTTTTCCTTGCTGTTTAAATGCTCCTGGATTAAAGCACAAAAAGGTAGAAATTGAAAAGTTGCAGCAGGCCTTCTCAGGCATCCTGGCTTTCAGATTACCGTGAAGACTGATAACAATATCTTTTTCCTAGATCAAAAAGTAGGCAGCCTGACATGTACTCCCTCACACATTATTTCTTTATCTGCTGCCCTTCTCAGTGTCACCGTGGGACAAACAAATTCATTTCTGTTATCTTGATCCATGCCCTTTAAACATAATCACAACAGGTAAAGGTGAGCAACTGTGGCATAAAGGTTTTTGAGTGGCCCAGAAATTGGAACTGGGTGAAAGTTTAATAATTTACATCAAGGGCTTCAGCAAGAATTCATATTAATCCTTGCTTTTCCTTTGCCATGCTTTTGATGATGTCAAATGGTGTTACTGGGCACATTCTCCCTGAATTACTTCTGCTGAAACTGTGCCTGACATTGACTGAAGTGCTCCATGGGGATTTTCTTGATTGCATGTTTACTCTTCCTCTTGTCCCTCCTGTAAATGCTAGTCTGACATGAATGTACTTCTGAGTAGTTAAAAAAAAAAAAGTGAAAAATAACCCCTTTTTTAACCCTGATTCACTGAGAAAATGAGTCAAGTGTCTATGAGTGTATAGGGCTTACTGGGACACTTAATTATCTTTGGTTATATAAAGGGTCTCAGCTCCAATTAGGAGGGCAAACGCTGTCATCTCCTACCCCACAGAGATGAATGAAGTATTTTCTAAACATTATGCTACTTTCCTTAAATGTCTGACTAGAATCAAGGCCTCCATTAGGCCGTGCCTTGGTGGTGTGTGTCATCCCAGAGCAGACAGCAGGCTGGCAAACCCTCCTTTCAGACACAGACACTGCAGGGGAAGATGCTCTAAAACTTAACAATTGTTTTGAAGTATTTTAAAGATTTTCATGCTCTTTCCACAGTGTGGCAGTTGTTGGGAAACTCTTGAATGGGTACAAGGGCTGTTAGGACAGGACTGCAGAAGGCTGAAGCCAGTAAAGTCTGAGCCAGAGCAGATGTACTGGATACAGATTTCCAGGGGCAAAAGGTGTTGAAAACTGGCTGCAGTTGCCAACTGACCCATGAGGAAGAGCTGGTGGCAGGGAAAAAGAGACAGCTGTGACCCATCTGAGCTTATCAAAGTATTTTGCAATAATTTACAAAACCTGGAGTTACCTCAAAGCATTAGGGTTGAAAAATCATTAGTCCATCACACAGGACTTGAGATGCTCCAGAGAGATAGAGAAGACAGATGAGCATAGGAAGTCCTCTCCCCCTCATACCTTTTCAGATCAATAAGGATGCTGTTCTGTGCCAGGAAACACAGCAGATTTCATTTCTCTGCCCATTCAATGCAATTTTCTCAGAAGAACAAACAATGTGACAGCCCATTCAGAAATTGCCCTACATGACAAATCTGTGACTGACTGTGCCTTAAGTCTTAAAAACCTTTCTCTAGCCTCTCCTCTTCCAAACACAGACATTTACATCTGTTCTGAGCCCTACCAATATCCCTCCTTTTGGCTCTTCCTCTTTTTCATTTTGGAGTTGCCTGTTCTATGATTTGGAGCCAAACTTGGCTCTTCGTAGAGCTACACTGGGAAACACACTATGGGAAGAGAGTTCTCAGAACAAGAAAGGGTTCTTTTGTCAGTGCAGTTTGGGAAGAGCCCTTAAACAAAGCACAACGTACTCTCACAAACTATTTTACCTTCAGAAATAAAGTGGTTTGTATTTAGTACAAAATACATTTTGTTCCTCCATCAATGAACAGAAATCTGGGAAATGCATTGTTATCTTGTGGCTTTTGAGCTTAGCCAACAGTACTGAAGAAGTTTTAATAAGCAAATATACAAGATATTACACTCCTGACTTAGGACAGAAAGGAAAGCAGCACAGTTTGATTCTATGGCAACAGCTGCACCAATATCTCTGTTTTATATCTAAAAACACGTTCTGATTTCAGTGCTCAGATCTCTCTGGAAACAATCATAGAATCATCAACTGGCTTGGGGTGGAATGAGCAAGTTCTAAATAAGAAAGGAAGAATCTTCTGTGGAAGAGATTTATTCAGGTTGTCACAAAGGCCAAGTTTTCAGTGAAAAGTGTGTTTGCATAGCAAATCCTGCAGCATATTTATTTGGTTAGAGCTTTTGTTTAAATAGCTACAAATGCAGAATTTTTTGTTTAAAAATGCACTCTGCTCCTTGCCTTCTGCCAGTTAAAATGCATTTACCATTTCTCAGAAGTGAGAATATGTTGCTGTCAACAGACGTGGTTAGTGCAGCACAGAGGTATGGCCTCCTTGTCCATATAACAAATTCAGGCAAAATAGAAGAGAAGAGCATTGCTCTGTAGCAGGAGGACTCTAAGAATGTGCAGAGTGCCTGTCAATGACACTCCAGGTAAAACACCTCATTTGCTTTTTTCATGGCAGTGATATAATGAAAGAAATTATTATTTCACTGCAAAACATGAAAGAAGTGACAGCTGAAATGTGCTCACTAAACCTTGATAAACCCTCTTCCTGATCTCCATTTCCTAAAAACTTCCATCACATTTCTGCAAGCCCAGGGGAACCTCTCCAGGTGTCAGAAACAGTGTCAACTCCTACAGAGAGCCATGGCATCAAAACATGCAGTGGCAGGCCAGAGACAGACAGGTAAAGAGTTATTTCCTCTACCAGAGGACTATTTACAGGCATCAGAAATAAAACAACATTTCCTTTTAGTGAGGATCTTCGTGACCATCCAGCTAGGATTTAGGAATAAAAGCTTGAGAAATAATCTGAAAAACCTGTGATTAAAACCATCCTGCTTCCCCCAAGATCTTGGTACTTGGCAGTAACAGATGTCAGCAGTGAGGTTCTTACTCTCTCCTTTATGTTCCTTCCTCCCTGGATTTTCAATTAAGAGATGAAGGGGGGGAAATCAGAGAGACCACAACAAAAAAAACCAGGAAACTGAATTCTTGCTTTGGTTTTCATTCTGAAGAAAACTTCCTGTAGCAAATAGAACTGCCCCTCATAAGACAGGTGGTTCAGCAGCAGCAGACAAGGAAATCTCCCATTTGGATGATGCATATCGTGGAGATCTAGGTTGCAGTTATTTAGGGCTGGATGCATTCAGGGCTTTTCTTGTTATCTCTTCCTCCTCTGCAGCCCTTTCTCACACATGCAGGTTTTTGGACGCAAAGCTGCAAAGGAAAACGGAGCCTGGTTTGGGACTGTACACTGACAGTGAAGCCACAGACAAAAATGAAGAAGCAAAATGCCCATTTCTCTTTCCACCCCAGAAGGAAAACTGAGCTACTCTTCTCACTAAGGTTTCTTACACTAACAGTGAGTGCTGCCAATTTTTTCACAGTCCTATGGAATTTATTTCCTGTGGAATCTGCTCTGAATTTAATGTTGACACTGACCTGAGTAAAAGTCTGGACTGTCCCACAGGAGAGGACCCTCTGAGGCCTCCTCCAACCCAAATCATTCTGCAAAACTGTTATCAACAACCACTGTGGCTGATACCAGTCAGTTCTAGAGGGGACATGGGGCACAGGGCAACAGGCAATCCCTGATTGGTGATTTCAGAGACATCCTGTATCCTTAGTGCTTGGACAACTGATGTGATGGCCATGGCAATGACAGCTTCTTTACCGGATATGCCTCTGGAACCCAGAATGTCATTCCAAAAGGCACAGAGGTGTCCAGAATAATTTTGGCACAGCCAGTGGTAATATATATATACTATATATATATAATTTCAAGCTGTATTTGTGCAGGCAATGGCATTTCAAATCCTTCTTCTACAGAAGTGTTATTAAAAGCCATCAAATAATTTCTGTAACACTTTCTAGAGAACTAATTGGAGAAAGTGTCATGATCAGGAGAGAAAAAACAATCATGAATATACCAGCTTGGCTGAGAATTTGTAATGTATTTAGGGAGCTATTCTGAGTAATTTACAGTGAATGACTGGGACTCTTCAGACTATAAATACAATCTACTCTTTCTCCTTGGGAAAAAAAGGAGTTGTCTTTTTAATTATCACTTTGAAAGAGAAAAGATCAACCAGAAAGACAGTGGGAGGAGTAAAGTCAACATGTTTTCCCCCTGTTACACTTACCGTGATTTTGGATTTGCTCAAGGAGCAAACAGCTGATTCTCAGTCACATCTGCATCATTTCTAAAGCTGCTTAGAAGGCCAGTGGGAATGCAAAGAGCCTGTCATTCCAAAACCTATCTCTGAACCTGCACAACTGACATCAGTTTTCAATTTAGCTTCAGTCATTTTCTTTCTTGAGGACTTTTCCATTTGTGTTGGTATAAGCCACAATTACATGACATAATTACAATCTATGTAATCCACTTTCAGATGTAGATATAGAATAAAAATCCACCAGATTATGAAATTTGTAGTTTGTCTTTGTATGGTAGAAAAAGTAGAGCTAAATGAGGTATAAGATTCCCTACTTTTCCCAGTTTAGGTCTCTAACAACGTTTATTACCCATAGTGTGTCTGTAGGAAGTGAGCAGAAGGAAACTGCAGAAGACAGAATTTACCTGGATCAGCCACAATTTGCTTCTTTTTGCTGTTTGTGACAATCTCATTTTCATTCATCATTCGGACATCCTGGTCTCCCACATGATTGCTGAAAAGATTCCAATCAGTTGTGAAAAGTTGAAAGTTTTTAATGGAAAAAGTTGCCAAAAATCACTACTTGCTCTCTGTATGCACTTGAAGGATTTCTTGCCAGTTTTAATTAGTGGCATCGTTCAGGTACACATTCAAATATAAATACCACATTCCCTCTACCATTTTGAAGCCTTGCCTACACAGCTTGAGCCACTTTAACCAAAGTGAGATCTTAAATCAGAGCTGTACAAAGAGGGTATAAAAATCCCAATATGGAACTTCACACTGCTTTCTAATACTGAAATAGCATTATTTGAAGTTTTTGTTTCGAAACTAAACAAAATTCATTTACTTTGACAAGTTTTGATTTCAGGCTGCTACAAAATTTTAACCACTTCTTTTTGTGAAAGAAGTAATAACTTCAAAGTTAAATTAAACTAAACAAATTACAAGGAAATATGTGAGCTAAATTGAAAGGTGAAGAAAACATCACTACTAACATCTCCCTTTCACATAGACAAAACAAAGCATTCGTGCCTTTGGAACAAAAGAAGTGTATTTTTTCTTTTCTCTACAAACACTGCACAAAATGGGTTTCTATTTTTGAAGAAAAATGTCATGTCTCTCAAAGTGTTAGAGTGAAGCAGGAGAGCCAATACTGAAGGAAATCAGAACTTACACTATTGATGATAGTATCAGACTCACGTTCAGAGTTCATATAAAATACTGAACAGTGACATGTGAAAGAGAACAGGCCAACATAAGAGGTAACAACACATAAAAACTTAAGGTCATTTTTAAAATGAAGGGATATTATCCAGCATGTCTTCTCTTGCTGCTCAAGTACCCTGCATTTTAGTAGAGTGAGAGATGAAAAAAGAGAGAGACAACTGCAAACCAGGCAAAGAAGAAAGACCAAGAAAGCTCCTGCACAAAAGTTTAGAAGAGAAAGGGCTCAGCATGTTCTCAGCTGGAAAACACACCATGCAGTTTTTGTGACCTCAAAAGATACTCCTCTCAAAAGTATATCAAAAGATATATGTCTTAAAAACATGTACAAAGGAAGTTATGTGAAAAAGATCTGTGATTACAGCTGGTATTCCTCTGCTTCCAATAAAATAAATTTACTCATAGAAAGACCTAAAGCTGAGGAAAGTAAAGGTTTGTTTTCCCTCCTCCTCCTTTTTATATCCCACAGAAAAAAATATCTCAAAACTTTTATTTCCTTGAGACATTTTCATTTCAGTAATTTTTCACTTGAACAATTGTTCACCTCCAAATTACAACAGGACAACACAGCCACTCGTACAAAAACGTGAGCCTAACATCCAAGCAATAATAATTTATTTAACATCTGACAGTACCAGTGGCTAACAGCCAATGCTTTAGAGAAACACAGGATAACAAACCCCATAGGCAAATGTAAACTTCTGTTCTTAATCAGGACAGCTTATGTTCCCTCTGCTTATTTCTAAACATTTGAATATTCTTCTGAATGGATCATGTGCCATTTCTCCATGCAAAACTTGCCTTTTTTTTTCAGTGATGTATGTGCAAGACCTTCTATTTGTTAGCTGTCCCACATGCAAGAAAGTGTACATTTCTATAAGCTTTTATTTCTTCACTTTTCAATCCCATTTAAAATAAATTATTCTTTCAATCTTTATTTTCCTTGCCAGGGACTGGTTTTTAGACCCTATCAATCCTGACCTTCAAAATATAAGTGCGTTTTTCCCTGCATTTCATCACATTCTCCATGAGATTGCCAACTTAGTGGTTTTAAAGTGTCATTCCTCTCAAAGCAATTCATTTCTCATTTTAGAAGTTCATTATTTTCGAATGTTTATAAAATAGTAGAATTCTGGTTCCTTAATTAGCATTTGTGTCAAATCAGAGGACTTTGTTTTCTTTAATTTTGATGCTTGGTTCTCCTTCATTAACTTTCTATTTTTTCCTTCTCCATGTAATATCATTGGGATTTATTATTCCTTCTCTAAGGAAGCCTAACTTCTTTTTCTTATGTGTTTATAGGCTTTCATGGAAACATATGTAAATATAAATCACAGATACCCAGTAAGTACAAATACAGCTGGTAATTTGGTCCTTGTATCTAAACCCTTGTTTACTTCTCATTAAGTGAGGCGCTTTGGAAGGAAATTTTCTATAGCAATGCAATATTGCTGACATCACTCACATGCAAACATTGTTTAAAAACAAGATTCTCTGTTCCAATCAAGATCCACTGACATACCTAATGGCAGTTCTCTTCTCCTGACGGCAAATCTTCTCATCATCTGTAAAGAGGATGGTGTGATACGGGACCATGGGGTTGCAGGTTGGGAGGATGCCTGACAATACATGGGTGACCATGTCCAGAATCCCATTGTACACAAGCAAGTCATCCACCAGAAGCTACAGATATTTAAGAAACAAACAAACAAACAAAAAAACCCTAGAAATCAGGCATTGCTTTTAGCAGTTGTCTCTAGCAATTAACTAGAAATCATTTTGCCTTATTTGTTTCACAAATCTCATCATTAATTTAGTCTTTGTTCCTTGAAACTTCCATTTCTATTCGCTGCTGGGGTTTGATTTTTTTTCCCCACCCCAAATTTTTATCCTCTTACTGCTGTTTTTAATGCAGCCTTCAAGTAGGTAATTAAAAATGTATTTCATGTTTTACGTAATTGCCAGTCTATTCACTGGAGTGAATCACTCTTAAATCTAGGAATTAATGAATCTCACCTCACTTCAGCTGTCTAAAATTTGGGTTTGTAGTTTAAACTAGTCTTCCAGGGCTGCTCTAAAGTCAGTGGAAAAAGGAAAGCATTATCTTAAGACAATTATCTAAAAAAAATCAGATAAAGTGTTCTTTCCTTGGACAAAAAAGGGAGAAGAGATGACTGACATAGATTAGTCATTTTAATACTAAATGCACAGTTAAATGAGATAAATCCCATCCTTTGAGATTATATGGAATCACACTTCAGTAAACTGTGAAAATACATATAGAAATCAAGAAGGTGATTTACCAGAACATACAAAATGCACAGAAAAATTACTTACACCAAACTCTTTCACACCTCTCTGAGGCGTTTTGGCATAATTCCATAACTTGATCATTGACACAGTAGTAGGTACATCGAAAATGACATATACCCTATTCACCTGTAAAAGAGAATGAATTTATATTTAACAGCACAAAATCCCCAATGAAATTAAATTCTCATCCATGTTGCATCAAAAGAGGCTCATATTTGAAGAGCCAGAGCTGGAGGTGAGATAACTGATACTAAGGATTGAAGTGCAGCATCATCCCTGTTGATAAGTTACAGATGTTGTCTCTGCCCCACAGCTGCCCTCTCAATGCATGTATAGCTCATCAGAAGATGAGATCCAGACCATCCTGGTTATCCTGGACTGACTGGCAATTGGAGGGGGGACAGAGAGACACTTTTAATGAGTATTTCATCAACCAAATACAGAGCTTGTATTGACAGGACAAGGGGAAATGGCTTCACATTGTCAAGAGTAGGTTTAGATGGGATATTGGGAAGCAATTCTTCCCTGAGAAGGTGGGGAGGCCCCATCTCTGGAAGTGTCCAAGGCCAGGTTGGACAGGGCTTGGAGCCACCTGGGATAGTGGAAGGTGTCCCTGCCCATGGCAGGGGGTGGAATGGGATGAGCTTTAAGGTATCTGTCCTATTCCATTTCTTTCTACCAAATATGAATGGAATCCACTTTTCTATTTGCAAGACTAAAATTTCTATTGCATCCCCTGACTTTGAAAGCTCTTCCAGAAATTTTGCAATTTTAGTGAGTTACACTAACTGGAATGTAGAGGTAATTCTCCAGATGCTTCCTAAACAATTATTGCTTGATGTATTATTCACTTTACTTTCAGTGACGTTAATGCCAAGATGTAAAGACCAAAGATTAGCCTGTAGGAAACCAATCTTGCCTGTTACAGTTAATTCTATGCAATTCCTTTTATGAGCCACTATATCAACTTTGGATCGACATATCTTAAGCTTCATCTTTAGCATCCTCTGAAGTTTTAATCCTCTGATGTATTAGAGGAGATATTTTAAGTTGTATTAAGTCATTACATTTTTTTTTTACTGAAGAAAGGTAAATGGGATCAATAAGAATGTTTATCCATGATTTTCCACAACACAACTGGGTCATAATCTCCAATAGCAATTGTTAGTCCTGCAACAAATTACAAATTTGATATAAAATCCATTCAAATAAATACAATGACAAGCAGTTAACAGAGGAACAAAGAATCCAGATTCTACTTACATGAGCAACAAATTTGCAAAAGGCAAAAACTCTTTTAGAATTAGAAAGGAAAAGCTATTTAGAAAGGAAAAGAAAGGATATAATACCAATTTCTTTCAAGTTTTTGAGCTTTCCAATACAGCAAAGCGTTTATGCAGTTTTCCATGCAGCCAGAGCATTTTTGAGCACTGAGGATGTGAGGATACTCAGGCTTTGGTTCAGCAACCCAGCTCCAGAGGCTGAGCATCAATAGCCTGATTGCTTAATCCAGTTGCACTTCCTGGCTGAACAACCATACTAGGGAAGATGGAGGAGACAAAAGTACTCTGTGGATCTTAAAAAGGTGTAATTTGCTACAGTTCAAGGACAGAAAGCACCATTAAATTGCTTCTGCCTCCTGCATTTCACACATTATCAATTTACCCTTTAATACTGGTATTTTATGTTCTTCTGCAGTCAGACAGAACAACACAAAGCAGTGTTGGCACCTCTGCCAGAACTCCAGGGACTCTTAGTTCCCTTTCTGCCCAAATGAAGCAGCCTCTGCAAGCATGGCTTTTAGAAGAACATGAGCAAATTCAGCTGGCTGTCAAATCAATCATTTGTCACGTTATGATGGGTATCTGAGCATCCCATCAAATTACTAGGATTCAAGATGTGGGAGACATACAGCAGGAGCCTCAAGCATTACACAGATCTTCCACTTTCCTAAGAAATGCAGTGGTCATTATTTCCAAGTCTACTTAAAAGCTTTATCCTAATTATACCCATTGCATTACAACATCTGATATAAATGGACGTAATTCCTTGGGTTTCATATTCCAATTAATAACTACAACAAATAAAATAAGGATCTTTCCAACATAATAAACTATAACATATCACATCAGATTAACATTTAGTTTTCTTTTGGAATTCATCCTTTTCTAAGAAATAAATATACCTTAATGATGTCCATAAAAAATGTCCTCTCTCGAAACAAGGTCAGAACTCATCTAAGTTTACCTACTTTTCCTGTTTAGATACTTGATGTCCCATATTTAAACACAGGACTACGGAAAGGGCTGAATCACTTGCAACCTGAGGACATAAAATACTAAGTCTGCCATCCCTAATCTATGAATTTGAATTCAACACAGATAATGAGATTAAAAATAATTCTCATTGCTGGAACAATATTCATTGCATTTAGTAAAAATTAATTTAAGATCTTGCTCCGTTCCCCTTTGAAAGGTGTTTATTGCTCAAAACTCCTTCCATCAGTACCTTTATCATAGTAACTCAAAAACCATCTACATCACCCTTGGAAATTCTTCTGCTGTTGCATGGAGACAGGAGATTACAAACCTTGGAAGCCTTTATTGCTGCTGTCTGTACAGAGGAGAGAAGCTGGAATAAAAAGAACTTCTTCTAAAAAGCAGTGATTTAATATCAGTTACTAATAACAAATTTAGCTAAAAATTATGTATTTTTCCCCTTTCCTCTACACTTCCAGCTACATCCACACACATTACTAAAACAGAATGGAAAGGGAAAATGTACCAAACCAGGAAGAATTGGTGCCAGCCACATGTGTCTGCCATCAGTTGTGTCATTGACTCTGTCAATCAGTTTGTCTGGAGTTCTGATGTCTCCAGAAACATCTTCTAAAATGTTGACACTGTCTGGAAAAGCAGCAATATCTGAAAAAAATCTTTAAGCATAAATAACCAAAAAAGACATTTCAGAAACACCATACTCTGCCTAGTGCCATGAATTCACCACTACAGCAGTACTCTGAGTAGCTGAGGAACTTGGGAGCACATTTTTAAAAGCAGGACAACCTTTACAGATTCTGGCATTCAAATTTATTTTTAAAATAGGCATATATTAACTAGCTACATTTAGTTTATTTTCAAATATGTATTTATGACTTCATCAATAAAGCTCTGTTACCAAGAATGGGCACTTCCCAGCTTTTTTGTGACAAAACCCCATCCTTTCATCATAAATTTGTGAAAACTCTTCATGTAAAATCTATCGCAAGATAAGTATCCTTGCAGGAGGTAGTCATCAGTCAGACTAGGATTTGCTTGAGTTTCTCAAGGTTTGTGGTAAAAATCAGTAACTGTCCAATAAGACCTTTTTTTGGTTCTTTGAAAGATTAAGCCTTCCATTGAACAGGCACCAGATTTTCTCCGCAAGAGAACATTTATGTTAAAAACATGTCTGTTAAAGACTTGCAAAGAAATGTGGATGGATGCCACTGTCTTCAGAATTATAATTCCCAAAAATCCAGTTGGAGGGATATTAATTTCCCCTTGTCCTGCTTTCTAAAAGGCCTGAGTCTGTAGGTATTTATAAAGAATTTACAGAATAACACAGCAATGCATCAAGTGTTTAAAAAAGCTCCAGACTCAGTAGTGAATTATCACATTAAGTGCAGCACTAAGACAAATATGGTTTTTTTAGGAACCCTAATACATCCAATCTCTCTCTACTCTACAGGCAGGAACAGGTGATCATTCAAAGATGAGGGTTCTTTACCTGGCACTGTTTGCATTGTAAAGCCATCCCAGCTAAGTTAAGGAACCTTGTTCTTAAAATCAATTTGTTACCACCTTTCGATTTCAAAATGCTTTTTCTCCATTACATTTCAATTTCATCATGTCTCATACAAGATACAAAAATAGATAAAAATAGCACTTGGGAAAAAGCCTTTACTACCTTTTTCATTGTATCCCCTATTCATTAGGCAATGAGGATCCTTAGAGACATAATTCATGCAGCATTTGTGCAACTTGTTCCTTCTAGTTGGCTAACAAATGTTTCTGCCATGTACCTGAACTATGTGAATTGTATGTTGGCTATTGTGTGTGAATTGTGTGCTGGTACAGAGCCTGGAAGAGTCACCTTGATGACCGTCCAACTTTCAAACACACCCTTCATTCCTTCTGTTGGTTATCCAGGGAACACTGAATCAAATTCAAACCCCCAGCCCCGATCCTCATGAATGGATTGGGTGTCTAGAATAGCCTAAATACCCAGAACAAGAGTTATAAAAAATTTCTTTCCTGAGGAACAGTGAAAAGTTCTGTAAAAAAAAGTACTGAGCTCAATCTTTTCCATGTGAATTTATAGCTCAGCAAAATTCCTGGTCCTTCCATACTACAGAAGAAATAAATGTCAATAGCAAAAAAACATCATGTCCTCCTTAAGCCTTCCCTTCTCTAACCTTGTCCTGCCTTGTTGGTGCATCCCATTCAGAAAGAAATGTTGTAAAAGTATATAGAATACATAAAATCATATGGAAACAAGACTCATCACACAAATATAGAGAAACAGAAGTTAAATTAATCACACAGGATAAACTGGCAATGGAAGAAGCAGCAAGTGCTGCCATATGAAAATTTTCCATGGAGTAAACTGTGTATGGGAAGGAACAGAGGTGTTTGGTGGGTAAAGGATACTGTTTTCACTTAGTAAGATTGGGTCTCCATTTTCATTGAACAACTCCAGTCCATTTAAACCAATGTAGTATGGATCACCCCAGCTTGTTAGGAGCTGAAACTGGAAAACAACTAAAAAGCAAAATGTTGTTAAGGAAAATTTTGATGCTGTTACTTTGTCCCAACAGACTATTTAATCTGCAGTTTGAAAAATTATTGTGCAGCCCAAATCTGGGTGTCAGACACTCTTATTTGCAGCTCAGGAGAAAAAGCTACCAAAGTATCTGAGAAGAGGCCACACATTCATGTGTTATGTTCCATTTATTTATCCTCAAGTCACCAAAGTCTTTATCACATTCTTGGTATCTTTTTCACTTCTTAAATTACCAGAAATTGTTGGATTCAAAAAGCTCAGGACTCATAACCATAGTATATAACTCTAAAATATTCTATATGACAAGTAAGAGAATGACAGAGAAGGATACAACCACATGGCATTAATGGTGCTTCATAGTCCATACTGGCTTGTTCCATTCTCTTTGACCCAGTCCTGCCAAAAAAACCAAGACAAAACAGGCTTTTTATGAACCCTTGGCTGGTTCAGAAAAGAAGAGAACAAATCCAAAAAACTAGGCCTTCACAAACACCACCCCTAACCCCTCCACCTGTGATAGAGATTAGACTGTCCTCTGATCTCAATAAAATCTGGTTATCAGTTTATAGTTAAAACCCAATGAAACACTTCACCCTAAATGCCCCATTTTTCACCCAGGATTCCTCATACAATTGGCTTCGACAAAGAATAGGAAAGAATACTAAAGCAGTGAAGAGAAACTGTGTGGTTCAGATAACAAAAACATCCAACTTTACCTCCTGTGCACTTTATTAGTTGGCTGGGGCTGCAGATAGTCAAGAAAGAGAATTTCTTGGGCAAAGTCAAAATGGCAGTTGCCTGGTCCCTTGCGGATAAGGAACCCCTCCGGTGGGGAGATGCTGTGCCCATCCAGCAACACATGGACCACCTTGGCCTTGTTTCAAACAATACAACATGACATGACATGATATGACATTATGGAAACTAAAACAGATTAACAAACAATTTCATTCACTTCAGAAGCTGAAATAATTTCAGTAATTGTGTTTATTTCATTTCTGTACAGTGTGACATCCTTTGGCAAGAGAAAGCCTAAACCAGCAGATACCAGTTGCAACCCACAGTGTACAATTCAGTGTCATCACTGACGCTGATGGGGATGAGAGGGGTGAGGATTTGGGGGAGGGAAATATTTTAGAAAAATATTGCTCCATCTCACTAGATCTCTGCAAACTGAAGCTTCCCTTCTTCACAGAAAGGGTGGTCAGGCACTGGCACAGGCTGCCAAGGGATGTGGTGGAGTCCCCATCCCTGGAGGGATTTAAAACATTTGTGGATGTGGCACTTGGAGCCATGGGTTAGTGGTGGCCTTTGCAGTATTGGGTTTTACAGTCGATGGTGATCTTAAAGGTCTTTTCCAACCTAAACAATTCCATGACTCCTGAGCCTGTCACAATATTTATACATATGGAATGGACAGACCTGGCTTTCCAGTCAGCACATGTCACAGAGGTGATCTGAGGAGACAGTAGTTATTATGCACCTGAATGCACTGCTAAGCCAGGCCTGACTGCTCAGCCCTGGCTGGAGCCACCCCTCCAGAAATCCCACAGCCTGTGCTCTCTCCAGAGCAGACTTTTGTGTCTCTGTTGCATTTACAGAAGCCTGCATTTCACAAGGTCTATTTATCTTTGTGGCAGGTGGCACTTAAGACTTTTCCAGGATCACACATACTCATCTGCCAAGCAGTGCTGTATGTAACCTAAGGGCATATGAATAAAGAAAAGGTACCTGCAACAGATAGAAAGAATTGAGCTGTGTCCACATCATAGATGCAAACACACCTTATACAACCCCTGAAGATTAAACTGAATACTTCAGTCATATTTTTCAGACGATGCAGGAGCCCTGGCCCCTTCACCCTCCCCCATCTGAACCATCTGGTGTTGTGCCCATGATTCCAGCCACAGAACAATTCAATCATGCAGCAACAATTCATCACTGCATCATGCCCTGAAATATGTTAAATAGAACTTAATGGTAATCACAAGCAGAATTTATTGCCCCGAGTCTTTCATTAAGTACCAGTTTGGAAGGAATAATACCTGTAAAATATAACAATATGGCCTTAAAACTGGCACTATGACTAAAGCCTGCTGATTAATGGACGGCACCAAAATAGATTCATTTAGTTAACAAAAGACATAATTTAGTCTAAAGGTAATGTTAAGTCAGTCTTCTCATCTTTGGATTTCTTGCTGAGTGATGATAAAAAAGACAATTTGAGGTTAACATAGGTTTGTATGCAAATGTTTAATTTTCACCATTAGGATCAATTAAAAATATATTTGCAATATTTATAGTTAAAATTCTCATTTCAGGTGTCTAGCTGAGAAGAACTTTAAAATACTCTGAGAATTCTAAAGGTGCTGTATATTATCAATGACGTGATATTCAGAACAGTTCTTGTATTTTTTTTCCATTAGTAAAGGATGTTTTATTCAACTATAATTCCATGCAATACCCCAAAAGTAACTAATTATCAGGAAGACTTTTTTCACAAAAGCATTTCCTGATTTGAAAACTTTGGGTATTGTACTAGACCAGAGGAAGTGCTCAGTTCATTTCCAAGCGGGCTAAGGATTAATTAGGAGGGAATGTTTGTATGACTACCAAATGTGGAGAAATACCTATTTCTGGTTTCATCTTTAATACACTCAGAAGCAAAGGAAGGAAATATCACATATTCATGATATATTCATATCAGAAACTCTTCTGCATGGTACTGTCCAGCTGAATAAGTCTGCCAGGCTAAGGAGAGCAAGTGAACAATCCACTGGAATACACTTTCCTAAATGGAAACACGTAGTGAATGGGAAGTCTGGAGACTTAAGAGTTGAAATCTTACCTATCATACCACAGCTGCTTATATTTATGTGCCCTTTACAGCCCTCATTTCTAAGTAATTCCCATCATCTGAGAAGGCACTCAACCGTCACATATTGCATTTTACAAATCACATAACAAAGCTTTCACAAGGTGATTTTTCACAGGGCTGGAAATAGCACCCAAATCTTCATTCTGACAGTTCCCTGACATTACCCTCTCACACTAAAGCTGTGAATAGAATCCAGCAGCCTGCAGCAGCCTAGAAAATCATCATATCTCATACCCAGGGACTGTTTCTTAGAAGGAACAGCAATACTTCAGGAGACAGATGTCATGATGCCCTGGGTTTACAGCCTAAAGCCTCTTTACTGTGGCCCAGCCAATATCTTGCATCTTCAGTTTTCCAAATAATTAATTTTATTCTTTTACCGGGCTGCAGGAATGGGCTCCTCCCTTAAAATGTACCCACTAACTGTTATGGGACTTTTACTATGCATGCAGGTGGCACACCTGTATCACACACCCTTCTTTTTCCCACCTAGCCAAGAAAACTGCTGTAAAGGCAACTCTCCTCCATTTTTTTCTTGGTTTGGCCTCCAAAGACCAAACTCCATGTTGAACTTTAGAAATTTAGAAAGCACTGCTCAGCAACAACTAAAACAGCTGTGTATTATCAACATTATTCTCACCCTCACTCCAAAACACAACACTGTACCAGCTCCTAGGAAAAAAATTAACTGTATCCCAGCTGAAATCAGGACACAAATCTCACTAAACCCCCTGGTTTATACAGGGGGTATATTTAGATGATAAGCTCAAAATGCTGCAGAACCCTTCCATGTGTCAAATGTGCTGGGTTAATGTAACATAGCACAAAATCAGGTGCCATATGTTAAGATCTCCAGATAACTGTGGTTTAATTGAAAGATCTTATGCTCTGGCCCTCTGGGAGTCTTTAGCACCAACAACCCCCATGCTGCTACTAAAAGATGCCACACATTGTTCATATTAAAGCAAGTCCTGTAGGGTAAATTTACACAATGACACAGTTTACCACCATCTTGCCAATCCTATGAATGGTTCACTTTCAGTCTGAGATTTTTTCCTCAAAACTCTGCTTATGCTTTTTGTCCTGTCTCTCTCTACATGTTTTAATACACACCAACATTTTTCTTCTTATCTGTTGACTGAATTTGGACATCAAGAATGCAACAGTTGTGTGTCAAGGGGAAAATCTGGAAACAAATGGATTCATAAACCTTCTGTGTAATGAACAGCAACTGTTTCATTATTATTAGAAGTGCATGTGTAGCAAGGAATGGAGGGACAGCCAACCTCAGAGGTGTAAAATTATCTCCAACAGGTGTTAATTGCCAGTCAATTCCAGTAATTCAGTATGAAAAAACATATACAAACGAAGCAATTTGGAAAAAAAGGGAGAAGGTATGCTATACAATTTTTAGCTAAACTATTCTAGCCAAACTGTTTAAAGATAGGAACTTTTCCTATTAAGAGTTCAAGAGACTCCTCCTGCTTCTTGGGAAAGGCAATATTGAATGACTGGTCTGCTAAAACTGAACTAACCAGAATTTCTGTTGGAAAAGTTTCCCTCTTATATCATTCCCCATATTCCAGGAAACACAGAATCATAGAGTAAGTCTAAATATTAGATATTGAGAGGATACCTCTTCAGAATCATATATCTTGAAAATAATATGTGGTATTGTATGTGTCTCTTAGAAAAATCAGCTTTGAAGATTTCTTTAAACTATCTCTGGCTTTTTTTCAATCTGTGCTGTTTGTGGAGACAGGAATGCATTACACCTGCCACAAAATCCAGACTCAGACAATCTAGAAAGATTTATGGTGTTCCATTAAGGCAGCTCTATTCATTCATCATAGTACCAATTTTCCAATGCACTGCTGTATATTTTTGCTGGCAATGCTCCTTTTCTTTTACTTACCCCTCTGTAGGTATCCTCTGGAGATTTATTATAGTTCCAAAAGCGAAGCCCTGCAATACTTTCAGTTTTATCAAAATGGATCGTGAGCAGATGATCTTCTCCAAAAGAGAAGGGAATGAGCCACATGTGGTCATCCTCCACTGTGATATTAGTCCCATCTATTAACCTATAAAGAGAAAAATCCATTAGCTGCAGAAAGGGAAAAGCTGATTGCTCTCACAAAAAGCAGGGACTTTGCTACATGTTCACTTTATTCTAGATGCCACTTTCAGCTTCCAGGGCTACTCATGTCCACATGAAGACCATAGAAAGCACAGTAACCATAAAAAATAACATGCGGTTGTTCAATTAAAGATAGTGGTGGGAGAAAAAACAGTACTTTCTGTAGTTAGGTCTGTTTGAGGAAAAACAGCAGAATCCTGAGGTTTCCCTGTGTGAACAAGGGTGGGCAGAGGAAAGCTCAACTACTTTTGAACCAAAGTGGCTGAAGGCAAAACTCTAAGGCCCAGACATGATATAATTTATTAATATAGTTCCATGCCTAAATTAGTGTACCTGGCACTGTGCAGTGTGTTACTGTGCCAATACAATTCTGTTGAATCCAACGAGGAACTGAGTGGCAGCTGGATAACCCTGAGAAGAGCCAAAGTTTGTTCATATCCTCCTTCATATTCACAGCCAGGCACATCCCTACTTTTTAAAAAGGCTTCCTACCAGCAGGACAATGTGTTTTCATAACAGTACAGACTTCAGGCTGGCTAGATAAAGTTATATCTGTTATTTCCTCATTTTTGGCTTTATATTCTTCTACCACAAACTATGGCAGACAAAGATGGAGTAAAGGAGAATATGAATTAATTGTCCACTCTTAATTACTTTGGTACACTGCCCAAAAAAGTAAGTATATACTTAATATTTATTTAAAAGTTTAATGGAAGAATGAGTGTCAGACTTGGCAGAAAAAGATTTGAATAATGATACTTTCACAGAGGAACTAATTAGGAAGTCCAGGAGAGAAGACATAATTCTTGACTTGGTCTTGAAGAGCACACAGGACCTATTCCAACGTTGCCACAGTTGAAGAGCAGTGTAGTGTACTCAAATTCAACACCCTTGAAGAAATATCAGAAGCTAAAAAAGCCTCTACTTCTCGTGCACAAAAAAGTTCTTAAGCAAAACAATCAAATATGTAAAAAAGAAATAAATTTACAATGTATCCCACTCACTAAGAAAGACCTTAGAAAGGACCTTTTAAAACCCAAAGGCAGCCTGGCTCAGTAGCAGGGTAAACAAATTTATTATAAGCCATCTTTCAACAAAATTCATGATGAAAAAACCCCTAAATGGATAGAACTGTAAACTCTGGAAGGTTAAATGTGTGTGCACAGGCCAAAAAACAGTATGAAGGCTGGCAAGCAAAAGGTACCATAAATAAAATTCCTCAAATACACCAGGAGAAGATTTCTTAGATCTTGGTGCCTACAGAAGAGATTTTCATACAAAAAGGCAGAAGAAATCATATTATTAAGAATTATATGCAAGTAAGCTTGACATCTGTATTAGATTAGCAGAAATTACAAATAACAGAGCTAGTGCACATGTAAATAAATAACAGCATTCTAAGGAAGACTACAGAGGCTTTGAAAAGATAAGTCCTAATTCAGAAACCCAGTCACAGACCATAAACATGCCAGAGGAGAGGATTGCAACTGAAAATACCCTTTAAAATGGAGATATGACTCAGAAACAACAGGATGCAGCTTCAATAACAACCAAATGCCAAATCTTCTCCAGATATACAGCTTGTGATTTCTATACTTCCACCATTTAGGATGCACAAGTTAATTTGAGGAAATATACTTGTCAATGAATAAAACTTCACTAGAACTACAAAAAAAACCAAAACCCTGCAAAATTGCCAAAAGAATGGCACCTATTTGTGCAATTCCCCAATACATCCTCATCCTTCGCTAACTTGAAAATTTTCCTTGAAGTTATCCAGAAATCCTGCATAAATACCACTGAATATGCACAGACAGATGCTTCAAAACACCCACATTTCTTCCTGGAAAGTCCTTGGCAGAAATACCAACCAGGCCTGTTACCATCTCCCAACTCAAACACCAACTTTTGGAAACATCTCATTCATGTTTCTACAACAAGCTGTTCCTGGGCAGCTTGTGAATTCCAAGAATGAGCAGTGATGAGATGAAAATCATGTTTGCATTAACATGTGTTAACATAATAGAAGCTTATATAATTCTGTCGCATTACAAAATCTGATGTAAAATGCATCCAAGTCTTTCATTACTTACTTTTCTAATGTTCTGGAATCTCCTGTGTACTCTGGAAGATCATTCAAGTCTTGGGGTGAAGCAGAAATCTGTTCTGTGGTTATTTTTAATGCATGACCATTCTTTCCTATCACTTCAAGTCCTGTCAGTCCAAGGTAGTGAGAGTCTCCCCATGTCATGGTAAAATTCAGTTGCAGGCCTTAATAAAAGAATATAGATGTAATTTATCTACATTCTTACTAGTTTGAAGTAAGGAGAAAATATAAATGGTCAGCAGTCTGTATATTTTTTATAGTTTAAATAACTTTATATGCTGGATTTGGATAGTTCCTGGTCTGTCCCTACCTCCATGTAACAGCATTTTCTTTTAATGTGTGTTAGACCCTTTAGTGGGCTCCCAACACCTCGTTCGCTTTTAACTACACAATTCCTGATCAAGCACATTACCAAGTGTCTCATTACTGTGATTGCAGACTGACAGTAATTCAGTGACACATCTAAGCAGTTACATGACAGATTTTGTGATTATGCAGACACAGAGAAGACTGATTAGTCTGAAGTCTATCCATCATCTTGCACCAGCTAAATGACTACATAGATTCATATAAATCCAGCCTCTCATAAATCTATAAATTGTTAGAGTACACCAACTCATAGTTGAAGCAGAGAACAAATTTGGTTTACCAGTATTTTTAAATTACTTTCCTCACATCAGAACTGGACACATGGAAGTATTTAATGGGACAGCATCAGTAAAAAGCAGCAATATTGATTAGTCTGCATACCCAAAAAATAAATAGGAAACTGAGAAAACAGAAGGTTGTATGTTTATTTTCAGTTTCACCTGTTTTATGACTTACTGAAAAAATAGAAGACACAGATATAAAAAGTAATATTCCAATCTGGTCAGATTCCAAAAAAAATCCATCACTGTAAATTAAAAGTATCTTTCATTTCAGATGCTACAGAAACCTACAAATAATCAGGTTGGATAATTTCTAAAGAAGCACCAGCAGGCATGGTGCTCTGTAAAACAAACAAGATTAAGTCATCCAGCCCAAATACCTCTACATAGCTATTGCAAGTCTTGATATACACACAAATTCACTTGGGTGTAAGATCTCATTAGCATTTGCAAGGACAGGAAGAAATAAATAGTTTTGCCAGCTGACAAATTTGAAGTTCTGGCTACATTGATATTAGATACCATTCCCAGGACCACTGCTAAGACTGAACTTGCTCAGTGTTCAGGCCTAAAGAGTTCTCAGAAAAAATCCAGGTATGTTTCCAATGGAAAAGCCATAGTGGAGCAGCCATCCATACAAGGTTCAGTACTCACTCCACCATGGCAATGCCTTCAGAGAATCTGAAGATGATGCAGGGGGAAAGGGACCTCTGGAGGTGCCTAATGCAAGCCCAAACCCAGGGCATGTCCATCAGATCAGGTCTCTAAGGATCTTATGCAGTGGAAGTTTGCATATCCCCAGAGCTGGCAGATTTCAATCTCTCTCTCAATCCCTGTGACAGTGTTTGATTGCCCTCAGAGTGACAAAGATTTCCTAATACTCCAGTTCTGGGCCACCCAGGAGCTATCTGGACAATAATTTAAAGGTCCACAGAGAGTTAGCTTTGTACAGGATTAAGAAATCAAGTATTTTAAGCATGGATATAACATTCTGATCTAGCTTTACTTTAGGGTTTCCATTGTCAATTCAATTTGAAAAATTCATTCAGTCTACATAAATACACAGGATTGGGAGAGAATTACTGGGTAAGGGACACAGCTATTATAAATCCCATTCAGGGACTAGGCAAATGGCTAATGTTATTTTTCTGAGATTAAAAGCCAACTGTTTCAATATAATGTTGCAAATGCCATAGTAAATAAAGCTTTTGCCTTAAATATTCAATTCTTTATTCTAGAGCTGACATCTGTTACAAAATTCTGTAGAGTTCTGATAAATCAGATCCTCCTTGATAATATGTTGGGGGGGAGAGTGGTTAAGGAAGAATTAAGTATAAGAACTTACATTTTCCAGTAAATATTCCCATTTCCTTAGGTGTACATTCAGAGAGAGAGTCTGGTTCTTGAGCCTAAAAAGGAAGTCAACAGATGTAATGTTGCATATAGATTACAGACTGTTCATAAAGTGAATCCTTGTATATTGTTTCTTTGGTTTTTATTATGTCCAGCCTTTTAGATATCAAACTCCCCCTGGCCTCCTCACCCAGGCTGTCCTGCAAATAATGGAAAACATGCCACAAAATGTAGAAGATCATATGGATCCTCAGAAAATCAGGAGTATGAGGGTGGGTTTTTTGGTTAGTTCCTACAGAAATGTTGAATGTGACACTCTATACTGTGAGCTCAAAGAGGCTGAAATTCTTAAGTCACTCTTCTTTACCTGCACACTGCCACTCCCAAATGGTAACATGCTGGATTTGCAGTATGTTGCAAGCACATTGCAGAGACATGAAGTCTGGAAGGAAGTCAAGCCCAGAGAGTGGCACCACAATTCCTTCTCAAGAATTAAGAGGCAGAACAAACAAACAAACTTGCCCAAAACCTTGTGCTTGTTCTGTGAAAATTCTAATTAAAAAGAGCCTATGCTATTCAGCATAGCAAATCAGAGAGTGAATAAACAGAGACCGAAATTGGCTGATCACACTGGGGCAATCAGGGTAGTACAGACAAAGAAAAATGGCAAAGGCTTGCAGATAGGGTTCATTTCATTGAGTGAGTGTGATAAAATGGCTAATTCTGCTCACTGTGGGCAAATGCAACAATGCTACAGACGAGGAAAACAATCCTAACTTTACATATACCAGTACTGGGATCCAAAATTAATAATAACAGATTAGAATGACATCTTGGCATTCTCATAAGTAGCTCCATAAAAACATCAGCTCAATCCTCATTAGTAGTCAAAAATCCAAACAGGAAATGAGAAGTCCAGACTCTCTCTCTAGTTTAATTCATCATTAGAAGTAAACTTCCTGTCATCCAGAATACATCAAATGGACACATACTGTGCCTAAAAATAAATAAAAGACCTGTCAACTCTTTTCTCCTACTGTTGCTTTAGATCACTGACATCCTGGTTCTCATGTGTCTGTTCCCAGAGAGCAATATCCTTCCTGTGGCAGCAAATGTCCCTGTGGTAATTAAGGTGATTCAGGTGAAACAGATTAAGAAGTGCACACTGAAATAAATACACATACATAGGGAACCTAGAGAAGGTGGAAAATCCTTCCTATTGGGGGGTTTTCATGCAAAACAGTGACTCTGATGTCTGATTCATCTTCCTCAGTCAACTTTAAAAGACCAGCTTGGGAATTAAAATTTGTAACTTTACAGAAAATCAAAACCCAGGGGCACAATAAACTTACTGGGTTTATACATTGCAAAATAATGCCCTCCCTTGCAGATCATAAACCACCTGTGCCAGCCACTTTATCACCTCTTTTCTCCCTTCCTTGTCTACTCAGATTCCTTCCTTCCACTAGTACCCACTCTTTTCTTTCAGATATGGTCTAATTTTATACTATTTCAACCACTTCTTCCTGTCAACATTGTCCTACCTGTGTTCTCTGACTCTTATGGCTAAAATAACCCAGCAACATAGTGCAGGAGTTATTGGAAAAGCAATAAAATTAGGAAGTATTACCATGGTCCTACACCTGACCATACTGGACAGCACCTTCTCTGTAAGGAATAACTGAAGTAGGACTAACTTCTGGAAAAGAGAGATTTAAAAAACTCTAAAACAAGGGCATAAATCTCTTGAGTGGCTTGAAGAAAGGAATGGGGAATAGTTGTTTAGTTTCTTCCAACACAAAAACGAGAGGACATTAAATGAACCTAGAGACAAACAGAAGTTCTTTGCTGGGCAACCTGCCACAGAGCATTGTAAATTTTAGAAGTGCACACGGGTTCAAAGAGCTAGTGGATGAATTAATGCAATAAAGATCTGTGGCAGGATACTAAACACAGAGGTTAAGTGAAAAAGTCCTCACAAAACACATTTCTAAGGGCTGGAGGAGTGTTTCAGAGAAACACTAATGCACGTTTGTGCTATTCTCACATTCTCCCTAAGCACCTACTATTGGGCAGAGCTGAATCAACTGCACTCATTACAATTCTGATTTGCTGTAAAAGTCAACATGTTAAGGATTACTTAATTCATGGGGACAGACAGATGACTATGGATAACACTGACACAAAAGACACTTCTGCAAGAGCTTCTGAAAAGTTTTGCAGTAAAACACCATTTCATCTACTGAACAGGGAATAAGGGTAGAATGATCCACAGTAGAGACTGTTCAAACCCAATACTGGTCTGACAATGTTATGCTGGGGAAGACAAATTGCCCAGCAGATCTGGCAGCATAACCAGCCCTCTACAAAAATCAGCAAATATACAGTGACAGGGAGATCGATGGCTCAGTCACAATAGCTTTTGTTATTCCACTGCTGATACAGCACATTGCATAGAACAGGGGTATGAAGGGCATCAGAGATGAACAGCAAAATGAAACGGAGAGATTAAGGACCACACAGTCCTAGGCCATGCTTCTGCCATCTAAGAGGTCCTGGTGAATGCTCACAATAAACAAGTGACCAAGAAAAGAAAGGTGAACTTCAAATTGTGTTCATGATATCCTGCACTGCATAAGGAGTCTGAACAGTTTGACACCATATGCAAAGATGGGACCAAAATTACTGGAGAAGTCCAAAGGTTAGAGACAGTGACTCATGATCTTAACAGTCAAATTTCAGTGTCATTGAATTTCCCCTTGTCATGTAAGGCCCATGAAAGAGAACAAGACAAACAGGGTTTGACAACCACACAAGGCTCACTAGGAACCACATATCCCTGGGAGCAGTTTAGCTGGACCAGCTGGAATTTGGATTGATTCAGCTTTGCATCTCCTCACAGACTCACAAGAGTGTGTACCCCAGAGACAAAGAACCCCATTGATGCCACGGTAAATGCTTATGAAGATTTTGAGAAAGTAAAAAGATTTTAAGGAACTTTAAGATCAACATCTGCCTCACACCATCTTGACGAGAAAATCTTGCAGAATCTTTGCTCAGACACAGGACTGTTGGGCTGGAATGGTACAAGACAAGACTCCAGTGCTTGAAAATAGCCTTCCTCCAAAGAGTAAAATACTTACTGCACAGAATAGAAAAGGGGCATTTTTCTGCTGCAAAATGCACAAAAGCCTGTGGAGATATTAGTCAAAAAAAGAGAGGAAAAATAAGTGGAGGGTGGACAGGAAGAGATCCTTCTCATTGAAGACACTTAATTTGTGGAGGAAGAAAATAGCAAGGATACATTCTGTATAGAAAATATGGAAAAATCTTTGATTTGGAGTGACAGGAAGCACAGCTAATCATTATATGAGTAACTTTATGTATCACTGGCAGTGCATAAACCTTCAGGAGTACCTAAATCAAAAAGAACTCCCTCTAATCTCTGTCCAAGTAAGTAAAGGGAAAAAAGCTAAAATAGCTTTCCTGGTAGGCTCATTAATTAGTCAGGGAAACCAAAATTTGGAGGAACTTCTGGGATTTAAAAAATCACATAAATTATTGAGCTGGTGAAAAAAACTCTTCAAATTAGTCATAGTTGTATTAGTTCTTCTGCAGAGTTTTATTCCCCCGTGGAATTCTATCTATTACTTCCATGTCATGTTGCAGAAAGACAATTTTAGAGAGTTCTGAATGCAGTGGCCCCTACCTGTTGCTCCTCTATTCTCAACCCTGCTTGTGTAAAAGGTCTTTCATCTCCCTCCCTGTCAGCAGTTGTTGGCCTCTTCAGCTCTTCCTCGTATCTCAAGGAGCTGCCATTTTCCATGTCTCCATCATATGTCTCATCATAGCAGTATATAGCTTCAAGAATATCATCATCAGTAGTGAACAATATTGTATCCCCAAAGTGCTCTGGAGCTGAAGGCAACACACAGAATTAAATGGAGAAATAATACAAAAGAATATATAGTGTGATAAAAGTTATTTTCGGTCCTTTACATTTAATTTGCAGCAGTATTTAAAGATAATATATGATAAATTGATACTGGCTACTGATAGAATTAATATTTCACACTCAAACTTCTACTGCATGGCAGAAAAGCCTAGAGAATTCAGTTAAACTTTGAATACATATAAAAGACAATGGGAAAAAAGCTTCTCCATCACCTTTTCCAAAAGGCATTATATGTGAAAACAAGTAAAAAGCTGCAACTTTTCAATTTCTAGGGACTATCTGATATTATTGAAACACAGACTTGATGTTAATACATGGTTAAGAATGGAGATTAGCTCTACATGCTGAAAAAAGCCACAATATCAGTGAGGAATGCATTAATGGGCTTTGCATTACATTTTCAAATTCAATATTACAGAAAGTGCTCGCTTGCTTTGAAGTGAAAAGTGATAACAAACAAGGCAAATGCATTTGTTTGCATTGTACTGCTGTTTCCAGAGAGAAAATAAGACAGGATAGGATACCTCCAGCCAAGGTTCCCGAAGCCTTCACAATTTCTCCTTTAAAGATGCATTGTTCATCTAACAGCATGACAATGTCTTTCACACCTCTGAAAGAGTGTATGCGAGATTTATTGTAATTCCAAACCCTAATCATAGCTACCTGACAGGGATTCACAAAGTCAATAAAGATAAAGTGAGGTTTCCCAGGGGTAAAGGGTGCCAGCCAGAGATGCATATCATCCTGTGTCCGATTTACCCCATCCATTAGGTTGGTGATTATTCTGGGATCATTTCCATAAGATGGTAAAATATTTATATCAGGTGGTTCAGCTGTTATTTTTGCAATCTGAACAGGCTCTCCTTTAGAACTGAAAACTTCAATTCCATTAAGACCAACGTAATGTCTGTCTCCCCACGTTGTTCGAATGTCTATCACTAAGTGCTGCCCATAAGGTAAAACAGGGATTTTAAAATCATTTCCATCATATGCCTCCACAGGATTTTCTTCTTCTTGCCTCTTTGGTAGTGTTTGTAGCCCCTCTTTTCTCATTTGCTGATATTCTCCAGCCCGGTTGATTTTCTGTTGATGGAGAAACTCATCAAAGATATCCCCTTGAAAATCCATGTTAGAGATTCGGCCACGATGGGAATAATTAAACTTCACCAAGGAGTTCCAGGACTCCTGCAGAGTGTGTTCTTGTTCACTGCACCACTTCGCTCTAGAGGTTGCTTTGTCCTTGATGGAAAAGTCTTCATCTGAAAACAATATTACAATGGCATTTAATGTATGAACAGAACTGGGAACAAACCATTAAGACACGGCCTTTCCAGAATTATGCTGGTCATATTCATGTCCCTTACTGTGAAATTCTCTCACAGTAGCACTTTTATATTGCCTCCTATTATGAAGGTACATGTCCCAGTTTCCCTTCCACATTTAGACATAATGAAAATAATCACTTTTAACTATTGAAGAGCAGAGCTCAGGCCACGATACAAACTGCAACTAAGTTTGAGGCTGCAGATTCTTGACTCAACCCTTAAAGAAATTGGGATTTTGTCCAGTGATACTTATTGTGTGGCTGTCACAACAGGCTAAATCATCTGTCTGCATTTCTGCAGATCTTTCATACAGCTGGAAATGGGTGAACTGGTCAATGTAAGGCATTACAGAGAAAAGCTGGTGCTTCCTCTCAAAATCAGCCACATGTATATAAAGAAAAGTGGTGAGAAAAGAAATAGGTTCAGCTTACAAGGAGGATGAGGCGAGTGTTGCATTCTATGCAGGTAATGTCCAAATATTTTTCTCACTTTTCAGCAAGTGTGAGATGTAGAAGGTGGATAATAGCAAAGTATCTAGTGGGAATGCAGGGAGGACAACAAATTACAGGGGCACAGTGGAAGTGAAGCATGTTCTCCTTGTAGCTGCACTGGGGAGCTGCTTAATTTTCATCTCAAAACAATTAAGAACAGATAATAACAAAGATTTTCAATAAAATGTATTTTCTTCAAATAAATAAAGAAGAGGAAGTGGAGTATTAAAGAATTTCAGGCCCATGGGCCAGATTTTACTTCCGTACAAAGTCCTTGGGTGGCTACTAAAACAAATGGTTATCAAGAATAAATGCCAATTGCCATAAAATGCAAAATAATGTTTTCCCAAATGACTGCTCAAGACTTGACTTTTAACTGTGTTTTTGGAAATTCACTGGAAAGAGGCAATGTTCCTAATGTATAATAATCACAGTGGGGACATGTGAGATAAAAATAAGAATTTTAAAGCAGATGGGAAACTACCTGGAAAAGGGTGGTCTTCCAGAATGAAAAGTTGGAGACCAACCTGGCCATTCCTCCTTACTCCACAAGGGAAATACAGATGTGAAGTAAAGGTTCATATTTCAGAGAACATCAGCCATTTTTAAGTCCCTTTCCTGCCCAAACCACTGTCAGTACAGATACCCAAGGGGTGAGTGATCCCAAACAGTACACCCCAGAGCCCCACAGCCTACCTGGACAAGATACTGTATATATATATATATATATTTACCACTGTAAAATGTCAAAGCCTGAAAATTTCAGGAGGAGCAGAATACAGAAGACTATTCGACATCCATTGACTTTCCTTTCTAGAGAGTTTTTCCTTTTTCTTTTCTGTTAAAATTGATTTTTAAATGTTAAGTACTTCAAAGAGTCCAGAGATTACAATTCTGAAGGGAGGTTAAAAGGTTTCTAAGCTACATTAAGGAGTGACAACTGAAGAAGTGGAGCTCTGAAAGGAAAGCAGAGATGGCCCAAAAGCAGAGGCCAATGGCTGAAGGCTTACAGGGTTTGACATTTTATTTCAGAATCTGAAATGAATTATTTATTAATGACACCTCAAACTTCCAACTCCCCTTTGGGTTTAGAAGGAGTGTCTTGAACCACCTTGTCCTGCTTCTGATGGCAACACACACCAAACAATTCCTCTCAAAACTTTACTAAACTACATTTTGGGCAAAGACTACCTTGAAAAAGAAACACCTTTCTTCTCCCTATGTCGTGTTAATCTCTTTTTTACTCCCTGCAGTTATAAATAGCAATCATATTTCCATGCTGCAATCACATGCTTCATTTCCCAAATCATCCTAAAAGCTCTCTTCTGTATCTGTTCCACTTTGTAATCAGCTTTCCTGAAAATGGATGAGCAGAGCTGCAGTTTTCCAACTGATATCTCACAAGTGCCTGTGCTGAGACATTCACATTTCCCCAACCATCCCAAATGCCTCTGCTGATACATCCTGGGAGTGCAAAGCTCCAATCATGCCTGCATCACACCAGCTCTTCACAGTCAATCTGCCATCAACTACTCAACCATGATCCTTCTCTTCCTTGATCATTTGCAATTGATGATTACTCAGCTTACAACTTCATTTTTGGTTATTAGTCCCCAAGTGAGCCTGAAGCAGTGCTATTGAATTGCATTCCATTGCTCCAGTCCTCAAGTTCACTCTTCTGTGAGTCCTTCAATCTTCTTAACTCATAATAACCCAAATTATATGTTATTTGCTAATATTATCAGTGTGCTTCCATCATTTCCTTTGCACATTAAACTGGTTATGAAAGAAAAATTGATGTTTTTATAGCAACATTAACTCAAGACAAGCACAGATGTGCTATTTCTAATTTCTGTTGTTCTTATTCTTCATTTAGTGACCAAGCTGTGCGGTGACATGGATTTGAGACTCTGCAGCCTTCTCTTTTTCACACACTTCTATTGGGAAACTGCACTTTCATTCAGCCCCATGCCAATTAAAATCCACCACTCTCAGGGAAACACTTAAAACTGTTTCCCTGTTGTTAAAGCTCACTCACCTCCACTTTGAAGATGGCTTTACCCTGCACAGCAAAGTACAGAGAGAACAAAAGCTGCTGGATGGCTGCAATTTTCTCAGGGACAAAAACATACTGGGAGCTTTAAGCACCACATGAAATAACCTGCTCTGAGCAAAATTAGAGGACACTATATAAATCCATGATGACCCCTTATACTTTACATGAAAACTCTGACATTGTTTCCATTTTTACAACTGAACAGAAATTCCAAGATGGGAATTATTTACATCTTCCATAATGTTAAGGTTTGAATTACTTCCCTATTTTTCTCTCCTTTGAGGTATAATTCCAGATGTAATGATGAAACTGTTGTTTTCTCCACAGAGGGTCAGAGAAGGAAAAACTCAAACATTCTAAGTTTAAAAAGAACCATTTTCCTTACCTCTATCTGAAAAAAAATCATGCAGTACCTGCTACAGAGTTTGAACTGCATTTAGGCATTTTTCCTGTCCCTAATGACCATTACTTTAATGTAGACACCCAAATTCACTACACAGCAAATGACACTCTCATGTAAATTGTTTTGATGCTAAATCACCCCAAAAATTTCAAATCATAATTTTGTAACATCTTATTCCAATTCCCTGGGTCCTGTTGTCCTTGTTCTACCAGACTCTATTTGTCTGAGACAAGATATTGAATGCTGAAGAATTACAGAATGCCAAAGAAGGTTCCAAAAAAACAAGAGTCAGAGTGATATAGTTTGAAAAAGGGGAGATTAAAAATATCTCCTGAGCAATGGAAATTTGGTTAAAAGAGAGACCAAGTAGAACCTGTGAGTAAGAAATTCTATTCTTCTGTTATTTACAGTTGTTAAATATAAAAATATTACCCCAAGGCCAGAAAGTTTCATAGCCATGGATTGTCAGAGGTTGGGAGAGAGCAGCAGCTTCAGAAGTTACCCAATTCTCATACTTTTCCCTAGGGACACACTGCTGGCTCCTGCCAGAGGCAGAACACAGCTACATAAACCTGGAGCCTCCATCTTCAGCAGAATCCAAGTGAACTAAAAAAGGTTTGGAGAGGGATGACAAAGATAATCAAAAAGCATGAAGCTGGTAACAGCTGAAATAACTGGAAAACTCTTCATAAATAAACAAGACGTCTGAGGGAGAGGTTTGTAAAGTCATGAGCAGAGAAGGGAAAATAAGGGCAGGTTTCCATTCACTCTGAATATAAATAGATTCAGCATATATTCTCACTGAGAAAGACACAAAGCTACTACACAAATAAACTCTGTAAATTTGCTCACTACCTTGAGGACACACTCTTCTTTATTTTTTTTTGCAGATTTTAATTGATATTAGCAAACATTTCCTGTCTGCATGACTATCAATTCTTAGAACATAATTTACTGAAATTTAGTCTTCCATCTGCTCCAAATAAATTAAAACCCACTAAATCAGAACATGTTTTTCAGAAGAGTATTTCACATCAGGTGTAGGACAAGGAGACAGATTCTGACTATTATTGTAGTAGGAATGAGGAAAATACCACAACCAGCAAAACTAAAACCTCCCTGTCCATACCTCCAGGAATCTCTAGAGGTCCCTTCCCACCTAAATGAGCTTGTGCTTCTGCAAAATGGAGAAGAGGTCAGCACTCGCACCAGGGTTGCTATTGTGAGCTCCTACCTTTCAGAGCAGAATCATCTCCAAGATTATCTATAGTGTTTAATCCCAGCTTTTTAGCACATCTGACACTTCTCCTTCCACTTGTAGGGTACTGTGAGCTGCAGCAATTTCTGTTAGAAAGCTGCTCCAAAATGTCCAAGCCCACATCACCATTTTTTCTGGTCAGCATTTGTGAGCTCTCATCTCCACTTGCATTCCTACTACTGGGTCTTCCCAGTTCATTCCTCTGACATTTGACATCCTCATTTGTCAGATCTGAAAAGTTTTTCATGATTCCATCTGACTGTGTTTGAAATCTCGAGCTTAAATTACGTTCTGTAGCAAGCCAGGAAGGCTTCTGCTTACTAGGAGTAACTTTATTGTCCTCTGTCACTTGGGAAGATGACTGTAACCAAGATGGAATTGCAGCTGTGGAATCAGACAATTTTCTTCCTGTTAACTTTTCCATTTGCTCACTCAAAGGAAGTTCATCATCAGACTGAGTGTGCTCTGTAACTGCTGGTTCTGCTGAATTCTCTTTGGCATCTTTTATACAAACTTGAGATGGCAATGCTTTTAGATCATCCTCTAACTCAGACAAATTTTTCTTTGTAAAGCTGATTGAGTTCATTTTATGCTCAAGATCTTCTTCTGGCAGAGATTTCCAGCTGAGTGAAGTACTGTTTGATTCTGAGCATTTAAAATGTAGGTCTGCTTTCCTGCCTGTGACTGCAGGTGCATTTATTTCTTTCCTTTCACTTGAGGGAGATGCAGAGATATCTTGCTTATGATCTGTAAGGTCAATTGTAGTGCTATGGTCAGCAAGGAGATCTCCAGAGGCTCTCCCTAATTCACCATCAAATATAAGGTTCTCATCAACATATATCTTCACCTTCTTTGCTCCAACATCAAGGTCCTACAAAAATAAAAGTATGAAGAATTCCATTACGCTTTCAAGCATTAGGTATCACTGTTCTTGGACTCTGACATTTGAACACTTAATCAATAGACAGATGAAAACAATTAAACCTTGTGTCAGTAACATGCTTTTGACTACTTTTTAATCTAAAGCTCAAACAACTGCAAAATGCTGTGGAATATTTAAGATTTTATTTAAAAGGACTGAGAACCCTGCTAGACACCACTATGAACCATTCTGTCTGACAAGGCTTGATTATTTAGAAAAGCTTGAGGGAAGAAGCCTAGATTAAGGATAATTATATTTGATCAGGGTATAAATTTCAGAGGCACATTTTGTTTCAGAATCTGTAAGACTCATCACTTTCATGACATGTTCCATAGTGAACAACCACGCAGATCAAAGCCACTGGAGTTAAAAAGACTCACAAAGAAATACAGAGCTAGAAAGGACAGCAAAAAAAAAAAAATCATCCAGTCCATCTTTTTCCACTGAAGAATGTAAAATAAACTGTATGATTGTGAAGAAATCTGTTTTTAACAGTTTTCAACTAATCTGCCTTGATAGCCTACTCCAACACTTAACTAGCCTTTTAAAGAGAAGGCCTTTATCTCAGACACAATTCTGCCACTCACAATTTTATCTCTATGCTCTCCTTCTCTGTGGCATCCACCAATACCTGATTTTTTCATTCCATTGAAGTTGGA
This sequence comes from Serilophus lunatus, assembly GCA_013399895.1. Classification (NCBI taxonomy): domain Eukaryota; kingdom Metazoa; phylum Chordata; class Aves; order Passeriformes; family Eurylaimidae; genus Serilophus; species Serilophus lunatus. The sequence goes on from VXBA01003135.1 coordinate 1,489,561, forward strand.
ACTAATGTTCTTTCTATTCTCTTCACCATTTCGATCTAACCTTTTCTCCCTCTTGACAAAAATACCATTATCTTCAAAGAAAATATAGAAGATGAGACAAAATCCATCTCCTTTCTGTTCTCTAACTTTCAGTAACATGTCCATCTCGTGGTCTTTCAAAGACTCTCTGTTCTTTCCTTCTTTTCAGGAAAACTAAGAAGCTTTTTATGAAAGTAAGACATTTCCATTTCATCCCTCTTGCTCATCTCCTGGATGCCAGTTCTCCTTGAATACTGATGCAAATCTTCTTCTGCTCCCACTCTAAACCAGTTACTCCTTCATCTACAAATGTCTCTATTTTTTCATTACTGAAGGTATAAGGCTTACAAGTCTTTGTAGCTTCCTTCATGTTGCTTTCCAAACAATAACATGTATGAGGCAAAAAATGCCTTATGGTCCTACACATTGGAAAAGCAGAAGAGGCAGGGATAACAAGAAAGCCACAGCTGAGGGAGGGAAGCAGGTGTAGGAATGTAAGACACATTCCTGACAGGAAAAGATAACCTTCACTAACTTCTCAGGGAACAGCTGTAAAACCAGTTTAATTGGCCATTATGGCCTGGCTGCCTGTGGAACTCCAAGAGCATCATAAAGGGCTGTAAGCCTGTACTGATGCATTTGGCCATAAAAATGGTACTTTTTCTCCTTGAATGAGGACACTGCTGGATTGCTCTAACTGGGAATCAAAACACCCCAATAATTATATCTATTAAAAACTACCCACATGGCTTTGCCTGAAATTATTATGGGAAAGAGAAAGACTATCAGGATGACCCAGTAATGTTATTTTAGTGATGTCTGATTGTCAATGCCCTCCTTAAGTGCTAGAGATATTGGAGATTCATAGTTGAATTTGGGATAACACCACGTTTCTACATAATGTCTCAGCCTCTACCGCTGTTAGGAACACTCAGCCCTTAGTTCTGCATTTTTAACTGGAAACAGAAAGAAATTGCATGAAGTCATAGAAATACACATATACAATGGAACAATATTTCTCAATGTCATCTTTTTAAATTAAAATCAACCTCTAAAGAACAAACTGTTTTGAAACTAATCCCACTCCACTCACCAGTACCAGAGGAGGACAGAAAACATAATGAAAATGAGATGGTGGAGGTCATTCTCCCTGAAAGAGGGACAGTCAAGCCCAGAGAAGGGCCAGTCACTTCAAAATTACTCTTTCAGTCAGGGAAAAGTCCTCCTGCTCTCTGATGCTTTGGAATGTCTGAGATGAGTACTGTAGGAAGTAAAAGAGGTTTCTGAAGTGTATCAAGATGAACCAGCCAAAGCTACAGGTACTTCTAAGATAATAGAGACAGACTGAACTGGGGCAGGCATTAGCAACAGCTGATAGCTCAGAAAAACCATCTATTCATGAACAACCAGCAAAAGAGCTAATGAAAATCTTTGCACCAAAATCCTAAGCAGACTGAGCCTCAGGGAAGAAAAATACGACAGATCCCAGAGACTCCAAGAACAAACATATGCAGGCACAAGACCAAGAACTGCTCTTTTTCATTCCCTCCCACCCCTCTTCTGAGCTTTCAGTTGCTTAGTGATCTGTTCTGGTGGAGAAGATTGACACCATGGTTTAGTTTCCCTGGTACCACTGCTCAGCTCTCCTCGAGCATGAGGAGGCTGGAAAAATCCCTTCCATGTGAGTAATTCCAGCCTGTAAGCAAACACTCGATACTTCATCCAAGGCAGGGCTTTTTTCCTCCTGGAAGATTAATTAAAATGGCACAATGTCTCAGAATAAGCAAGTAGGTATGATCACTGTCAGAAAGAAAGAAAAAGACAGATTTTGTGTCAATAATTCTACAGTTTCTCCTCATGTTCCTTCCCAGCTTGCACCTTCAGCCCTCAGAGTGCCTGCTGGGATAGTGCCTCTCAATTAGAGAGGAAGGATGGCATTTCTGGCCATTTCAGTGATATTTGAGCACAAAGGACAAAGCTTAAAACCAGAGGCACTTTTCTGAGAATTACCCCTGGATAAAAGACTTGAAATTGCTTCTGCCTGCCTTCTCACAGAAGTGTGAAACAGAAGGAGCAATAGAAAAGAAGACAAGAATTAGAAGAAAAAAGTTTTTCTATAAAACTATTTGTGTTGCAACAAAGCTGCTGCACCCTCACAGACAATGTACCCCAGTGGTGCACTGAAAAACCCAGCACCGAAAAATCCCCAACTCAAAATAGAATGGACTTGAACATATGCACAGGAGGAACACACATACAGGCAGTCACTTGAAGATTAATCGATTGGAGAACAACTAAGGCCTTACGGCATTTAAGTATTGATTCCATTCACAGATTTGTGAAGGCACAGCACAGACATTATATTGGATCTTACAAAAACGGTTTTAATAGCTTCGAGTAATGATGCAATTTCAAGACTGTAGCAAGTACTTATAAAATATCTGACTATTGCAGACAAATTTGAAAAGAATTGGCTGCCCTTACTTAGACTTGTTCCCTTCGTGCAGACTAAAAATGACCTCCTGTTTCACAGATCTCATCTGAAGTAAATAAAGCCAAGATGAAGCATCCTCTGGCACCTTCCCTGCAATTCAGTGAATCAAGGAATCTATGACAATGATGTCATCTGACTTTTATAGCTTCCTTCAGACATAATTTTTTGCCAGTTTTTGGAAGAAGTACTTGAGCACCTCTGGCTTAGGTGGTGTTTGAGGGAAAGAAGGCAGTGAAAATTATTACCAAAATCCACACAGAAGTCTGGCCCTGGACTTACATGAGCAGCTGGAAAAATGTTAGCTAATTGTATTTTGGGGTTTTAAACTTCTGAGACAAAACTTCCTCATGAGAAATTCCAGAACCAGGCAGAACTGCTTTGTATTATTCTTTCACCTTAAGGATAACGAGACAAGTCTTTAATAAAGTTTAAAGTGCTGCACTTCCACCAAAATCCATGGGATTATACAGCCAATGGATTTTATAGATTGCCTCATAGCAGTTTATTAAAAAAGCAGTGCCTCAAAACACAGACTTACATCTTTGTGTACTTCCTGCATTATATGCAGTAGGTTTGGTAACAAATCATACCATTACCTCCAAGAACAGCAGGCCCTTTCACACACTCTAATGATGATGGAACATTCTGTGGACCACGTTTTAGTGGAAAAAGCTATTAAAGTTCCAGGAAAACAAATAAAAAATCATGTAATAGTGAATTTGTTTGATCTGTCCCTTCCATGGTCACTTCCATATGGATAAATTAACATATGTGCTTATATAAGAACATGGATGAGAGCAAAACCAGAGGGATAAACCCTCTTATTTTTAATCCAGGACAGTAAATCCTCTTTGATCCACTACCTGGGATTTCTTTCTTAACATTGCAGTGAACAAACAAGAATAATTTTCATGGTGACATTCAAACACACAAACAAGAGACCATCTGCTACCTGCCATGATATGCCTCTGTTACAACAGTAGATTGTTTTATTATGAGCACACAGTAGTGGACTTTTTAATTGTCCCTGGCCATGGCAGGGGGGCTGGAACTGAAGGATCTTTAAGGTCCTTCCAACCCAAACCATTTTATGATTCTAATTAAAGCGACAAACCCAAAATTGAGCAACAGCCAGACTATTTATATTTATAGACATGAGAAAACACATATTTAAACGTATTTATATTTTGATAAAACAACTGAAGGTCTGGAATATTAAGATAAATTTACCTGGGTAACTTTATTTGTCACCATAGTAAAGGATTAAGTGATAGAATATGGAAGACCTTTATTAGGTCTTTAGAGATCTTCAATAGCTTTGAAAGAAAATGCTCATTGTGCCTATGAAAACATTAGCATTACGTTGTTACCACTTACAATTAAGACCAAAGCAAATTTCACAGCAGACAGGGACATCTCACAGCTCCTATTTTATTAGAGAAAATAGTATCCAGTTTTACTTCATGCTTTTAAAAAGAAGATCAAACTGAACTTCCCTAGTCAAGGTAACGCAAACATACAGAGGAGTTGAGAAAAGGCTACTTACACTGGGAGTTGTTGTGTTGTAATTCCAGATCTTGATCTTGGATATACCAAAGCCACGTGACCGGGTGAGATTGCGGATAACAAAGTACAGTTGGACGGGCGGGTGGAAAGGGCACATCCACAGCAAGTTTTCCTTTGTGAGTTAAAAACATGTATAAGCAGACTAACACCCTTCCTCCTTCATCAGGGTGTTTTAATTAACTCCCCACCCCACGGCACAATATGCACTGGTTAGAAAACTCAATAAAATCTGCTACGTAAGAGCGAAACCTTAACCTTGTTTCCCAGCAGTAAATGCGACTCTCCTGCCCGTAAGACAGCTCCCAAGAGCCTGACAATGAGATAAAGGTCAGCTGCTCGCTGTCCCAGTGAGGCATCTGCACACTCACAAACCACAGGCAGCCTGCCCTGCTTTGGAACCACAGGGTCAGAGCAAGCCCAGTCTATTTTAATCAAATTAATCAGCTTTGCTGGCACTAGAGGGGATCACTGAGCACAATGGACACTGTGCAATCATTTTATGATTTCTTCAAGTGCTTACACTTCTGGTTTGTCCCCTTATTCTTATAGAATTTTATTTTATTGCCTCTACTTTAATGAGGCTTTGCAGACATCCAGCTTCACTTGCAGATCTATTCCTTAGTGCTATAAAGAACTCTACACTTGAAATTTTCAAACACTCCCCAAAAACTCTCAACATAAATTTTACATACAGATGGCAATCAAGAGACTTAAAAATACCAAAATATGCCTAATTCTGGACATTGTTAAGAACTGCTACCTCTACATATTCAGAAATGGAGGAAAAGGATCAAAAACCAGAATGATGAATATTAAAATACTTGATGTCAAATGTTACCCCCAAACAGGTTCTGAACAAGGGCACAAAGTCAACCCACATTCAGGTAACATTTCAATGATCTGAGATTAGGAGATAAATTAGCTTCCCTTCTGTAAAATAGGTACACAAACAATATTTTTCCACATCATTTCACTCTGAAGCCAGTCTTTCAGGTTTTCCTGAAGGCAGTAACCAGTAACCTTTCCTACTGACTACTTTAGCTGTGTGCCTAAAGATGGTGTGGACAGAGCTCTGCAGCCTGTTCAAAGACATCCTGAATAGATCCACTTCTCACAGTGGTCATCTCCACATGCCACACACTAATGGGTCACGATGTCACTGCCCAGAAGCCTCTCAAAAAGCTTTGGGAGATTGTGTTGTCAGTTGTTGACCGTTTAATGTCAGTCTGGGGCATAAACAGTGACAAGGGTGCCAGACAGGTTGAATCCTTTCTACAGAAGAAAAGAAAGACACCTCTTAACATCAGAGAAATGAAAGACAGTTCTAAAATCAGTGTGAGCTCAACTCCAGGGTCAACTTCAAAGCTGGATCATGTTTTTGAAGTCATACTATCAACAAGAGTGGTTAAAAAATAATTTCCCAGCAGCAGACAACATTTGATGAGCAATCTACCCGCAGAGCTCCCAGCCAGGACCTGATGCCCCAGAAATCAATAGTTTCTGGGGTGCACTGATAGCCAGAGGTGCCTTCACAGGAGGGTACCTGATTCAGCAGGAAAGAATTGTTCATGCTTCTCATTGGATTCTCTGTAAAGTTGCACATAACCTTCCAAAAAACAGAAGGTACATCAGAGCCAGGCTGAGTATTCTCTCTTGAGTTGACAGGCATACAGATCATTTTGCTTACCAGTGGAAATACCAGCTTAGGACTGGGCTACACAAACTTACAGGTGCTACAGTCCCTGTCAGCACATTAAAGATCTGACACCAGAAACTGAAGGCACCTTGATGAATCCATGCCAAAACTCATGAGACTGTGAAGACTCTCATGTTTTATCACAAAGACCAAAGTGATTTCTTTGCCTTCACATGATGTGCTTGGGTCTGGGGTTACTGTCTTTGCAACTAGAGCTGAAAAATTTAGCCTAAAAATTCTTCGAACCATGAGGGCGAACCTGATGTGCTAAGGAGTGGGAGTTACATTTCAAGTGGACCAAAGGAAAAAGGGAAAGTCTTATATTTTGTGGGAGACTGGCCCCAGACATTTGTATTGTGTGGGTGCTGAAGGTGCACCTGATGAAGAGTAGAGGAAGGCACAGGCAGTATGAAGATGAATGATGTTGGTCTGAGGGTTCACCACTGTGAAAGAATACCTTCGTTAGATATTTATAAAATTAGTTACTTGTCCTTCTTATACTGAGGTTTAAAAGACCTATATATGCATGTAAGAATGAAAAAGGTTTACAGAAAACAATTGTAATAAAATTCCTAATCTATGTCTTATCAAGCATTATCACGGAATCTCAGAGTGGTTTAGATTGGAAGGGACTTTAAAGCCCATCCCATCCCACCCCCTGCCCTGGGCAGGGACACCTCCCACTGTCCCAGGGGGCTCCAATCTGGCCTTGGACACTCCCAGGGATGGGGCAGCCACAGCTTCTCTGGGCACCCTGTGCCAGGGCCTCCCCACCCTCACATGGAACAATTCCTTCCTTATCTCTAATCTGAATCTAGTGAGTTGAGAGCATCTGATGTTCTGCCAGGCATTTTTTTTCTTTTACAGTATATCACAAAGTACAAGGAAAAAGGCAATTTAAGTGCTCTTCTTAAAAGTCTGCAAGTGTAATAAATAAAGTAATAAAATAAAATCCCTGATCTTCAATAAGATGTATCATTTATTCTCAAATGTACACCTAAATGATCAAAGATGGAAGTGTTTAAACCATGGCAAAATGAGTTTTCCACATAACTAGTTTTCATGTCAATTTTTCATTCTGTTGAAAATATTAGTTGCTTGGAGATTGATTCATTTCTTGCTATTTCTAATGCACCCATAATCTTTCCTGAAATGTACACAAACTGGAAATGCTGCTCTGGCTTCTGAAGGAATCTCCAGTTCAGGTATCACACACCCAAATTCTAAGACTATGTTCCCTGTCCAGATTGCATCTTGGATGCAATACCTCTCCAGCTTCAAGAGAGGAGATTACAGTGTCACAAATCAAAGGAATATATTAATCAATGAAATATAAAACCTCATTACTTAAGAATAATGGGATATATAAATACATGAGTAATGCCAAGAATAACAGGTTTATAATGGCTTAATGAATGTATTACTACATAATTTATAATTATCTAGAGAGTCTGAGAGTCACTACCACTACTACTACTACTGTGTGTCATGTGCCAGAAACACATCCTACATAGGGGAATGCATATTTAGACACCAAACTACAATGTTCAGGAGACACTATGAAAGATGTTTCAAGTAAAAATATTTGTCTGGAAATAATATTCCACACTGAGTTTCAACTAAATTTCAAAATACCGCATGTTTGCTCTTCTCCTACTCTCATATTAAATTCATATCAAGCACCTGAAAGAAATTAGCTGTGAAGATCCTATACCTTGAGACCACAAGAATTACTTTAGTTTAACAGCAGACACACTGTAAAAAGGTGGAATTCATTGTTCTTAAAGTTTTGTGATCTCACTCTACAGCACAATACTTAAAACCTGAATGTGTTCTTTTACCCAAGACAATGCCACAGAGTTAATATATATGGAGGCAGCTTCCTCTTTCCAATTGCTTAGTTCAGTAAGTCAAGCAAATTAATCAAAGACTATTCTAAAGCAAAATTATAACTGAATACCAACATCTTGGACAGCAGAGATGGATTTGTTAAAAATAAAGCAATATTTGTAGTTCTCTAAATTATTGGCTAGTTGTTAAGCAGTCAGGTTCAAAATGCAATCATGCTTCTGGACAAAAAACCTGGTGATAGAGTATTATGGAAATATCATAATGAGAGATTTTAACATCCAGGATTAAGGTATCTTACATTTAAGTTCTTATTGACCAAGCAGCACAAATCCCCTGGGTTGTCAGCATTTCGAATGTCCACATCATGAGGAGACACAAATATCTTCTCGTTGTGTAAATCAAAGAATTCCACCTGGCTCAGGCCCACGTTTACTGGATTTCCCCAGTTAGAAAGAAGTTCCATGGTCACATAAATGGCATCATGAGCTTCCACACTGGTTGTCATCTGGACCAAAATGAAATATGGAAAAAATGTAAGTGACAAACCAATGAAACTTTGAAACAAAACAAATACCGTTAAGATTGCAATAGCGATGGGTCAGAAGCAAAAAGATTGCGAAGTCATGGCTATTTGAATGACATTCAGCCATGCTGGGTTCCACCAATCCTGCCACACACCAACCCTCTTAGAAAGCCTACAGAGAAAACAGCTCCATGTTCCTTTGTCATTCTGATGAAGTGATAAAGTCTCTTATCCTGGCATGGCTTTATTAGTTGATGTGGGGCAGAATCGGTGGAATACAGATCATTCACTGTACTTTCATTTCAACAGTACTGGAAAGGATCAATTATGAAGCATAAACACACAAACCTTCTCTCTCAACATGGAATCTACTTCAACTTTGTCATCAGCCAGGGATCTATCATTACCACAGGTAGAAAGGCTCTCAGGCTCCAGAAAGATTTTCAGAAGTTTCTTCTTTTGTCTGAAATAATATATTCTTTTATGTGCTACTTCTTCATAATTCCTGCATTTTTAAGAAATAGTTTGGTTTGTGCTAAGGTGAAGAGATGATAAGATGAACCCACACACCCCACAGGAAAATCCAGGTACCCCCATGCTGAATAACAACTGTTGCAGCATCCCCCCTTAGAAACACAGGGTTTGGTTAAAAAACTGGGCTCCAGTTCACAGCTGGTTCTGGGAAAGTAATGCACAGGTTATGCAAATACAATAAAGGAAGATGTTGGCAGATCCCTGCTCCACAGAGACTGTCCCAAGGCTGGATTCCCTGATTTTCTCCTACTTGGATGGTGTCTTGAAGATTACCAGGTATAGTGATATTCTGAAAAATCTCTCTTCGAAAAAGTAAGTTAGCCTAAAGCAAATATATATATACCTGCTTCCAAAAGGACAAATCCTCTCAACAGCTTTTGTCACTACAGTCCTTGTTTGGCTTTTTTCAGGAGGATCAGTCATTGAGGAAAAAAGAGATGAAACAGAAGATTTCATCTAAATAAGAGAAAGATGAACATGTTTCATTCAGATTGTTCTCCACATACCAATGAGTATCATTCTGCATCCCTGGAAAAAAGAAGAGTTTGGGCCCAGCTTCTCTGTAACTACACTAAGCTAAAGCATATTTAACAAAATTGGTCTTGATTTGCAATGAAGGAGCTGAGCTTGGAACTTGATTTTCTACATGGAAGGAAAGCTACCATAAAATCATCCTCTGAGAACTATTAAATACCACACACACACACACACTTACATACATATACATATGCAAAAATCTCTCATTCTATTCATTTGATAGGACTCAGGGTTGGCCAATGCTTTGGCACAGGTTTACAAGAATTTCTCCTTCTCCAAAAATCAATCATAAAGACTTTTAAATCCCCCAAATCCTCAGTTTTATTAGATTAAAATTACGTGTTTTTTTTAAATACAGAACTATCAGTAGTGACAACCTAAGAGAAAACAGAAGAAAAGTGCAACAGGTATTACAATGCTTTGGGCTCTTTCTCTACCTGCACTTCACTTTTTCACTGATTTCTGTTGATTTCCTGGTTTATGAGTTTTTAATTGTTTTTAACCATGGTTGTTGGAGATAAGAGATGTATACATTGGTGCAGAAAATCCAGACCAGCTCCTCCTCAGTAAGATTTAGTAGTGTACATGAGACTGTACTAACAGGGAACAGTGCCCATATTAATGTGTCCTGTAGGAATGTAGGATTTATTGGTATGGAAATCACACATTATCTTGTTTAAGAAGCTTCTGGGATGAAAATGGCTCAACCGGGCCTGCAGCTGTGCATTTGACTGTACAGACATATCATATGGCTGCTCTATCAGTTGCTCAGTGATCCCTGTAATCAAGAGAGAGCTGTGGGATGCTATCCTGAGGAAGCAGATTAAAGAAAACAACCCTATGGAAGAATAATACAAATTCAATTACACATCAGAGGCATCGCCATTCATTCACACACAGCCCTAATGGGGAAGAATTGTCATTCACGAGGCTTTTGCTACTTGATCAAACAGCTCTCTCCTGTATCTTGCCATACCTTTTGAGGGCTTGTGGAAACTGCTTGCCTTTGCAGATCTGCCTGCAAGGCTTCATTCTCAATTTGCATTGCTTGAACCACAGCTGAAACAGAGGGACCAGGATCCTCCTCACACAAACTCTTGCGAGTGGCTGACAGTAATCTCTCTGGGCGACTTAAGGGTCCTGCCACCAAAAGAAGGAAGAAATACTCAATTGTCTGGACATCCAGGTATGGAACATTACCCCAGCACACAATTCAGCTACAGACACAGGGCTTTGCTCCCAAGAGAGGCTGAATTCCTCCAATTTGGTTTTACATTAAGATTCACACCTACTTTAGATAATAGTTAAAACAGCATCATTAGAAGAGGAAAACCGGCAAATGAGAAACATAATTTTTATGCTTTTAGATTGCTTTGTTCTGGTGTTTAGTGAAAATGCCTGGTAACACTCCATTGAAAAAAAAGTATATATAATTTAAGCACAGCAGGATTTTGCAACGCAACCAGAGTATTCATCTATTTTGAAGGAATCCCCAGAATCTTGCAGCAAAACAAGGGGTGTCAGGAGTTGCTATTTGCAAGGCAAAATAAATGACCTTATCACTTAAGTAGTCATCAAAATGCCCATATGTATCCCAATCTTCCCAAACTTCACAGAGAAATAGAAACATCACAGCCTATAAACAGGTTTAAAAGAAAGGAAATACAATCTAACAACAGATATGACTGGACTGAAAGAGAAGCATGGTGGTTATATTCAAAAGAGAAGTACAGTGGTTATATTAGAGGATTTTGAAAGACAAGGGAAGAAAAGAGATCAAAATTGGACAGACATTTAGATGGGATGGAAATATTGGAGAACAGGCTGATATGTGTGCTCACAATGCTGCAGTGAGGTTTACTAAGCAGGAGAGAACAATGCAGTGGATGCAAGTGACATGAAGTCTACCTTGAAAAGACAGGAAATTAAAACTGAGCTGAGATTTGCAGGCATTCACACTCCTTACACACACACAACAAGCATTACTCATCTCTGCAAAAACAGGAGCAGGATAAAGTCCTGTTTATATTTCTGTACTACATCATCCCCCTGAAATTAAATTAATTTAAGGCTTTAACATGATAGTTGGACAGGAACAGTTCCAAGAAGCACTATTATGACCTGAGGAAATGCTGCACACATCTTTGGGAAGCAAAGCAAGCATCTGCTCAGACAGATGGTGGGTGAGGGTCACAAAAGCTGCAAAGGGGATTTATTCTGAAGCCAAAAAGAATTAGCTTCTTTTCCTCCATTTGGTTTTCTGCCAATTAAGAAACTATATTTTGACTTTTTAAAACTATTAGCCTAATTGCTTTCTCAGGACACATGAAGTTTTGCTTTTTTGAAAAGAGTTACCTCAACCACAGATGATGGCACATCTCAAAACTTCATCTCAGACCTTTCAAAACTGAAGTCCATCAGACTTGTTCACTTAAGGGCTGCAGTATGCCTTTATTGTTGTGGAAAACTATGCACTTTGTATTTCTATAAATGCATCATGTTAAGCTCTTCCACCAAAGCTTCAGTTGCTGATTTTGAGATGAGACACTTCCATTCATGCCATAGGGAACATGAGGAAAGTGAGAAACACAGCACAAATAAAAGGACTGAAAGGGAAAGAAAAAGTTCTTACGCTATGGAAGCAAGAAGGGAAGGAAGACAGATAATAAAGATGTAGCAGAAGACTAAATTATACAGGCTCTGGACCTTCTCACAACTTTACTGAAATCAAAACACTCAAGGTGTTAAAACACCCAAAAAAAGGAAAGGAAATCCCATTAAAAAAAGCAGAGGAGTGACAGCTAAAAAAAAATCACATAATGACAGACATGTGCTGAAATTGTATCTGAGACAGAGAGGGAAAAAACATGAAAACTCTTCTTATTGACTTCATGTATTTTTATTTCTTACTAAAACAAATTCCTTCATGTCTTTCCTGGTGCAAGAACTCAGCAGAGAGAGGCCGAGCAACTTTATTTTTTGCCCCAACTGGTTTGACAGGAATGTACAGTTCAGCATTATCCTTCCTTTTGGCAGAGAGAATTCGCACTGGCTTCACTTCTGCAACATAAAAAGGAAACAGAATTAATCAACTTTAAACTTACTTAGGAGCAGCCAGCCCAGAAAAAATTATCAGCTCTTAACTGCTAAAGTTTTGCTGCTTCAATCATGTTGGCATTGTTAAAGTGATAATCTCCCTCCTCCCTCCGTTTCATTGATATTGTTCTTTAGATGTAGAAGTGCATATGCATGGCTTGCACTTAGTGAAACAAAATAAAATGTTATTATTATGTAAGAAAATATCTCATATTTTCCAGATATTTCTTAAAGAAACAGTACCTGCATTACAGTCAAGAGAAGCAAAAATAAAAAAGAAGTCCTGGGTCACTTGTTAATATATTTATACCAAAATTAATTCTTAAAATACAGATTAAAATGCTGTCTTGTTTAGAAGTTTCAAAGGGAAAGAGGGTTGCCAAATATAGTTCATATGAATATTTTTTCATGTTTTTCTTTGAGAATTATTGCCTCCATTGTTTATATCACAGCTTTGAAATGTCTCTAGACAAAAATTCATGTACTCTCCCAAAGATCATGTTCTCCCTGCAGCTCCACCCTTTGTTCCTATCTCTTCTTCTGCCCCTCTCCCCATTCACACTCCACTCACATCTATGATAATGAGAGGAACAATCCTTTGCTCAATTTATTCAAAGCTTGTTCCTCTTAATTTATGCAATTAACTATGAATAAGCAAAATAAAAAAATAAACAACTCCAACATCCAAAATCAATTACTGAACTTGAAATGAATGGGGAGGGAATTTTGAGAAATACTGGATGTAAGTCTATGTCTGGTTTGTGCCTGAATTCAACACCTTTAACAAGTTAAACATCTTTAAGATCCAGTGAGTGGTTGTGGACTTGGACACTGAGGTCTCCAAAGGACACAGAAAGAAGTGGCTCATATAATTCATCAGGGATGAATAGCACACACTATGACAACAAGTATCCAGCACCCAGGATGCCAAATGAAGTTGAGAGTGGGAAGACTTGGCTGTTTGTATTACTGCAAAAACAGTTCAAAAATATATTAAAAACCTAATAATTTCTTAAGAAATCTCACAGACAGTCTGAGACATTCTTAGTTTAAGTGTCTAGACCTAGTGATGCAGTGCATTAACTAGGGCTTTATCTTTATCTTTGAAAAAATAATTCTTAATATAGTAGCAAGAAGATGCAAATCTTCCAAATCAGCAGATAAAAATGAGAGAATGGAGTAACCCCCAATGATTAACCAACAGCCATTCCCTTAAAAGTAATTATCTCAAAGAATTATTACTGTAGTGCTGCAGTAGTGTATAACACAGACTCACTACTTTGATCCTGGTTGAACTCCAGCTCAGTAAGGCCATCAGAATCAAGGCCAGAGCATCTCCCAGCATCCTGATGCTCAGAAGCTTCTTTCTGCAGTGACCTACTGCCATGGAACTGAAGGTCTTCAAAGCTTGAAGTTGCTTCTTCGGTGGGAGATGGCTCTGAAAACACATTCTCTTCAACAGAGTCACAATCATCACTGAGAGAGTCTTCTTCCATCCCTTCCTCTTCTACACTGCATTTCAAGCTGCTGCCCAATTCCTGGTACAATACAAACAGATCTGTCAGAAAAGCTCAAACATTTATTTTAAAACAAACCAGTGTGGCTGCCTCTTTTTCCCCAGAAGAAAGAAAAAGCTTCTTGTGAACTCACAGCCACAATGCAGCTAAAAACAGTCACCTTCCTATGTTGTGTCTTCACTCCTTTGATGACGGCTTGCAAAGGCAACTCACCCTACAACTTCTTTGTTCCTTCTCATCAGTATCCTTGTGGGAACATTCTGTAGGTCAAGGAGTTTTTATGTGCAAAACCAGTTTTTAGGAAAGGAGGAGAGCAAGGGCAAATAATGGTTCACTCTCACACAGTTGTGGCTCTTCTATTTGGAGAGCAGCTGCAATCCAGAATTTCCAAGAACTGCCAAGCTCCTGCAACAGCAACTTCTTTATAAGCACTTGGATAGGTGATAATGGTCCTGCCTTGCACACATCTGTACTTCAAAAACCAGTAGAAAAGAGTTGTAGTCTAATGAGTTTAGCTTCCAGTTTGCACAGATTTTTTGAAGTGGACACACTATAACAGGATTTTATGCAAAATATAATCTATTTTGAAATTTACTGTGGAAAAAAGTGCCCTGCCTCTCTCAGCATATGCAACAAACAGCTCAGATGATGCTGGAGAGCTGTTGCTCCTTTTATATGGGCAAAAAGAAAAAAACCTTGCATCACTTAAATGTTTTGTTGGTATTAGAGTTTTGAGATAAATATAGGTAAGCAAACTGTATAAAATGAAAACCTGAATACAAATGGACTGTGACAGTGTATGTTCAGTTTGCAATGAAAGCTTCAAGCTGCTACAGATTACACTTGTTAGGAAATCCATGTTGACAGATACATATTACAAAGAGCAAGCAAAATCAGGTTCAAAAGGGAGGTTATAAGCAACCTGAGCCTTGATATCAAGCATGTGTTTATGACAGTCAAGACTAATACTTCTAGGTTTTTGACAGAAAATTGTACAGGCTTTCCATTAGTTTGAAAACTCCTGCATCTGCATTGCAACAAGACATTTCAAAAAAACACATTATGTCTTCAGGAAAATAAAAAGTATTTCTATCTGGAATAAAGAGAAAAGTGGGGAGTTGGTTTAAAATTATTAAAGATTATAAATATCCATCACTGTAAGCAAATTACTGGTTTGTAGATCAACAAAAAAATCATAAACTCAAGAGCAATACAGGAATGAGAGACAGGTGTAAGCTAGGAAAATATGCTTGGGAATTTTGCCTGATGTCAGTGGTAAGATCTAAAGACAGTTTCATAGATAGATGCTACTCCACTACTCAGAAAATCTTTATCAATGTCATTAAGTGGCTGAGCAGAAAAACATTGATAAATTTTTGTTTGTTTTTTCATTTTTTTAAGGACAGGACATTTGTGAGGTATGTTAGAACAAACTCCATTAGTAATCAAATGTATGGCTGCACAGTCTATACATTAACAACTCTTGATGGAAAGCAACTGTATGGATTATATTTTTAGCCTGATTTTTGCTACTAAAACAATGACTTGCAACAATTTTAGCACAATTCTTTAAAAACTAACCTAAATCCAGAAAAAGTGGTTGTTTCAGCTTTCTCTAAGCTGACAGCCAAGAGTGATTTTAATGTGGACAACCATTAAGGAAAATGAAAGAAGCTCCTTGCAGGAAAAACCTTGGTTCAATACAACAGAGACAATAGTCTAATTCTTAAAAATAGGGCTTAATGTTTTGCAGTGTTGTTGACTGAGATGAGACTTTCAAAGAAGCTTTACTTTTCATTGTTTTCATCTTTATGTGAAATCTCATTAAGGCAAAATCACCTAATGAAGAAACCACCATATAGTGGGTTTGTGTGCTCCAGCCAAGACTGTTCCCTAGGCCTGTTTACATTTCAAATGACATCCCATGAATGGAAGGCAACTGCCAATTGTACCTGGGAGTCCTGGGGAGCATCATCACCATCTGTCTCCACACTCAAACTTTCATAAGGTTCAAAATCCTCAGAGTACTCCAGAGATGGTTTAATGTAGAGTTTATCCCCTCTTTCTGTTTTAATCGCCACAGTTTTCTGTCAAAAGAAACATTCAAAGAAATCAGATGTCTCCTGTGCTAGAATAATCATCACATTTTACATTATAATGTCTAGACAGAGCACTGCTTTCCCCCTCTGAGCAGAGGAGGCTTATGTTCTCCCTGAGTTCACCTTTGGGCCCCTGAATTATGGTTTAAGTGCCCTGGTCAAACCCTCCAGCTGCTGCTGCTGTCCCAGACTGGGTCAGGCCCTGCACAAATCATGTGTGCATGTAATCAACTACAGAATAAAGGCTGGACATAAAGTAATGAAGCATTAGAGCTTGAAGGTGCAAGACTGTTCTGAAAGAAAAGCAAGCCTGCATGGCATGAACGCTGGATCTGCAGTGACACAGACCCTGATTCCCTGTCCCATGGATATCCAGTCAGGATAAATACTAATCAATTAGGGCAATTATGTGGGTGACAAGTCCCCACTGTTCTGAATTCACATTTGTTCTGCGAAGTCATACTCCTTGACAGGTTAACTCAGATCCTTCTTTAGGCCAGAAGAAAAAAGGATCATGTAGCTAATGGCTCCAAATTTCTTACAGGCAGAGGGTATTTTTATTGCATTTATGCATTTTTCTCTCTTTTTATTTATTTTTTTATTTTACTTTATTTTTATTTATCTCTGCATTTTTTTCTCAACTCTACAAGAATTTGTCACAAATTACAACTCAAAACTATGCAAATTACACCTGTGCGTCACTCAATCCTATTGCAGGGTAGAGAACAGCACTGAGAGGCATTAATGTCTCTCTAAAATGAGTTTCTCCATCCTTTGCACTACATAAATTCTCTAGGCTGCCATCAGAGATGCCCAGCAACAGCAATTCTGCTGGTGGACACATTGAGTCAATCATGTCCAGGCTACAAAAGTTTCTGTGATAGATGTCACTGAAACCAGATCCCTTCAATGAGATTTGCCCCTTTAGGCTACAAAGTAGTCACAAAACTGGCCACAGAATCAGTTCGTATTGTCATTCAATAAACAGACCAAGCCAAGACTAAGATTCTCTAGCCCCAACTAACTACTAGTTGCAACCAGTTTCCCCTAAAATTATTCATGACCTAAGAGCCAGTTCAAAGACATTCTTCCCAACTGCTTCTTACCTGAAGCCAGCTCCTGCGTTGGGTCTTGCCTGGTGCAGTCTGTGTGCTGCATTCTGCCAACTCACCATCTTCTACCTGGGACACTTTTTCAGAAGGTAGAGGCAAGAGTTAGAAGACAGAAAGTAGAAATAGGATATCTGACAATATACACCTTAGTTCACATTTTGGTTTGGGGTATGTGTTGGGCTTTTTTCTCAGGTGAGGACAGAAGAGTAAGTCTTGACATGTGAATGGTATCACCAACAGAAAAGCCATTCCATTTCAGATCCTGGCCAGTTGTACATTAGTAGCAGGAGTTTGGAACCTCTTCGGGGACAGTCATCTTCATGTTTATTCAAGAGTATAAACTCTTTAAAGATATTTTAGCTTAACAGGAAGTGAAGCCCCACATTCTTTGATATGAAAGTCTAGAAATATGTTCTAGAACAGGGGTGCATATCATTCTAACCCCCAGCTGGGTTGACAATAAGCTGGAAGCCAGTTGAGTCCCAAACCCCTAATACTAAAAACAGGCTCTGACAGACAGGATTCTGGTGAACAATGGGTGATATGATGGGTTTACAAAGGAATTTTATGTATTTACTCTAAAATTTAAAGTATTGGCAGATTAAGCAGAATATATCAGGTATTTAAGATACTGTCCAGAGAAGGATTCTTCATGTACAAGCCATAAATGAAGGACAAACAACCATCATCCTTCATTTCTAAAGCAAGGAAGAGTTGGTACTGGAAATTCTGCAAAAAAATCTCTGTGTGGTCAAAGAGAAATAAGAGTTCCTGTGCTGGACATGCCCTCAACTTACAGTGGAACAACGGATTTTTAAGAAGATGCTCTGGTTGAGACAGAGGGACAAACATCTTGCAGGTCACATCAGCATCCTCAATGGAACAAGGGCATCACCAACACTCCCAGTAGTATCCTAAATAAAGGCATCTCATTTCCTATGTCCAAGACAGATTTACAGCTTCCATTTCTTCTCAGTGGAGAAAAACAGCTGATGCAAAACCTTTTTTGTTTAAGTCATAATTTAATGGTCAACCAAAGCCAGTGGAAACTGGCACTACCAATAAAAGAAGCAATTGTCCTACAAAGGTCAGAGAACCACAGAAAGATTTAGTTTGGAGGGAACCTCCAGGGGTCACTTAGTCCAGCTTTCCATTCAAAGCAGGTCTTAATTCAAAATTAGATCAGATTGATCTTCAGAGCTCTCAACACCACATTTTCTTTTTTGAGTTGGACAGACCTACACGCACCTGTGCAGTGAATGGTTCAGAGAATTAATGTGGGCAAGTTCTAATGGAGGGAAAATATGAAACATTACTTTTAGATACAGCCATTTGTGCAACCTGATTCACCATGAGATTGCACATATGCTGGTACAAGCAGATAGGAGACAGGAACAGAGTAGGACCATTCTTGGGGGAACAGCACACGCCTCTGTCAATCTGCAGAGATCACAACATTACAGAGCAAGAACAGGATGTTGTTCTATTGCTTCAGCTCAAAGTATCTGTCTCTTTGGCCCAAAAGAGGACTAAGGACTGAGGGGAAAAGGAATGGACTAATCCAAGGAAGAAAAAGAGCCCTTCCAACTAGAGCTCCTTCTAGTCCATTAGGGTACTCCTAAGTACCTCCAGAAATACTTTGCAGTCATTAATTAGCATTGGTGCTGATTGCTTCAGGGCTTTTCTGGCACTGAGTGTAAAACTGTCCCAAAGGTACAATACTGGAAGTGTGACTGGATTCAGCTACTGCTTTGGGACAGAAATTAGAGGCATCTTTCACTCCCTAAGCAATCTGTCTCTTCTAAGCAACTGCCCAGAAGCCACTCTCATGTATCCTATAAATTTAAGCAGGAAAAGGGGACAGGGTAGGACTTGTGCTACCACTGCTGAGTGTTTGGTGCTCAGAATTGTTTCAGTATTTAGAGAAACTATTTACAAGACCATGTAGTGACAGGACATGGGGGAATGGCTTCAAACTGAAAGACAGTAGATTTATACTAGATGTTAGAAAAAAGGTGAGGGTGGTAAGGCCCTGGCACAGGCTGCCCAGAGAAGCTGAGGCTGCCCCAACCCTGGAAGTGTCCAAGGCCAGGTTGGACAGGGCTTGGAGCCACCTGGGATAGTGGAAGGTGTCCCTGCCCATGGCACAGGGTGGAATGAGGTGAGCTTTAAGGTCTTTTCCAACCTAAAACATTCTGTGTTTCTACTTAGTAAAGGATTCCTGTGACCAGATCTCTCTAAACCAGGAAATTCAAATCCCAGGCAGAGGCTGATGGAACTGAGTGAGTCATCTGTGCAACAAACGTTACTTCAGAACCAAAACATCCTTCTCATGGGTGGGATGGGATGTGAGATCAACCACTACCTGTTTCTGCACACAGAGTATGTCCATTGGTGTCATGCCCTTGGAGACTTGAGCTGATAGTGACTATTCCAGTAGCCAAGAAATGAGTATCACATCATCAAAATATTAGTTATCCTCAAAGGAGTCCCCATGCTACCCTTAATCCACATCTTTGTGACCACGCAGACATTCACTGGAAGTACAAATACAGTTGTGAATCTATGTGTGGGTTATAGACCCAAAGAAATGACAGTACACCTGGAACCCAGCCTCACTACAGGACCATCATTCACTTTGATTCATTAGCCAATCCTAACCACAAAAAGTTTATCAATCACTATTATCATTAATTACTCCTAGGAAACACAGACAAAGAAAATAGATTTATGATGACTTTCAGGAACCAGAAAGAGGTATTTGTGTCTGTTCTGAATTATTAAGTATCACTCATTCCTAATTTTTCAGTGAACACTAATCCCATAGATGGATGCTTTAGAATATATATAATATATAGATATAATATACAGGTTCAGTAATTCTCATTGGAGATGGATAAGGTAGAAAACTCAGAGCTGTATCTCAGTTAGGAATCATTTCTGTAAGTAAAATCATATTTAATCATTGAGAAGAAATGCCTAAAAATGAAAGAGACCACAAAATTCCTAAGGTACAACCCCCAAGCATCAAGCATATACAGATCACCAATAATTCCCACTCTGGACTCCAGTGGCAAAATCAAATGGAAGAGGAAAAATGACAGCATGATGATTCAATTGACATCTTTCACTGCGGCTTCATGTGTTTAAAACATCAACACTGGACAGTTAAGAAACAGCAAAACACTGAGTTATATTCTGCAGAGACAAAGCTACAGTCTCTAAGCTGATGGAGTTGAGGAAAGGAACAGAGGCTGTCACAGAAGTCTTTAAAGGTCCCAAAGAAAAGTTTTTTGCCTTAACTGAATCAAATGGCATCAAGTGACCATGAAAATAAAGAACTTTGATCAATCTTAGAGGTAACAACTGCACAGCAGAACTTTGAGAGGAGATTCTCTTAACAGAGTTCAATTAAAGCTGCTGCTACATAACCCTGCACAATTTTGGGATCAAAAAGCCAAAGGCATTGTTTTGCACCCTCAAAGTGTAACATCCCAGAGGGCGCAAAATGTCCTTCATTTTCCAATATCCAAGAACATGAACATTTTTGAATCATTACACACAAGGTTTCAGAGCTAAACTGAACACACTTAAACTTGAAAACAAGTACTGTGTACCCAGTGTGGCAGGAAGACAAACTTAAAAAGAGATTGGAATCGGAGTCATGATTAGAACAGTTACTGAAGGAAAAGTTAGTTTTCAGTATTGCTGAGATTAGCAAACTTTCAATAATAATAGATTATCATAGGAAGTAACTTCCTTAGCTCTTTGTATTCATTTTTAGGTGAAAATAAAGCTTAAGCAAACCATTTACAAAGCAACAGACTGAAAAACACATTCTAAGGCAGACAGGTTGTAGCAAGCATGAACAGAACTGACTATGCCTGGTAAACTGCTTTGCACAGGGATTTAGTAAAATCAACTTTCTTTTCATTATGCTAAATAGATTAGAAGGCCAGTAAGCTCATACTTTATACCTTCATGCATGTAAAATTATTCCTGTTACTACACTGCTCCCAATGACAGACAGACTTAAATTGGAAACAAAATACCCACATTAAAATAAAGGCAGCTAATCACTGGGAGAAAATGGTAGGTTTTCTTTACTCCAAATATTTAAATAAAGATTAGCTGTCTCTTTAAGACAATTATTAGAGCTTAAATATAATTTATTAGCTTAATGCAGCTATTAGTGGATATAATTTGATTACAGTCTATGTCATCAAATGTCACTTGTCCTCAGGATACCAGACTTAGATAACATTGAACTCCATCAGATTTTAAATCCTATTAACAGTGTTATGCATCAGACAAAGATACACCATTATTTCCCACAGAAAATTTATATACATTTCTAATCTTCTAGTTTCACTTAGAGCTGTTTAGCAACTGCAGAGGCAGCTAAACCCGGGAATTAGTCAGGGATCAACTGAAAAATTGTTCCTTACATCCAACCAGCTGAAGCACTCGGAGGAAAGAGTCCCATGGAATTTCATTCCAAGCTCAAAAGGTGCTGCCTCTTCATCACAGCCTGGCCATTGGCCTCAGTGACTGAACTCCAGCTCTGATGAACACATGTTTCAAGGAGCTCTAGCTGCAATCCCTGACAGACTCCCAGGTAACTCACCATTTGTCCTGGTGGCCTTTGTCTCATTTCTAAGGCAGCTCTGGGAGTTGGTTTTTCTGCGGTGGTTTCTCAACTCTGAATTAGCTCCATTCACATACAGAGAAAACCCTTGTTCCAACTGCTCCAGTTTGGCTTGCAAGGGATCTTTTCTTCTCAAACGTTCCAGCAACCTGAGGTAGAAAGGACAGTAATTCACCTTTACACACTGCAGATACAGATGGTCAGATCAGCAATAAATACAGCAACACATCGTGTCACAAAGCTGAAAAATATGTTCACAGCTCAAAAAATACTCTCATAATACTCTTCCTGTTCTGTAATGCTTCTGAATACCCACACAGTGTGACAGATGAAGCTAGACCAGGTCTCTGCCTTGTGAGATTTTTTGCCTTGTGGTCATTTTTTTCCATTTGATATTTAGTATTCTAAATCCTTCTTCTTAAGAATTTTTAAGAGTTTTACTTAGAAATTCAGAAAGCTTAAAAATTGCTGAGCTCTTTCAAAGAACAAAAAAGATGATTTGTGTTTTGGAACTTGAGGTGGAAAGCCCTCAGTCAATAGTGCAGTTAGAGACACCAGAAAATTGAAGGCTGGGTAAAATAATATTAAAAAATGCCCTTCTCTGGGCTCAGTTTCAGTGAAACAACTGCCCTCCCTCTTCCACATCTCATCTCTCCCTTCACCAGGGGCCACATCCAGTCCACCCGAACTCCTTAGGTGAGGTGACACACAGACCAGCAGGCTGGGATCATGTGGGTGCCAATTTGCATCTGCCCTTGCACAGCACCCCAACCCCCTGCAGCCACCACTCTCTTAAATCCACCCCAGGCTGCTCTGACCTAGGAGTTTGTGGCACAGGACAGGGGTTTCTGTTAGTTTGGGTTGCAGCAAGAACCAGTGCCTGACCTGCTCCCACACAGGCAGCTCTGCAGCCCCACTATCCCAAATTTCCAGTTATGTCCAACACCAAATGCCCTCAGCACACCTCCAGTGCAAGGTACTGTTGTCACCTGCTTTTTCTGCTGGACCTCAGTGGTATTTACTTCCACCAAAATTTAGAATTAGAGCTCTGATACTAAGGAAGCAAGCTGTTTCAATCATTAAATAAATCGGTTTTATTCTTTTCTAAAGAAAACAGCTTTAGGATAGCATATGCAAAAGAAACCTATGTTCACAAAAATTGGCTGTTCTTTTAACAGAATTATGCCTTTCTATATTTCTTTGGTCCTCTCACCAAACCAGTTTGTTATAGAATTTGAGTAAAAATCTTATGGCTTGTGGTAAAGGATAGGATCCAGCAAGAAAGTTTTGCAAGCCCTTCTGAATTAAGCGATGAAGCTCATCTGTCCAGGGTAGAATGGCAGGAACGTATAAAAAAGAGTAAAATAAATGCTCGAAATTTTTCTGAAAGAAACTGAGGTTTGCAAAAGCAACCTGGATATCCTTATCTGCCACTCTTCTGTATTTCTGACAATATAAAAACCTTGACTCACACCTACATCCTCATGCAGTGTGAGGTGCCAGGTACTTCTGAATCTACAAACTCTTGATCTACAAAAAAAAAATCTTCCCTATCAGTCATGGAAAAAATAATTATTTTATTAATAAATGTATTTATATTTTAAATCCCAAAGAAGCATTGTGATCTCCTCTAGGAATAACAACTTTGGTGTGTTTAGGAAATGAAGGGAAGAAGAGAAAAACACCTGAATGCTTTAAGGCACAGACTTTGCATCACAACTGCTGGTGTTTGCTACAGTACAGCAAATGTTTCACACCCAGCGCTGGTAACAAATGTGTGTCTTACCGGTTCCTCTGCTGAAGGGATATTAAGTATTCGTCATGTTTTTCATCAAAGTCAGTCACCATGTCTTAACACAAAGCTGAAATGAGAATATAATTGTCACCCTGAATGATTCATTATGGAGTACCACTACTTTTGCACCTTCAATAGATGAGGACGCTATAAACTGAAAAATGTTCCTCCTTCAACAAGGCATAAAGCTGTCAGTGCAGTAAATGAAGCTCCTGAAGAACACAGGAAACCGTAGTTGTTTTACTTATTTTTCAGAACCCTCAACACACTGAGGAACCTGAAAATACTAAAAGCTACAGATGTGCTACAGAGTGAGTTTGAGGAGCAAGTCAACCCTGGGGCAGGAGGGGAAGGGCTCACAACGCAGAGTAGCGGCGGGAGGAGTTGGCTGAAGGGCCGCCGCCCACGCGGCCACTGACCCCCACAGCCGCGGGCCGCAGAGGCGCTGCCCGTCCAAAGGCTTCGCTCAAGGCTCCACCTCCCTCGCCTTCCAGGACGCACGAACTTCTCCAGCAACCCCCAGCAAGTGTCCCACACCCCCCGCCCAGAGTCGTGCTGCGGTGCCTTCTAACACACTCCCAGGTTTAAATGTGCCACCGGCACAACGCATCGCACAAAGCACTCGCGTGTTCGGGCTCTTACCGACCGCGGGGTCTCTGTGCCGGGGCCGAGACCCCCCGACCCCGCCTGGGCTCTGCGGCGGCGGGGCAGCCCCGGGGCGACAGTGACCCCCGGACGGACAGTGAGCACGGACACACGGACACACACGAGCACACACGGACACACACACGGACACACACACGGACACAGGGACAGGCGGACGGGCGCGGCCGCGCTGTTGCCCTGTCTCCCTGGTGACGGTCGCCGCGGCCTCGTCAGTTCCTGCGCGCCGGGGCCCGCAGGAAGCGGCGGCGGGGGATGGAGGCGATGGAGGCGCTGTGGGCGCTGCTGGACGAGGTGGCCCTGGAGGGGCTGGACGGGATCACGGCGGCGGCGCTCTGGCAGCGCCTGTCCGCCCGCTCGCCGCCCTTCCCGCTGCCGCTGCGGCCCGACACGCAGCAGCTGCTCTGGGCCGCGCTCAGCGCTCAGCCCGACCTGCGCTTCTACCTCCTGCCGCGGCCGCGGCCGCCGCTCCGCCTGCACGGCCGGTGAGGGCACGGGCGGGGAGGGCACGGGCTGGGAGGGCACGGGCGGGGACAGAGATCCCCCCAAATCACAGTATCAGCGAGGTTGGAAGAGACCTTAGAGTTCATCAAGTCCAACCTGTAATCTAACAGCAACCCATCACCTAAACCGTGGCACCAAGTGCCTCATCCAGCTACTCTTGAACAGCTCCAGGGTCGGTGACTCCACCATTCCCAGGGCAGCCCATTCCAATGGCGGATCACCACCCTTTCAGTGAAGAATTTCTTCCTAATATCAAGTCTAAACCTCTCCTGATGGAGCTTGAGACTGTGTCCTCGTGTTACCTGAGAGAAGAGACCGACCCCCGCCTGAGCACACCCTCCTCTCAGGGAGTTACAGACAGCAGTGAGGTCACCCCTGAGCCTCCTGCTCTCCAGGCTGAACAGCCCCAGCTCCCTCAGCTTGTGCTCCAGCCCCTTCACCAGCCTCACTGCCCTTCTCTGGACACATTCCAGTAACTCAACATCTTTCTTGTACTGAGGGGCCCAGAACTGGACCAAGCACTCAAGGTCAGGCCTGACCAGTGCCGAGTCCAGGGGAAATCCCAGCCCAGGGGACCTGCTGGCCCAGGCTCTGCTCCAAGAGCCCTTGGGCAGGAGGGTGACAGCTAAGACAGACTGAAGGAAGGGCCGAGTGTGGGTCTGAAGCTGCTCTTTAGAGATTAGAAAAAAGTTTTTGTTATTAGGGTGGTAAGGCACTGGAGTAGCTTGTCCAGGGTAGTGGGGGAGCAGCATTCCTGGAGGTGTTGGAGAGGAACACCTGGATCTGGGTGATGTGGTTGAGTGGTTTGGGGGTTATGGTGGCAGTGCTGGCTGGGCTGTTAGACTGGATGATCTAAGAGTCTCTTCCAACCTTAATGATTCTATGATTTAGGAGACTTATATGAGTCCTGACTACATTTCCATTCAAATGATTGTTTGACACATAGGTACAGACAGAATTTACATGTCACGGTTCATCAGGGTGGATGTACCTGTTGTTTTCCTTGCCTGTGAACCTACTATATGTTTTTCTGACTCCCACCACTTCAATATCCTTGAGTTTTAGAAGATTAAATAATGTGTCCCCCTCCTTCGGCCTCCTGCACTCTGCATGCTGATCAGGTTTGGTTGTATTTGAGGAGTGCAACTCTGCTCTTTGTGTTTTTCCAATTTTGAAGTTTCAAAAGTTTAATTCTTTCCAGATACTCCACAGACAACCTTTTATTTCCCCTTGCTTGGTTAAACGTTGGCTCTCTGCTTTTATTTCAGATATGAAGAAATAGACCTTGAAACAGGAATACTGGAAACCAAAAAAGATCTTGTTGCTTCAGATGATATTTATCCTGTCCATATGATTTTGGACAACAAAGATGGCATACAAGGTTCCTGCCAGTATTTTAAAGAGAGAGTAGATATCACTGATCAAATAAGGAGAAAGGATTTGCAGCCTTGCTATACTTACAAAGAAGCTGTTGAAAAGTGAGTGAAATCCTCTATCTGGCATTAATACTTCTAAGGTTTTAGTCCTTATACAGGTTATAGTGAGAATGGTATTTGTGAGGAGAAAGGGATTGATCTTTCTGTTTTTATGGAACTAAAACAATATATGACTTTTCCTTCTGTTTCTTTAGATGGGGAGAGAAACTAGTCATTGTTGCTTCCCAAGACCAGCGTTACAGGGCTTTAATAGGCTGGGAAGGGGACCCTGACTTAAAACTCCCTGACTTCTCCTACTGTATCCTGGAGCGTTTGGGCCGTGCTCGGTGGCAGGGGGAGCTCCAGAGGGACCTTCACAGTGGGGCTTTCAAGTAAGTTTGCATTTTCCTCTGTGCATTAAATCAAAGCTAAGGAGTTTCCACTGGTTATTTTTAAGTATTTCTATGTATTGATTTCAATTTCTGTCTGTACTGGTAGTGTTTTATCCTTACTGCCAAGAGTACTTGGTTCTTGGAGCCTGTGTTGCTGGAATTATACTGGTCCCATCCTTGAGTTCCTCATATTTCTTGATATTTTCTCATGGAACCAGGGAGTGTCTGTCAGATCAATGCACAAGTTGCTAATTTATGGAAGTTCTTGCTTTCCCTGAGTATCCTTTTCTTCAAATTTGGGATGGAACAATAACTTTCATTTCCCTTTCTAAACTGCTGAGTAAGCCCCTTATCCTGCCCTAGTTCTGAAGAGATTCTTGGATGCCCATATTTTGTCCCCAGCATTTCCCTATGTGACATCTTCCTCCATTGAGTGGGAGCCTGATTCAATTCTCACATCAAACCATGCCATGACACTCTGTGCATGGACTGTAGGTTAAAATCAGAGGTGTTTCTCTCTGTTTAACAGGATGAACTATGACAGTAAATTTCAGAGGTTTTCTGAATTTTGGCGCTTCTTAATTTTGAGTTTGTCACTTTGAAAATTAGCATATGTCACTAAGGCCATAGGTAATTCAGGTAAAATGCTGTGGGATACTGCTGAATTTGAATTCATCGGCAGAAGTTTCTATGCCTGTAGCTATCCTGCCATCTTTTCTTCAGAGTGGACGCTGGAAAACTTCACTATCACCGAAGAGTATTGGACAGAAATGGTCTCATAACGATGCAGTCCCACGTCATCCGACTGCCAAGTGGAGCACAGCAGCACTCAATTCTTCTGCTTCTGACCCGCTTTCATGTTGATAGGTATGTTTTAAAGGTCTCCTGGGTAGTCTGTGACCTTTTACTGTGATGAGAGTTTGCTCTCTTGTCGTAAAACCACCAACGTTTCCTGGTATTGCCTCTTTCCAAGTGCTGGACAGTACAATAGGATATTCTAGTGCCTGTCACCTGCCTACATAAACACAACTTTTCTCATTGTAGTTATTTTTGAATGTTTTCACTTCAAACACATTTCTAATGGATTTTTTGTTTTGTTTTGCTGTCTTGTTTATAATTAGAACTTGTCCTTCACTGGATTGCCAGTGAAGGAACAGCTTGGGCTTAGTCACTGTTCCCTTGGCTGAGATCTCTTCTTAGTGACAAATTCTCTCATGTGCTATTCACAGAAGGAAAGGAAAACTATTTCCTAAACCAATCTGAGAACACTTAGCATGCTTTCTCTAGTGACTGACATTTTGTAAAGCTACAACTCATGTTTATAAAGTTATATGCATACTTATATGTAAAATAATTTTCTTTTCCTGGTTAGGAGGAGCAAATATGATATTCTGATGGAGAAGCTCTCCAGTATGCTAAGTGCTCGTTCAAACCAGATGGAAACATTAGGAAACCTGAGGGAAGAACTGGTGAGATTCATTACTCTTTCAAATTCTCAGTCAGTAGAGTCTGGATGATTAGTATCAAAGGCACTCAGTCATGCTGCCTGTTTTTTAAAGTTGGATAACATTCTGGGATAAGATATCAAAAGAAGGATCTTAAAAACCTACTACATGAAGTTACTGCTGGTGTTTGTCATAGGGAAGGAGTTCTGCTCCATCCACAGAAATGGAGAATCTTCAGAAATGTTATGTCAATAAATAACATCATGCAGTTCTTACTTGTCCAATGCTGCTGTGTGTTTGGATGGTAGAGCTGGAGGAACTCAACACGCTCCAGAAACATCCCACATTCTGCTCAGTGTCTCCACTAACAGGCTTTTAAGGTCCTTCTGGGATATCCTACCCCAAAACTCTGTGTTTTAAGAATAGGTAGTAGGAATATCTTTGATACCAATCCACGGCAGGTGGGGCTTTTTGGCTGCAGTGACTTTTGCCATTTCTCTTTGCATCAGGGTCTTTGTGAGAGAACTTTCAAACGTCTGTATCAATACATGATGAATGCTGGCCTAGCCAAGGTCGTATCTGTCCCATTGCAAGACATACACCCCAATGGAGGACCCTACAAGACAAAGAAAGGTAGCAAGAACCATATCTGTGCTTTCTTTCTGTATAACTACATTGATGCCATTCTCTCTTTTAAATTAAAAGAGGTGTAAGTGAAAATCTGTCCATGCAATTGTGTAGCTAAATGTGTTACTAGAGCTAGAGTGCTGCAGCCCACTTGAATTAAGCATTTTTTTCTGGGATTTTAAGGAAGGATGCAGTTGGATATCAATTGAAGCTGTTTCAGTGGATGTGACCTAAGACTGCTCAAGCCAGTACAGAAAGCAGGAACAAAGCAGTCTGCTATTTCAGGTTGAAGTTGAATGACAAGTCAATTAACCTGACCAAAAAAAAATATATAAGGTTTTATATAAAAACAATTTCTTACAAAATAAGCTGAAAAAACAGACCATCTTGGTTACGCTTTTTCCTGAAAGTCATGAGAATGCAAAGTTTGTCTGGAAATTAATGAAATTATGGAAGTAAGCTCCTACAGCACTGCCTTGGAATTCACAGCACACAGGATATTCTGAGGTGGGAGGGGCCCACAGAGATCACTGAGTCCAGCTCTTCAGGGAATGGCTTTACAGGGATCAAACCCCCAACCTTGGCATTATGACCACCATGCTCTAACAAACTGAGCCAAACTCAGGGACAAGGTAAGCAAGATACCCAACAACTACTGTCCAAAAAAGCCACACTCCTGAGGGATAGTTTAATACATAACCACCTTTGGATTCAAGTTTAATTGATTCACAAGAATTGCTGATAACTTCCAAACGTGTAGTGGAAAGACAAAGAAGAGCAGAACTGTGTGAAGAAAGGGAATAAAAGAAAGCAGCTGCTCTCTCTTGTAAAAAGATGCAGATAAAACTTGCACAGGGAAAAAGCTACAGGAAGTAATAATAGAGAAGGGAGGATAGTACCTTCTGAGGAAGGATAGTGTTACCAGTGGAATTAATACAGTTGCTGAAGGAAATCTAAACCAAATGTTTAATCACAGAAAATTCTAAGGAGCAGCTTTTTGGGGTTAAGAAGAAAATAGTTCTAAAAGATCAACAGTGGTTGTTTTAGAGAAGTAGTGAACTGTTTGGGGGCAAAAGTTACATCTGATATGAATTTAGCATTGCAAATTACATAGTCTGTGTGACTAGGAGTGTCTTAAAGGAGGAAGTGAAAGAGCCAGTAAAACCTTGAGAACTCTGAGAAGACAGAAGTGAATGCCAGTTACATGGAGTTGGATTAAGGCTCCTGATAGCACAACAAATTCCTTCAAATCTGTTAGGTCAGGGGAAGGAAATTCTGTGTAGGAAAACTGATTTGTGAGAAATCACCCTCACTGTGCTGGACAAATAAGGGAGTGACTGAGTTGATTTGTGATGAGATGTACAAGTCCACCTCCTTCCCATTGGAATATCAGAGGGAGTTTTACACAGAACTCATTAAAGTTCAGTTTCAAGAAGGCAGTGGAGATCCTCAGTATTCTAAAATAGATCAGTATCCAGTAAAATATATGGGGGAAAGTATCATCAGATGTTTAACAAAAATACATGTTGTGCAGAGTTAATGTATTTCTGGTTTGAGGAAGTGTTTTAACATGAAGTGGTTGTTTGTAGCCTCTTGCATGACTTTGTAGATTTATATGCCCTTCAGTCACACCATTTAGCATTGGCATTGACCAAAACCTTGATTCTCTCTGACACTACCCATGAGTAGTTTTGCACTTGGTTAGACTTGTTTATAATTCCTCCAACTGAGGTGTTTCAGAGATGTTCTAATGAGCTGAAAACACTTGCAAATAAACCCCAAAAGACTATATAGCACTCTTAAAAGACAGTTTATGGTCAGTAGTAAAAACATTTAACTTCCTATTAAGGTGTTTACTTAGAAAACAAGAAAATGCAAGTCCACTTATCAATTTGGTGGCAGCCCCCAAGGCAGTGATGTTTTATGTTGTGTCAGAGATTGGCAGAACAGCAGCTGCATTTACTGCTTGTCATGAAAAATGTCACTTGATGAATCTTTCACTTGAATGATAATTCCATCTTACAGACATAAAAGCTGGAAATCCACAAAAATGCCTTAAAAACAGTAGGTATTAAAGGAGGATGAATTAATAATAGCTGATTTTCATCAGAGATCAAGATAGTTTAATCTCTGGAGTTATACAGGAAAGCAGATAGAAGTATGTGGGGCACACTGAGGATGAAGCCAGAGCATCTGCTGTGGGAAGAATATCATTGGGCAGCAAGAACTAAAGGAAAAGGAATTGGTTTAGTTTTTGGAAATATTTTTGGGTGGTTTTTTGTTTGTTTGTTTTCTCAAGTACTGCTCTAAGGGGAAATTAATGTGCTGTAGAAATACAAAGGATATAATAACAGTGCTGCAACTCCACCAAAATGTCAGCACTTAATTACTATCCTAAGCAGCATCTTAGGGGAAGGATTCAGGTCGAGGAAAAATAATGGAATCATCTGGCTTGAAGCTCAGTCACATGGTCAAATGACTGTGAGTTAACTCAGTGTCAGCTGGGCATCAGTAACTGCTCAGATATATGCATGAGATGAATTTCATCAACTGAAACCTTAGTGATTTCAGCTAAAGCTTTCACCTGACATTTTCACAGCAGGCTGGACCAGAGGAGTAGAAATGGCTGTAGATGTTCCACCCACTGCTGCAGGATGAATTGGCT
Source organism: Serilophus lunatus (assembly GCA_013399895.1). Lineage (NCBI taxonomy): Eukaryota > Metazoa > Chordata > Aves > Passeriformes > Eurylaimidae > Serilophus > Serilophus lunatus. The sequence goes on from VXBA01003135.1 coordinate 1,520,758, forward strand.
GCTTCTGCAGTAGCTGCTGAATCACTGCAACTTGCTAAGCTGGCAGTGTACAGTAACCTAGTTCTGGTTTATACTGGTCTCTGAAATGGTTCAGCAGGAGCTGGAGGACACTGATGAGAGTGGGTCATCCTTGTGTCAGGGAGCAGGATCTGTACAGCTCTCCTGAAGCCATCTGTCCCCACTCCACCCTTCTTTTCCATGAGGTCTCAGTGAGTGGAGAGTTACAACAGCACAGCTGGTGGACAGTAACATGTGGAACATGTGGAATTAAATTGTGGATGAGAATACTGAGGCTGGCGGGCAGCAGTGTATTCTGTCCTTGTAATGAGGAATGGCTTTATACTCGGTGAGTAATCTCACAGTCAAATATGTGTTCTGCAGATGTAATACTGGGGATCAGCACTTAATCCCTTCATTTGTGCTGTTGAAATTTCTCCTACTGGGCAGTCCTGGTATTGACACAGAAGTGAAGGTTTGGAGCACCTCAACAATTGAGCTGATTGACAGATTCAGATATAGGGAAAAGCTGTTGCACACCTTCCCTAGAAATACCCAGTTGTCTTTAGTTGATTGTTCCCCATTGCACTGCTGCTTCTTCATGTTGCTGAAAGAAATAAAATGCTTTATACATGTGCACACCCCTGCATTTTGTTAGTTGTTACTGACACTCCTGTTTCACAGGGACCGATGTCATGGTCCGTTGCCTTAAACTCCTCAAGGAATTTCGTAAGAAAATGGAAGATTACCATGATGATGATGAAGAAGAGATCATCACAAAAGCTGTTCAGCCTGTGGATATTGTTTGTGAAAGGGATATGCTCACCCAGGCTTATGAGCTAAGTAAGGGATGTAGTAAGACATCCTGAGACTGTTCCCATTACCTTCTTACTGCTTGTATGTATAGAAGAAATTTATATATTGCAGGTTTTTTAAGTTCTGGCTGCTTTTGTATCAGATAGTGTCAATTTTTCATAGCAAAATGAGCTTTATGACCAGATTACACTGGAGGTTTTGCCACCTATTAGTCCTTCCTGGAAGCTTCTAAACTATTCAACACCACCCAAATAAAGCAGCATGGCACAAACAGGGTATTGTGGTGGGATGAGAAAAGGTGATGAAGAAAACAGTGCTCCTTTCCTTTCAAAATGGAGAAATTAATGTCTAACTGTAGAAAGCTGTCAGGGAAAAAATTCACTCCTGCTTCTAATTTGAAGATGCCACCCTCCAAACCTCCTTCTGTTGGGGCACTGCTTTGTGCTAAATTGTGTTTTGGCTGAATATTGTATGTATCTGTGAAAATGTCTTTAGTTAGTGGGGAATCTTAAATTTAATATTCTGGCATACGCAGTTCTTCAGAGTAGGACTGTATATTAATGAATATACAAATATATGTATGTGTAATTCAGTCAGATTATTTCCCTGAGATGTTCTTTGGTTTTCTTTTCTGAAACAGTTGAAAGTAGAGGAACCAAAGGTATTTCTCAGGCAGAAATTCGCTTGGCTATGAATGTGGGGAAGCTGGAAGCAAGGATGCTCTGTCGACTTCTGGACAGGTACAAAGTTGTCAAGGTAAGGCTAAAATGAAATAATTTAGTTGCTTACTGAAACTGAAGATACAATGGTGGTTGCTGTGAGAATACATTATGACATTGTTAACCTCAAACATTAGAAAGAGCAGTGATTTCAGAATTGACAGTGGGAGAGTCCTGGTAGGGTTGAAGACTAATTATTAGACTAGAACATTCCTGCTCCTTAGCATCCCTTTGCTTTACTCACCCTGATTAGCTGCCTGACATTTAATAGTTCACTGACCCTGATGTACAAGTATTTTACATTGGTTTGTAACTGGGTGCTTGATTCATAAAGACCCGCCTTCCAAAAAGAGACAGGACAGAGAAAGTGGCCTCAACCCGGCTCAACTTGCCCTCAGCAGCTTCCCTGAGTGATTCACTGTAATCAGTGGTAACCCAAGTGACCTGGGGGCTGGTACTTTGTGGAGATGAATGTAATTGTCTCTCAACTCAAAATAGCCACTTGGCTTCATTTTTGACTCCAAGACTACTTGTGTTTTGTGAGATCCTCTACTGAAGGATCCTCTCAGAGACCCTCTGTACATTTAAAATCATTAATGTATTTGCCTTTTGAAAATACTGGTAAATTCTGGAACAAAACAGTTCCTTTTGTAAAGGTTACAATGATTAAACTTTTTATTTCCAGATATTTCAATGGTTTTTTTCATTTCAGAGGACAAATCCAGCTGTCATGCCTTGCATGCACCCATCTGCCCCTTTCCACAGAGGCAGGAAGGATAATTGCCATCTTCCCTCAATAGAGAAACTTTTTAGAAAGATCTTGTCATTTGGTAAAAACTTCTGTAGAGTTAAAAGCAAGCAAACTATATAAACCACTGGAATACCTAAACATCCTTTTCCCAAGTCAACAATGGAGGTGAAATCTGTCCTTATTGATTGGTGAAATGTTTGAGTTTCCAGATCCTTAAGAGCACCTGTTGTAGCACAGGGCAGCAGCAGCAGCTCCACAAGTGAGTCATTTGGGTACCTTCTGCATTGCAGTTATTTCACAGACATTGTTTTTCCTTAAAAAAATTTATTTCCAGCCTGAATACATATAGTTTGCTTTTCCTTAGACTTTTCTACATCCCACGTACCGTAGGCGTTCAGTTCTAGTGTGCAGGTAATGCAGATTTATGTTATTTTTCAAGCATGGAATTTCTTCTGATTTCTTTCTTTAAGGTTTGTGACATTTTTGTTACTTAGGAAAAAAGAATAACATGATATCTTTTGATGTGAAGGGAGAAGATGTAGAAAATTTTCCCCATTGTTGGTGCTGGAGAACACTGCAAGAATAGAGAACTAAGGTGGCAAATAACATTCCAACTGTTTCCTTAGGGTTTTATGGAGGATGAAGGTCGTCAAAGGACAACCAAGTACGTTTCACACATTTTTGCAGAGGAGAGTGACTTAAACCGTCAGTTTGAGAGAGAGAAGGCCAGGAGTGAGCAGTTGGCTACAGTTACTTTGGCTCTAGTGCCTGAAGATTCCCCACCTGTGGAAGATGTGTCTCCTGGAGAAGAGGATGCTGTGGTCTCAGAGTCTGACAATGAAGAAGAAGGGAAAGATGGCAAGAAGAAAGGAAAGGGTCAGAAGGCCAACTCTGGTTCTCTGTTGAAATTGAATCTCCAAGATGATGCCCATCAGTCAACACCAGCTAAAGGTAGATCATGATTTTGAAATTTTGAGAGAACCCTGCATTTTTCTTATGGATCTTTTTATTAAAGAAAATATAATATGCTATTGGCTCCCCTTATGGTTTTTGCTCACATCTTTGTTTTTACACTTACTAGATTATTCCCCTGCTTTCCCCCCACATTGTTATGTTTTGGAGTACTGTAGGTTTGGTAATCTCTGGAGATTCTCAGGACTGAAGTGTGCTCTGGTGTCTCTGTACCAAGTAGTGCCTCTTCTTCCCCTATGCCATGTCTCCTGTTTCCCCTGCAAAGGAAATGGGCTCATGAATGTGCTCTTTGGATATTCAGGGTATTCTTCTGTTGGCTTGAAGGCCTGAAGTGATTCTGCAGAGGGTCAGACAAATTCCAGAAGTGCTGCAAGGAAGCAGGAAGGTCTGTGAGGCTAAAAACAAGCACAGTGGTAGATAGCAGTCAGGTTGGCTTAAGCTGCTGAGATAAAAAGCATCCTTGGGTAATACTTATATCTGCCTTGGATGTTCTGGGATGAACTGACAAGAAATCTGTCATGGACTCTTTTTTGAAATGTCTGAAAACTCAGGATGTACCCATCAGAAAGCACCATCTTGGTAGAGCTTTAGTTTTTAAAGCCCTTGAAGACTTAGAAAGGATTTGAACATGCTTTGTCTAGCTTGTAATATTTTATTTCTTCATCACTGAAGAAAAAGGTGGGCTGTGCCTCTCATTAAAAAAGCATTGTTTCATTCCATTGACTGTGTAAATGTCATCTTATGTTTAGGAAATAGCACAGGAGTTGACAGACCAGCCCATTAAGTTTTATTTTAAAATTGTAACATAAAAATTCTTCCCCTTTTAGCAGTGGTTTGTCTTTTTTTTTAGATGGAAATGTCTGGTATTGAGCCTTAGAGTCTGTGCAAGATATATGCTTATGTACTGATGCAAACCATCAAGTGGGATGAGTTTATGTAGAGTAACACTGACTTCTTGGCTAAGACCAGACAAACAGCAATTGGCTTGGAGTGACTTGACCCACAGCCTTATCACCTAAGCATGTTGTAACAAAAATGTCTTGTCCCTTGAAGCTCATTGCTTCAGCTTTTTCTTTAGTTATTTGGAACATCTTATTGTGAAAGGTACTAGTCCTTTGGGGACATATTTTAAAAGGGATATGGTAGTTTATTTTGTTAATTTTATCTTAACTGTTTAAATTTGTGTTGTTACACTCCAAGGGAAGAGAGGAGAACAGAGCTCCATTTCTGGTGTAGCTTATCTTTGGAGTAATACTAAATCCTAGTTCTGGTTCTGCTTTGAGTCAGAATAAGTCACGTTCTGGCAGAACTTGAGAATCTTTGGGGCAGAAACTCTCCTTTCTTTAGACAGCAGTTTCTGGATAAGCTAATCTGGCCCTTCAGGGTCTTCCAAGTCTGCCTGTGAAAAGGCTTTTACGTGGTGAGAATTATTTGATGACAGGGAGTTCACTTTTTTTTTTTAACTGTACTTTTGGAGGCTGAATGCAGCCTTTCATGGACAAGACACTGCATCCAGCAGGGTAGAATATGTGAAAAATACAGCAGAATGCTTTTAGGTACAGCTACCTGGTAGATGGGGCTTATAGAGAGGGAAGCTGAACTATGAGAGCAGAACACTTACAAGGCTTTTTTACTCTCAAACCAGGCTCAAAGCCAACAGTTGTGAAGTCACAGGGGAAGAAGCTGCCTTCCCCTCAAATTCTTGAAGAGCCTGATGAGTTCCCAGACAACATTGCAGGAGAGAGTTCTTCTTTGGAAATCCTGAAGCAGGAGTCCAATCTTTCCACCTGTCCTCATTCCACTGATGAAGATGGGGATGTGGCTGTGGTGGAGGAGGTCAGACTTGAAGACCCTAAGGTGAGATCACCTGTCTTAATACCTTCTTGTTGGTACAGTTGTCTGGTCTCAGTTTTGTACTTTCATAACAAGACATCAAGCTAGGGGGCTTTATTTATTTATTTATGGAATTGTTTAGTGGGGTTTTTTTAACTTAATTTCAAAGTACATTCATCTTTTTGCTGGATTGTAGTTGTAAGTGAATATTATTACAGGGCATAAGAAAGTAGATGTCCAAAATACAGTTCTGGATTAGTTTCCTGGTGCTCTCCAAATTCCCTGTGTTGTCTTAATGCATATCATTACTTAATGTAACACACAAGTGCTGCACACCATCTGCTCTGTCTCCCTGCCTGTGAAGGGGAGGTGAAAGATAATCTTCATCTGACTAGTTCGTTACATACACCAAAACTCTGAATTCCTCAGTTGTTCTGTGTGAGGAGCCAACATTAGGCTGGAGGTGTTGGACACTTCATGTAAAACCTTTCCTCTGTCCTTGGTGTTCACCAGAAGGCATGTGGGCAGAAGAAGGAGAAGCGTTCCAGGGCTGCAGCAGTGGAGAGATCCCACGAGACGTATCGGCTGCTGAAGCGCCGGAACCTCATCGTGGAGGCCGTGAGGAACCTGCAGCTCATCGAAAGCCTCTTCACGTGAGTCCCTGGGACACCCATGTGCTGGGGCCGGGCTGCTGCTCTCTGGTACTGGAAACACTGTGTGCTTACTCCATTTTGGCTTTCCTTGTCCCTGATGGCACTGAGTGCTGTGATATTGGCACACAGAAGGTGTGCAGGGTTGAATCAGCTGTTTGGAAGCAATAAGTTCTCTGCTGATAACTACACAAGTGTACTTTTATACAGTGTATGTCACACGAATAGAGATCAGAGCACTATGTGCCAGTGTTTGGGGCTCAGCTGGTGCAGCATTTCCCTGCTTGAGGATTCTTTCATCTGCATAAGTTTTATCTCTTCACTGTTTCAAAAATGGTTCATGTGTTACTGTGTCATGGACTGTAGATACTCATTGTCTTCATATTGGTCACTGGGATTCTAGCAGGGCCCACAAGGTTTGCTTTTCTTTGTGGTTTTGTGGTATGGCTATATGTCTTCTCTTTTTGTGGACTAAATATACTTCCCTAAATGTTACAGTGTCTTTCAGCCTTTTAAAATTTCACCTTCAAAGAGAAATGGAAATTCTGGTGCTCTACTGGAGTCCCAGTTTGGAAGTAGTGTCTTGTCACAAGTAGGATTGCATCATCCATCTTCTGTGTCAGCACAGGAGATCCTGGCATGCCAGTACACAAAGGGCTGCTTGCTTTAGGAAGTTAATAAGAAATCATGGCCTTATTCTTCACTGGTTTGAGAATTTTGAAACCACCTGTCACTTTGTTTAATTGCAGAGTGTTGTAAAATTACAACCTCATCTGGCACCAGCCTCTCCACTGATTGATCAAGACACATCCAAGTGCAGGCTTGGAAGATATTTTAGGTCTCTGCTGTCCCTTCAGTGCTGCCAACATGTCGCTCAAGTTGCCTCAGAACCAGTGGAAGTTCTGTCCCTCCCCAGATTCTGCCAAAGAAATTTGCTGAGTTGCATTCCCTTTGTTAGTTACCAGGGTGTGATAGGTAGTCTTTTGGAACAGTCAGAGTCCATGTGTACGTTCTATTATCACCTCATTCCCTTACAACCTTTCCAGATCCTTTTCAGAATTGACTCTCCAGGGTTGAAAGAGTCCAGATTTAGGGCTTGGGGCATTTTTTAAGAAGTGCATGACAACAGGCATTGAGAGAATAGGATGTGAGCACATTCCTGCCAACTCCAGCAAGGGAAAAAGGGAGCTGGCTCCAAGTGCTGGAATATGTGTATTTATATCTATGCTGTGAATGCATGAGTAGTTTCTGAGCTCTGAGCACCATAGAGTAAACTCTTTCTGCCTCAAGCTGAACTGAGCTCACAACTGCAAGTACAGACTGCACTTGTTTAATCACCACCTAAAAAAGCTGTAGGTTTTCCTGACCTTAGGCATGCTGGATTCATAACTGCACTGTAGCCATGCATAGAGAAATCAGGCATTGAGCATTCACTGTCGTAAGAACAGCAGTTCTCCCCTAACAGAGAAAAGCTTGAGTACAAAGAAAAAAGATCTGAAATGTAAAACAGAGTTGGCAGTTGTCTCCAGGAAAAGGAGAAAGCGAGCAGAAACTTCTAGAAGCAGGGAAATACGCATTCACACCACATCCTGCTTAGGCAGCTTGGAGCATTGCTGGGCTTAAAATGCAAGGTATTTTGTGCATCTTTTAGACTTCAGAAGATGATCATGGATCAAGAGAAGCAAGAAGGTGTCTCCACTAAGTGCTGCAAGAAGTCCATCGTGAGGCTGGTGCAGAAGCTGGCGCGAGAGGGACTCCTGAGGCTCTACCGCACCACAGTCATCCAGGATGGCATCAGTAAAAAGGTGTGACTGCACAGGCCCTGCCAGCACTGCCAGCTTTGCTCACAGCCTTCTGATTCATCAAAACATTCTTTGCCTTTTTGCTGAAATACATGGATGACTTCACTTCTTGCAGCAGAACCCATACTCGAGCTACCCAGAAACTTCATGTCCCAAACTAAGCTACTGCGAAAACCACATCACTGCTTTCAGATAATTGTGAGACCAAGGACTAGTCCAGAGATCAAAGTTTCTGAATCTCCCTGCTGCTTATCAGTTATGTTATTCATGGTTCTCTCCCTGCCCTGTCAGGCTGCACCATAATTGATTTAAACCCCTTTTGAAAGCCAAGAATATATGAAAAGTCCTAAGTGAAGTGAAATTTATAGAACACAATCTGTTGGGATTTTTTAAAAAAGAAAAATCTACTGTTAGGTATCCGGAAGTAAAATGTTTGTGATTGTAAAGATGAGATCTGTCACTTTGTCTAGTGTGAAATAAGCAGGGAATTGAGTCTATTGCTGCACAATTACTGTAGAGCATATACAAAATCTTACCAATCTGAACTCTGTGTGGACTTTCAGCAACAATATGTATTAGTTTGGCCATGGGAGGACTGGCTTTTCATTTATCCCTGTCAGCCAAAGTGTTTGTCCACCAAGTACTTCTGATTTTAAAAACCCAAAATTCTGAGGTGTAGATACATTACTAACTGCTCAGTAGTACAAAGACCATGTGCTCTTGCCTCTTGCTTAATACAAAGTAGCAACAGTTGTTTTCATACAGAAGTGTCAATATTCCATGAATTACTAAACCTTCATAGGATTTGTCCATTGTGGCTACTGTTGATTATTTATGTAGCTGATTAAAAGCCAGTATCTCCATAAACACCTTTTGGTTGTGTTCTGCTGCTCTGAACAGGTGGAGTTTGTTGTGCATCCCTCCGTGAGTCCTAGTGATCCCCTGGTAAAAAGTGCCATAGAGCAGGTGCGGTTCCGAATCTCCAATTCCAGCACTGCAAACAGGCAAGTCATGGGGATGGTTGGGATGGCCTGGGGGAGCTTGGCTTATCTAGTGGGTACAAAAACATGCAGAGGAAAGAACAGAAGGTAAGCAAAAGAAAAACATGCTCCTTGGCAACAGAGAAATGGAAGCACAAAGATGAGGCAACGTGCTGAGTATTTCCTGAGGTCAGGAAGGGAGAGGAATTGAACTCTGCTTAGTTCTTACCAAAGTGTTGTATGGTTTTAATACAGGATTAAAGTTCCTCAAACACCAACATCCCAGGACCATGGTGAGGAAGAAAACCTGGGGCAAGAGGCAGTTCCTGATTCAGGAGAGACACAAGAAAGCTCATCTAAAGCTGACAATAGTCAGGCAAGGAAAACTGATGAAAAAATGGGTGTAACACAGCTAAAAAACTATCACCCCGTTACAGGTACAGCCAGCTCTGGTTTGTCTGTCATCTTTCTCATTTATTAATAATTTTCAGATGTTGGGCTCTCCAAAGATACGAGTGTGTTTTTGTCTTCTTTTGTAGAAAAAAACTGGATTTTTGTTGAAGCAATCTCACTATCCAGTGGTTTTTTAGATGCTTACCTTTTTTACATTTGTGAACTGGAATATTTGTTACTATTTCCTTACTACTTGTAACTTATATTTATTTTCAACTGCTCGTCCTTCCTTCCAATTTTCTTCACATTAGTTTTGCTCAGGTAGCTGTTTCTCCTGTTCTAATGCTCTTTTTTGTTTCTCTTTGGTACTTAATCTTCCTTCCAGTTCCAGGACTTGGGCGTTCTCTTGGCTTTCTTCCCAAAATGCCCCGTTTAAGAATGGTCCACATGTTCCTCTGGTACTTAATTTATGGACACCCTTTAAATGGAACACAGCAAAAAGGTGGTAGTGATGGTGAGAAAACAGAAGAGCTGGATGAGAATGCAGCTGTAATTGAAGCACAACCAGATGGGACCTTAGAAATTGTGACAACTGTGGTGAACCCTGAGACCTCTGCACAGGAGACTGAAGTAGAGTTGTCTAATCAAAGAGGTAAGAAGTTGCACATCCTGGCTTTGCTACAGACTTGGCCACGGTTCAACACTGAAAAATAGATTAAAAAATCAATTGTTTAGAGAATTTTTAGGTCATTTTAGATTTGCACATTTTCAGACTATGAACTACCAATCGTGTTCTGCTTGAACACTCACAGTAAAACCCTTGGTGTAACTGTTGGGTTTGTGCTGCCTGAGTCTGAGCCACTGCTCTCATTCCCAGTGTACGTGGATGACACATCGTGGATGCGCTTCATCCCCCCCGTCCCAGTTCACAGGGAGTTTGGATTTGGATGGGCTCTTGTTAGTGACATTCTTCTCTGCCTGCCTCTCTCAGTCTTTGTTCAGATAGTACAAGTCAGCTACAAGGTATATGGTGATTTTTATGTTTTCTTTTATAGTCCGATGTACCTCAGCTCTATCTATGGGCTGTAACAAATATCCCCTTAATCTGTTTTAACAAAACTAGACCCTGGAGAGGAGAGGAGACACTTCAGTCTTTTACAGCAAAAGTAGTTGCTTTTACAGACACACTGAAAAAAAATGTATAGCCCTGTAAAACGGCTAATTCTTAATAATTCTTAATACTTTGCCAAAAGCTTTTCATAATCTCACTGAATCTTCTGCCTCATTAATTAACAAGAATAATGTTTAAACATTTTACAAAAGCAGTAATATTTGCTTAGAAAATATTTTAGTAGGCAATTCTGGTAGCAAAGTTTTATACTTTAGAGCATAGTTATATTTTAGATATTTACTTATAGTTTACATGTTGATTAACTTCTAAAATAATTCTAGGTGGAAGGTCTGGAAGATTTTTTAAATGATCCAGTAAAAAAGCACACTCTGATCAGGTTTCTTCCAAGGTCAGTCCGACAGCAGCTTCTCTACAAAAGGTAAGTAGATGAGTCAAAGTAAGTGGCTCTAGAGAGGAAACAGCAGTTGCTGATTGTTTTCTCAGTTATTTCCTGTTTGTGTCAAGGAGGACTTTGGTACTTAAGACAAAGATCATCAATCTTGAAAAGATAGTGTGCCAAATTGTATTTTTCTTTCCGAAATAGAAGGTAATAAGAAACTAATAAACAATATTCATGCATGCTGTCAGGCAGTGTTGGAGATCTGGGAGGTTCTGTCCTTCATAACTCATCAGCAGGATGTTGCTTCTGTATAAAACACACTCTTGACTGCTGCTAAATTCAGAATTTAATAGGGTGTAAGTGTTGCTGTCCTTCATAAATCTTTCAGAAGGTGCCACATTTCCCAGTTCCTGCCTCTCATACACACCATTCAGTTTCTCCTCATGCTCTGAGTGGCTTGCCATTCCTCATCCAGGAGATTTAAAAATTGAGGTTGGGCTGAAGATAGGAACAGAAAGCAACACTAAAGAAAAGTGATATGAATGTGTAGAATCAAGAGCACCATGTTAGCTTTCCCAGAAAGTCATTGCTGATAGTTTGGATTTGGGTGGTTGGAGGCTTATATGTCATTTTACAAACCTGCAAATGTGTCATTGGTGAGGGAACAGGGCTGGGCAGTATCAGCTGCCAAGGCTTGTAATCAGCCCAGGTTTGCAATTCCTAAACTTACAGCTAAATCTGAATTTATGGGGTTTTTTAAATCCACAGTCTCCATCTGATAGGTTTATGTGAAACAATATGACACAGAACCAAGTTGTCTCTTTACCCCTCCATTCACTGAAACTTCTAACTCAGCCAAATTTGCTTCAGTATTTCTAGTCTTGATCCTTCTGATCCCGAGAAAATTCCTACCAAAATACAGCTCCCGTTTAACTGTATTTAATTAGATCTTAGTGAAGCTGAGTGTGGGCTTATTTTTTACAAACTCTCAGAAATGAGAACTTGCAGATCATAAACTGGACCTTCCAGAATTTTGCCATAGAAGTGGATAGGCAGGATGGAAAATGTTCCACTTTTTGTTCTGTCAAAGCTATAAGCAACTGAAAGCAGTTTCTTGGAGCAGTAATTCTAAACAACCTGAACTACAGGAATCATTGACCAGTCCTTTATATATACACACATGAAAGCCTATATTTAGCAGTTGTGTTTTCTTACTCTTGTCTTATTTAAATAACATGAAATTCTCTGCAGGTCTGCTGGTATTCTGACCATGTGTAATTCATTTTACCTATGTTATTTCTGAGTAATTTTCATCTATACTAGTGAAATTTTACTTAGTATCTGACTAAAACATTGGATTTGTGATTTGAGGAAGGAAAATTTGGACCTTTGGGATATTCTATGTTTTCTAAAGGCTGACAATTCACTTCAGAAATTGTACAACTCAATGGTTTCCTGAAAGTTCAGGTTGCTGCATTAGAATGTTGTGTTTTCTGGTAACATTTTACTGTTTTCATGAGTGATAACTGTAATACTCCTACTATTGCTGCAGGAGGTACATCTTCTCAGTGATAGAAAACCTTCAAAGATTATGTTACATGGGACTGCTGCAGTTTGGCCCAACAGAGAAGTTTCAAGACAAAGACCAGGTAATTTAAAAAAAAAAAATTAAAAAAATCAATTACTTTTCATAGATTTTTTTTTCCTGTGAAATAAATGCAAGATTTGAGGTTTGTAATTACCTTAAATAGTTACACGAAATACTGATGTTTCAGATGTATGTGCAAACCTCCAGGTCCAAGTGACATTGTAAGTTGTGCAGATAATTTTTGCCTCTTTGTCTGGAAGGACACTACTCCAGTATATAATGCTGAAAGCTGCACACAGTAATGATCCAGGAGGTTCCAGACCGGCAATATTTATGAAAAAGGAGCATTCCACCTTCTTATCCATCAAAGTGTCAGGCTTTGGATGTCTGACACAAAATAAAGTCACTGTTCAGAGTAAAATAATGACATTCATATGCATGTTTTTATAAATAGCACATGCAAAGGAGAAAGCAGACCCAACAGATATTTCATGAGGATAAGAAAAATAATTAGGCCCCAGAAAAAAAAATCTATTCAAATCCTGAATGAGGACTTGTAGGAAATAGTCACTCTGTGGAAACTTGGAATATCCTGTGCACGAGGGGGAAAAGAAACTGTTCTTAATCTAGACAGGAAATTTCTGTATTGCTGTCAAGGGAAATTTGGGAATACAATGTAGTAGGGTGGGAATGGGTGTGTCTTCTGGGAAAGTACTGTCTCAAAACAGCAAAGAGAAAAGCAGTCCTAAACTGGTTAAATGGGGAATTTCAATGGTTTGTTCCTACCAGCCTGAGATATGCTGTGTTTGCCAGGTGTTTGTGTATATGAAGAGAAATGCTGTGATTGTTGACACCACCATCTGTGACCTCCACTACAACCTGGCCCAGAGCAGCCGCCCGTTCGAGCGGCGCCTGTACGTCCTGAACACCATGCAGGACGTGGAGAACTTCTGGTTTGACTTGCAGTGTGTCTGCCTTAACACACCCTTGGGTATGGCATGATTGGACCTTCTCAGCACCTTTACTGTTCCTTCTGGGAGTACCTCAATTCCTTCTCCTTTCCTAAAATTTGAGGCAGGCTCTGCTTTGTCACTTCCAATGTTTTGCTTTCTTGTCAGGTTGCCCTTTGCTTGCAAAAAACAGCTGCAAGTTCTGTCCATGTAATTCTTTGAAGTTGTGATCCACTTCAAATTCTCAGAGCAGAGTTCATGGACAAGCTTTGCTGCCCTGGTAGAAGTATCAAAGTTGATAATAGCCCTTCCAGTGAGAAGGTAGCACCTTGTATGGAGAAGGGGTAAAAACATTAGTGCTGTTTGGGAGCAGTGGTTTGCCGTAGCAGGGTGGATTGAAGATGGGTTGAAGTCTGACTTGTCAAACCTGTGCTTATGTCCAGGAGTTGTTCGCTGTTCTCGGACAAAGAGAACTAATCTCCAAGGGGAGGAGACTTCACTGGATGTGGAAATGGAACAAGAGTCGGCAGTGAATAAACACAACCTGGAGCGAAAGTGTGCGATGCTGGAATACACCACGTATGTCATCCTTGTTCCTGCTTTGCTGCTTGAATGGAGAGGGCAAAAGGAAGTGTTCTGGTGTTGAGGGTGTTTCTTAATAGCAAAAGCACTTGAGACTCCAGCTCATTTCGGTGTTGAGGGCTGTTCCTGTGTCATTCAGAGGGTCTCTGAATAAAAAGACATGTAGTTATGTTTCATGTGTACCAGTAACTTTATCAAGCAGGTTTTTATGCTGGAGGAATGGGATAAACGGGTTTGGATTTCTTTCCCAAGTAGTACAGATGTGTGTTGCAAGCGTCTTGGGGAAAGCAAAGAGAGGGAAGGAGTCCTTCCTAAGTATGGTTAATGCAAGGGAGAATAAATTTAGGGATTTTCTGTTCCTATGCTTTATATCATTTTATCTGAAGCAGCTTCAGTAGCTCCCTAGTGTCACATTCTGGATTGTGTGCTTTTGTGGTGCACTTGGCCATAATTGTGTACAGATTAATTTCTCATATGCTGTTGGTGTGCTCTGTGATCTGGAAATGATCTCTGGAGCATTCCATCTTCTGCCTTATCAAAACCAGAATACCTGTGAGGGTTGTACACTCACAACCTGTGACAGCCATGCAGAACACCAGTTAAACTCTTTGTATTGTGTTGTGCACTGTGGTTTAGCTCTGTCAGTATTCTATTCTGGTTTAATAAACAATCTGCTTAAAAGTATTTTCAGTTAGTTCAGTGTTACAGGGAAATGTATCGAGTTACCTTAAAATTAATGGAGTTGAGGGAACCTGATTCCACTGACCCTTGCTAGAAAAACAAATTGTTGAGTCCACTTGTCAGCTTCTGCATATGCTCTGTATTGAATGGCAAAAAATCTTTTAAACTGGATACCTGGTGTTTCCTTGCAGTTGGGCTGGAAACCACTGCAGCATCTTTAAGGTCAAGAAACAGTTTTTAGATTTAATTGATGGTGTAATGTTGCCCTCTAAGTTGGGAGTGCAAGGGGAGAATTCTGCACATTGGACACACATCCCTTAAGAGCAGCTGAGAAGGCACTCTGTGCAAAATAATTACGTGTATTTTGTTACTTTTGCTGTTAGAGGCAGCCGAGAGGTGGTGGATGATGGATCCATCCCTGGGGATGGGTTGGGAGCTGCAGGTCTGGATTCCAGCTTTTATGGGCATTTGAAACGCAATTGGATCTGGACAAGCTACATCATCAATAAGACTAGGAAGGTGGGTATTTTAAAATTTATATACTGTAATGCCTTTTCCAAATTTTAATATTGATGAGGTTGAGACAGCGACACCCAAGTCTTACTGATTGCACAGTTTCCCAGTCAGGTGTCTCAGTAAGGTTTTGCATCAATGGAAAGAAAGGAATGCCAAATATTGTCAAATTTTGGTGCTGAAGTGAATGAAAGAATTGGAAATAAACTGAAAGAATTGGAAATGAACCGAATTTAACAGTAAATTTGTTAGATGTTCAAACATTCCACCAAAGGAGAAATACTTTATTAAGCAGGCAATTTAGATTACTCAGTGTACCTCTTGCCTTTCTGGAATGTAGAAGTTACCAGATGAAAACTGAAACACCCAGGACAAGGAAATACACGTGGAAAAAAAGAAAAGTAAAAAATGAATAAAAATAGGTAGCCCAAGATGTGCAAATAAGAATGGTCATCCCACTTCTGGCTAATTCAGTCTTTGATAGAAGTTTGTAAGACCAAGGGATTTCACCATTTTAAATCTGGGGCTGATGTTTCAAAGCAGTTCACAGCTTTTTTTTCCCCCTAGCATTAATTCCCCTGTGTTTTGAGCCCGTGTGAATCTTTAGTATCCCCAACCTCATGTAGCAAAGTGTTTCAAAGTGCCATTATCTGTCCCCATTTCTTTTTGATGCTTTAAGCTCCCTAATAATTGTAATACTAAGAGAAACTGAAAAAATACAATTCTCTATGACCCCTTTTTGTTTCATGTGGTTTTTGTAAACATCTCTCATGTTTCCCATTATGAACTCCTTTTTTTAAGACTGACATCTACCATTCCTAGTATGGAATCTGTCTTGCCTTTAATCATTCTTGCCTTTCTTTAACATGTTACAGTTCTACGATATCCTTTTTAAGGTGGAAATACAACCATATTGTGCTTTCAGGCTGTGGCCATCTGTGGATTTTTCCAGCTGCATAGTGTTGCTTTTATTCCTGAAGAATTCCATAAATTTCTTTTGCTTTTCCACAATTACTAAGCATTGAACAGGGACTTTCACAAAACTGGCTATAATTACCCTCCCCTAAGCAGTGGCCAAACCAGAGCCGACCAGTGTATGTAAAATTGGAGTTGCTAATTTTTTCCCCCTCAGGCAGGATCATTTCACTCTTAATTTCATTTGCTGTTCAGTCACCTCACTGTTCAGCAGTAACAGGACCTCCAGCAGTTTCTCAGTTTCTGCTTTTGTCTCCACATCTGTGGAGGCCAAATTCTACCCCCAGTGAACTCCACACGAGAGAAATGTGTTTTGCAGAGAATGGCAAAACAGCCAATAATTGGCAATCAGTTCAGGCTCAGATTTAAGTTGCACAGACTATGGTATAAGGAGGTATCTAATCGGTGTATTTGCATTTTGGTTTTGTGATTTTTAGAAGTTCCTTTGGAATGTAAAATGCTTTGAAAGAATACTGGTTTACAGCAAATTCTGCTTAGCCTCTGTAGCAATGAGAGAATCCAGCATTTCTTTTCCAGTATTGACTTTTAAACTTCAGGAGCTTTGCTAAGTTCTAACCTTCGTTGTCTAGTGGTCATTACAGTTGGATTTAAGCAAAGCTCTGGAGCCATTCTAATACATGGTAGTAATAAGACAAATGAGTTCTTCATTTTAGCCAGAGATCTTTTCCTTTGTACTATATCATAGGATATAATGCATACTATTGTTAAAACCAGTGGACTCCTTTTGCATATCACCTTTTTTAAAGCTGTGTTGTCTTAGGAAAATATAGTTTCTGAAAATGGACTGACAGCAAGACTCCAAACCTTCTTAACAAAACACCCCCTGCCACTCAGTACTGGAGGTAAGGTGGGCTCTGAAACTGTGCTAGAGCTGTTACCTGTCTTTGTCAAATCCAGCACAAAGGATGTGGGTTATTCTTGTCTCCTTACAGTAATCTAGGATGTTTCTGGGGCACTAAAATAGATAAACAATTTCATCCTCTATATCTGGATATATGGAACAATAATTTTTTATCCAGTATTGATGATATGGGTTGTTCCTGTCTCCTTACAATGATCTAGGATGCTTCTGGGGCTGTAAAATAGATGTGTAAATAATTTCTTATAGAACAGTAATTTCTATCCTTTGTTATTTCTGTTGTGCAGTTTGCAGAAGGTCTGGAGGGACCAATGTTTTGTAGCACTGTTATCCAGCCTAACATTTGAGCTAAGGAGGAAGAAATGCTTCAGGTTGAGTGTAAAACCTCAGCTCTGTTCCCTTGTGTTTGTGCACTATACATTAGACTTAGTAATTACTTGATTCCCCACTTATATATGGGATTTTACTCTCTGAGGTGCTAAGAAGGGGCATAATATGACATGACTAAAGAAGGGCAGTTCTGAGATGGCATCTATCTTTGAATGTATTGAAACTTTGGCATAGAATGTCATTGCTATAAAGCTCCACTGCTGTAAATATGTGTCACTGTAGGTAACAAAATTAATATTTTGGGAGAAGCAAAAGTAGGATCAGAGTCACTTGTCCAGAAAGAGGAATGTATTGAAGTGAGTAAAGAACCAAACCAGGATCGAACAAAACGAGTGAGAGGTGGAAAAAGCCAAAAGAGGAAGAGGCTTAGGAAAGATGTTGGAAAGAAGACAAAGAAGAAAAAGAAAGGTAAGAAACGGGAAAAACAGCATTCTTTACTATGCTTAGACCTGCTGGAAGCTGCTTTGGAAAAGCTGGTGTGACTGTGCCATGGTGTGGGACATAGAAGCTTTACTGGCCATGTCTTTGTGTTCCCACTGTCATTGAGGAGGCTCAGAGATCCTGGGGCTGTGTAGGAGCTCAGGAGAAACAGCAGCATGTTGTAACCATTACCTGTGTGTGAGCCATGATTGCACTGCTGTGCTCTACAGACTGAAGAAATCCTGATGGAGTCTGTGCCATATTAGCCCCATGCAATTCATCATCAACACTTGATAGCTGGCTTGAAGATTCTTGATGGAATGATGCTCTGACTTGTCAGTTTGCCAATTAAAGTGCTTTTTTTTCTCATTCTTGGAAGAGACATTTAGCATTTTGCTTTCTGAGCAGCTCCTTCCTTCCCTGCTCTTGCCTCTCCTTCTTACAAACTAGAGCTGGTGCTGATCCTGTCTGAGATGGGAGTTTGTTGCGTCGTGCTGAGTTAAGTGTCTCTTTTTCTGGGTTTGTTAGAAGATGATTCTGTAGAAAAAAGCAAGAGGCTGCGTTACCATGACGAGGCTGACCAGAGTGCCCTGCTGAGGATGACACGTCTGCGTGTCACCTGGACGGTGCAGGAGGACAGTCTACTCATGCTGTGCCGCATCGCCAGCCACGTGCTCAATGCCAAGGTGTGTGACACACCCCCTGCTCACGGCCCAAGGAGCTCATCCTGCTTCTGCCCTTCCTCTGTGGACGTCACAGCTGGAGTTTGACTCCCAACATCTGGTGTCCCCACAGGTCAAAGGGCCCTTTGTGCCGTGGCAGGTGGTTCGGGATATCATGCATTCCAGCTTTGAGGAGTCGCTGGATAAAACCTCTCATTCCGTTGGACGAAGGGCTCGTTATATTATCAGGAATCCACAGACTTACCTTAATTATAAGTAAGAAGTTTTCTGTGTTCTAGGTATAGGCTAAATTCTCTTAAAATCAAATGTAAGGGACGTGGCCCTCCTTTGTTTTTCTCTTGTTTCATCTGACCTATAAATTCCAACTTGTTTATGCCCTACTGCTGTCAAATCTGTATTGAACTGGGAAAATTTCAACTCTAGGCAACACCTTCAATTGTATCTGTTGCAGAGTTTGCCTTGCTGAGGTTTACCAAGATAGAGCCCTCATCGATGATTTCATGAACAGAGAAAATAATTATGAAGATCCACAGGTAGGAGGGAAGTTTTCCAAAAGGTCATGGAGTACTTTATGCTGTTTGGATTACTACTTGCACTGCTTGAATTACTGTGATTTCATCTCTTATCCCTCCCTGGAATCCTTAGCTATTGTGAAAATAGCATCATTGTAAAAATGCAGCATCATTGCTGGTTTGGGAGCAAAGTGGACATAGGCAGCTTTCCAAAGACACATAAACAGATTCCTGTGCAACAAAAATTTTTTATTTTCAATGCCTTTTTTTAAAAATATCTGTGGCTAAACATCTCTCCTCTGATTTATTTTTATCCTCTCAGCCTCATTGTTATCTGAGCAAGAAAAGCTTTTTGCTTATTTTAATTTTTTATCCCAATTGCATGTTGAAATACGGCCTTAGCCTCTGTGGTAAGTGCAGCAATGCAAGCAAATTTTGTGAGACTTGATTTGATCAGCCAAAAGGCTTTATTTCATTTTTGAACTTTTTATGGCTTAAATGAACCTCATTTTCAAATTGAAAAGTTGTTTACACTTTCAGTGCTAACAATTCCATTTGGAATTTCAGAGGTTTTTCAGTACTGGGACAGTGTCACAGCAAGATTGTTTTTATCCAGGAATGATAATTCATACTCTTGTCAGAAAAGCCCAAATTCATGCTTGTTCAAAGGAAAACAAGTTGTTCACTGATGAGACATCACTGAAATAAATACAAGTGTCCCCATCCCCACAGTCTGTCTTTGGAAGCAAATAAAAACTCATTTCCAGAGAACATTCCTCTGGTGTAACAGGTGTTCTCCAAGCCTTGGTTGTGCAAACAGACTCAATGAAGAACATGGTAAAGCCTGGGGGGTATGAAGAGAAAAACAGATTTGAGCAGAAGCTTAAACAAAGCTCTAGCAAGAGATCTGGTGCTGCAAATTCAGTAAATTGTTTGAGAACATATGTTCATGGTGGTTGGCTTGTGGCTGTGAGTGTGATTACAGATGGAACCTGCAACTGTTCAGTAAATTAGCAACCACAAACTCCACGGAGCTTTTTGATGCAGTCTCTTGGCTGTTGAACTGTCTCTGACTTGATAATCCAAACCCAGCTACTTCTACCAGAATTTTCCATGAACACTTCAAAAATAGGTCTTTTTACACTCTAAGCATTTGAAGTTGATAACATTTCTGTCTCTTCTTTTCTAAGGTTTGTGCAAAGGAGTTTAAGGAGTTTGTGGAAAGACTGAGAGAGAAATTCAGTTCGACCCTGGGGAATCCCAAACTTGAGATTCCTGACACTTTGCAGGAACTCTTTTCCAGGTATTTTAGTTATGGTGGGCTGAGGCGGTGAGAGGGAAGAGCAGTTCAGGGCAGACTCATTCCCCACTGGGCAGGATTTACACTCTCTGGTACTTACACTCTTGGTATCAAAAGAAGTTTCAGTAAATACAACCAGCAATGTTTCTCTCAAATCCACAATTCTTAAATACATATAACTGATTTTCAGTTATTTGCACAAGTTTGCTGATTTTAAACCATTCTCATTTTGCTAAGTAAGACTTTTAAAACAGAAATTCACACTATCAGATTTTCCTAAATTGTCAAATTCTCCATGTTGCTGTTAGAGGTGGTGCTACTCAGGTGTAACTTTTCAATGCAAAAGAATACTTTCCCTTTAGCATTTTCCAGATTAACTGGCCTATTTTATATTACAATCTGGTAATTGGTTGCTGGTTGCTCAGCTGAATCATCTCAGTGCTGCTAAAACTGGTGATAAAGGAGGGCATTCAGCCTTGTACATAATTTTCTAGCTCCAGACTGTTCAACTTTTTCATGATAAGTAAAACATGAAGAGCAATGTAGAAAATTTGTGTCTCAGACCATTTAATGATAACAAATTTAGCACCTTGTTAACTTATTTTGAGAAGAGCTGCACATTACAGCAGAAGTGCTGCTGATAGTAACTGCAAGTCCAAAGCCTCAATAAAATGACAGATCCTTACAAGGCTGGATTGTCTCCTGTCCATGAGTTTTATCCACTTGTCAACAGATATTTTAGTGGAATTGATCTGGATGGTTCTTTTCATGGTTGACCCTTGTGCTGAGCTACTGGAGCAGACAGTCCCTGTACTGTTTCAGCACTGGCCTCCTTAGCAGTTATGGTCATCAGCCTCTGGGCTCCAGGCCTGATACACAATCACAGAATGTTGCTTTTGTGTTGGTGCTTCCCTTTCCCTTCCCTTCACCAGATTTCGGGTGTTGGCAATCGGAGAAGACACAAATCAAGGCACAAAAGAGGATAATCTGAGCAGGTGAGTAGCAGTAGCACCATTTTTCCCATTAGGACTCCAAGGCTATGTCATCCCCTCATACTTGTGAAAGTCTTATAAAAACACTCCTAACTGTTGCAGTGTATAAATTTATTAACAGAAAAATACTTTCACAAGGCTGTGGGGGAACCTCTGACATAGAATTGATGGATAACATGGCAGCAGTGATGACCTCAAAACGATGGTCTGTTATCATTAGGACAACTGTATGTTTTATGTGTGGATGTTGTATTTTAAGAGGAGGAGATGTTATCAAAGAGGCCTTTGTTTTGTGTCAGATTATCTGTACTGATCCAAAAATTCTGTGAGGAAGGTCAAGGAAAATGTAACAAGCTACTTTCCATGAATGATTCTCAGCTGTAGGATCTGATGTCTTTATGCATCTGTTTCAGAAGCAGGTGGTAGAGTTTATGTATTTTTGTACTCGTTTAAGAGGTACCTCATGCTCAAAAATCACCATGAATAAACTTTTTTCTTTTTTTTTTCTTTCAGTATTTATGATATTCATTTTCTAGTCCTGCAGAATCTGATTCTGAGCACATTGGCACTCTCAGATAACCAGATGGAATCTTGCCAATCATTTCAGGTACAGTATCTGGTCTAAACTTTATTGTCATAGAATCACAGAATTGTTTAGGTTGGGAAAGACCAGCCATTAGCCCAGCACTGCCAAGGCCACCACTAACCCATGTCCCCAGGTTCCATGTCTACACATGATCATACAACGCTAAAGTTTCTCCTCCGTCCCTTGATAAATTCCTTTTTCCAATGGAAGAAGAGAAACCCACAAACAGATTTGTATCCATTCTGTGGGGAGTATTCTCTTCTGCTTTTAGGAAATTACATATTCTAGACAGATTTTCAGTATGAGATTGCAAGATGAGAGGTTGAAACAATCCCCAAAACCCACATGAAATAAAGTCCACATCATTTCCATTGGGTCAAACTGTATCATGATTTAATGCCTACTTGAGCAGTTGGAATACTCTGAAGGAAATATCAAAGCAGTCCTGATACCCAGCTGATACTGGTGTTGGGGAGCCTCTCCTTCAGGGTTGGGGAACACAGAAATATGTCATCTATCAATCCAGTCTTAAATAAGAACAGCATTTCAAAGGGGGTTTAACATCTGATAGCAGGCAGGAGTGGAACCTAGAAAGCCAAGCTCACAGAAGCGTGTGTGTTCCTGGCAAAATGTTGGGAAGAATCTACCAAAATACATTGCAGAGGAGCATTTTTCACATTTATAATTCTAGTGGAAGCCTGATCCCATTTTGAATATCAAGTATTTTCTAGTATTTAGTTAATTTAATTGGCATTTACTGTGGAAAGTCTGGAAGCCCATAAAAGGAACAGAGAAGTAGTTAAGTAAATTTATATGTATCATTTACATTCTGGCCTGTAGCTTCACATCCATTTAGTTAATGTGAACCTCAAGTAGGTGAGCGGGTTCAGAGCTAAAGCTGCCTCTTAGACTGAACAGGGCGGGGTTTTTTTGCAGACATTCCGTCTGTACCAGGAGTACCAGGATGACATTCTTGTGAAGGCCTTCCTGGAGTGTCAGAGGAGGAGTTTGGTGAATCGGCGCCGGGTGAACCACACCCTGGGGCCAAAGAAGAACCGGGCCCTGCCTTTTGCACCCATGTCCTACCAGCTATCTCAGAGCTACTACAGGTGGGTGTCACCATGGGCACTGCTTGTGTTTGAGCAAAGAAAGGACCTACCCAGGCCTGCTTGGCCTGGAGGAGAGAATAAAGTGTCCAGAGCAAAGAACCTGACCTTCAGGTGAAAGTGACACCACGTGCTTTAGTCTTTATTTGGTGAGCAGGTAGGGCTGTGGGGGAAGACAGCCAAGTGTGCTGGGCAGGACTTTACAGACACATAGGGAGAAGAAGAGATGCAGCACCACAATTCTAGAGCTGGTGGGAAGATTTCTTTAGCTCTCTGGCGAAGCAGAAGATGATATCTTTGCTTTCCATTTGCTGTATAGCACCTGACTTTCACATGATGCATTAATACCAAATGCTCTGGAATGAGTCAAAGGACTGAAGGCAGGTATAGAAGGTAGTTGGTCACCAGCTCTAGTGTGGAACTTCAGCTACTTGACTGCTCTGGACTAAAATTCGTACCCAGTAAGAACAGATTGTAAAGATTTGTGTTTCTTTGACTCCATGTTTCTGTCCAGAGTTTTCACGTGGCGGTTCCCCAGTACCATTTGTACAGAGTCCTTCCAGTTCCTCGAGAAGCTCAAGGATGCTGAACAATCAGACCAGCCAGATAACTTCTCCTTTAAAGATCAGGAAAACACACCATCAGAGGACATGGTGGCATTTCCCATGGATGGACCTGGTGGCCAGTGTGTGGCTATGCTTTCCCTGTTCTCCCTGGGACTTGTGTCTGTGAATGTGAGAATCCCAGAGCAGATCATTGTGGTGGACAGCACTATGGTGGAAAATGAAGTGATAAAAAGGTAAGAGCTGTTATTTCTGTTAGTAAATACAGTTTGGGGATAACCTGAAAGAAATGGGACAGGCATTAGTATTTCCTGCACTGCACTGTGGCAGGTTTTATTGTGATACTGTTTAGATTTTTATTTCTGAGGGAGCATTTTGAAGACTTAATGGCACTTTACTTAGTGCCTGTCATTATAGCCCTGGACTGCATTTGTCTTCAGATGTGACATTTAAATTGCTCAGTACTTCAGTGCCATCAGAGCTGATGTGGAAGGGGGAGCACTGGGTGCTACAGGAGCATTTTCATCAACATTGTACCTTGTCATTTCAAGACTGAGAAAGGTTAGTAACAAGGTTTCAGCTTTATCAGTGAAACCTCTCACCACAATATTGCTTCTGCGTATTGTTTCCTCTTTGATTTAACGTTTCTGTAAGCCTGCAGTAATAGCACAGCACTGAAACTGAAACTCTCCCCAGGCAACCTGATCCTGTGAGCCCTTATCCTTACAGTCATTATGTGTTTCATCCTTACAGTCATTATGTGTTTTCTTAAGAGTGCAGCTAACATCTCTTGCTGTAGTTTAACCTGCTGCTTCCTGTTGTGTATATATATATGGAAATACTTTGTTCTCTTTCTTTTTAGAGTAGCTTAATCCCTATTTGAAGATTGTTATTGTAGTCTTCTTCCCATAACATTTCTCTTCTTTAAAACGAGCAGCCTCTGTTCCTTTACTTGTGATTTTGGTGCATTATTAATGTTATCCAGATCTCTGTCTTTCTCGTTATTTTCTTCTGCACTGAACTGTGGTGTCAGAAAAGAAATGTCATGTTCTTGCTGGCAGGTCCGTGCCAATTTCATTATGTTATATAGGTGAAGCACCTGCTAATGCATCCCAAGATGCTGAATGCCCATGGGCTTGCCAAAAAAAAAGCAGCCAAACCCCTCCAGTGCAGTGATTCATGTACAGCTTATGATTCTTGTGTGTCACTCTAACAAGCTTCTTTTCCTCTACCTGGTTAATTGTTTCCTCTTAGTGTGGAGGGACAGATGCAGAGTGCTATAATATAAATAATATAAATTTGTCATAGGAAATTGCTCCCTGCTCTTTTCCAGGCTGTTTCTCCAGTTTGCTTGAGATGTGCTGAATGCAAATCTCATTCTTCTCATATGCTTGCAGTGTCTCCAGTTGGATGATCCTCTGCAAACTGAATAAGCTGTTTTATTTCCCAGGCCATTACCAGAAATATACTGAGCCCTGGACTGAGCCCATTGCCGAGTTGTGTACTCACTATTTTTTCTAAATTACATGTTCCCTTTTGGTTTTAAATATGTTTTAAAAGAAGGTCTAACTCAGAAAAGGTTGGAAAGAACCTTTGGTTGTCTCATGCTTAAAACAGAGGCAAGTTCAGAGTTAGATTAAGTTGTTCAGAGCCTTCAGCTTTATCCAGTGGCTCTTGTCATGTGGAAAGGAACAGTATTGGTTTGACTAAGTTTGTTTCTGGTAAATTTGTCCTGGCTGCTACTACTATTCTTTTTTTACTTGGAGGCTGTCTGCAGTTTGGGTTTTGGTGGTATTTTTTTTCCTTTTTGAAGTAAATGAAGTGTTTGGTCTGTAATTCTTTCTCCTTTTTCTACCTTAAAAATAAACACTGTCTGCCCTATACTGCAGCATCCCTCATGGTCTCAGTGTCTAACACATATTCCCTCGTGATCAAGTGTCACTTTAAGCTGAGATATTTTGGGTTCATTTCAACACATTTGCAAAAGAAACAGAAAGTTTGCTTTGCCATGGACCTTTAGTGTATTTTCTTTTCTGTGGCTGCTTGTTCTCAGTGCTTTAAATGAGCCTTCTGTGGAATTAACTCACAGCTGTCTGTGACTAAAAAAGGATGGAGTGCAGAATCCCTGTGATCTTGTTCTGCTCAGTGTAATGAGTCACTTTCTTATTTTGGGAAAAGAAAAACCCAAGCAAAACAACAAACAAATAAGAAACCCCTCTGTTTGCTGCAGTTTGGGAAAAGAAGGGCTGGAGGATGATGATGATGACGATGATGAGCTGGAGGACAGCTCTGGAGGCAAACGGAGAATAGAAGTGAAAGCTCGTCAAGCCTCTCACACTAATTACTTACTGATGAGGGGCTACTATGCCCCTGGGATCGTCAGCACACGCAACCTGAGCCCCAGTGACAACATTGTGGTCAACTCCTGCCAGGTGAAGGTCAGGCTGAGGCGTTCCCCCATCCCAGGAAGACTCAGCTCTCCAGGTTAGTTCCTGTTGGGCCTGACTTGCACAGGAGTGGGTTGGAACTGGAGAGAGGGAGAACTCACCTGCCGGGGAGCAGGTTTAAAAAGCCCTTTAATAGGAACATTTTGTTTTCATCACACATCCAGTTTGTAATGCTTTCCCTCTTGATTTGAAAGAAACAAGATGGTTGATTTAAAGGCACCTCTTGTTCGTAACAAGTCCTTGCCTGTATTTCATGTGGTGTTAATTAATGCAAAACATCTGTCCTCTGCTGTACTACCCCTTCTCCAGGAGGTTTTTTGGTCCTTCTGCAACTTAAAATACCATATTACATCACACCCAGACTTTCTTTTCTGTAAAGAGAAATTTCAGAGCTCCTTGAACAGAAATTCACATTTACTTTTCTCATGCAAGTGCCTGAAATAGTGGTGTCCAATGTCTGTGGTCTTACCTACAGTACTTTAAACATTTTTGTGATATTTAGAGCTTGAATGTTTGGAGTTTATCAGCACAGCCCCTTCTTAAAGAGCATCTTGCCTTCAGCTGTAATGCAAATGTATCCAGAACCTTTAGCTCTTCAGCTGAAAGGTCTCGTGCTGTCCCTGCCCATTCCTATTGCTGCTGTGACAGAAGTAAAATAGAAATTCTCTCTCTCTGCTGCCACTCATGCCCTCCAGGTCTGGTGAGCTGACTGCTCATTACGGCTGATCTCATTTTTCCTTGGCTGTCAGGGAAGTGCAGCTGCCATGAGTGTCCCACAAGGCACAGTGTGGAGCAGCCTGCAGATAATAGGGGGGGAAGCAGGAAGAGCAGTGTCAGAGGTGTCCCCTGATCATCAGGGACTGGGAGAAGGGGTTATGTGGCTTCAGCTTCTGAGTACTCTGTACAGGGGTGTCAGTTTTGGGCAGTGATGGATGGGCCTATCACCAAACATGGAGATGCTTTGTGAGACTAATTGTCCTTAAGGCATTGTCAAGTGGTACTTCAAATCATATCTGGCCAACAGCTTTTTGTAATGGATTTTTTGATTAATAGCATTTCCTTTCCCCTAGAATTTGCACTTGACCTTCTTCAAGAAAAACAGAGATTATTCCCTTATTAACTTAGAGCTAAGATGACCCAGTGTTAGAGAGAGAGTATCAGTAAGTCTGCACTGTCTTCCAGCCATCCCTCACTTTGATATGAGGATAAACCTTTGTAAACCCACTTGCTCTTCTTCTACAGGTCTTTTCAGAGACAGATATGTAAGGCAGAAAGAAAAAAAGGAAACTGAAGTAATGAAGATGTAAAACAGAGCTCTGTTTTTAATTGGAGTAGTCTAGAGCACCTCTAATCTGTTTCTGCAGTGCCCTGCACAGTAACACCTTCACAGCTCATACTCCTGTGTTTTATTTGCTTTGCAGTTCCTTCTGTGCTGGATAACATGGTTGTGGGAATCTCCTGCCTCCCTGAAACTTTTACCAGGCTGATAAAAATCCAAGAAGAAAATTATGAGGTTGATAAGTTTCTTCAGAAGTGCACAGAACGTTTTGGTTACACCCCCAGAGATGGAGCAGCTGTTTTGGAGATCCGTGATGCAATAGAAGCAACTTCCCACTTTGGAATTTGCAAAGCTGAGCTGAGCAAATGTTTCTGCAGTTATGAAGAGGTGGAGGCCACAAGAACCAGGACCTTGGAGCAGTACATTCAGGTGGTTTCACAGCCAGCTGCTTTCCATACATCAATATCTGCAGGTTTAGCGTTCCCTTTTGCACAGGACAAGCTTCCAAGCTGTCAGAAGCAATTATAAATGGAACAAAGCTGTTTGTGTTAGGCAGGAGATCACATACCATACCTGATAGGAGTCTTGCCTCAAAGTTAGGAAGGCAAAAAATTAAAACAGCACTTAATCAAAGATAGGAATGAGCTGTTTCAGAACCCCAGAGGTACCAACATCCACCACTGAAAACAAAATACTCTTTCGCTGTTATATTTTTAATTTAATCTGAAGAAAAATGTCTTGTGCTTTAATTTCTCAAAAGTTTAAGGGGTAAAATATCTTTTAAACTTTTTGCTCCTGAGATAACTTGTTGTGGGTTTATTTATTTGTTTTTTTATAGGACCTTATTGAAATGCAGCAGGTTTTAGAAGTAGGAGGCCACACTGTAAGACTGGTTGCAATAGTGTTTGCCAAGCCATGGCTGTTACATTCAGTCTGTCTGAAGGATAAACCAGAAGATGCTGATCAGCAAAGTGCAGACTCTGCTGTCCCAGATGTACCACAGGAGTCCCTGCCATTGGAGCCAAGGAAGAGAGAGGAAAGTTTTGGAGAGGAGAAGCAGTTGGGAAAAGATACAGAGTCTGCCAGTGATGAACCCCCAAGGAAGAGATGCAGGACTGAAGATGATGCCCTTAAGGATGGCAGTACACTCTGGCAGGGTCCCCAGGGTGGTCTGGAGGGTGCAAGTGGAAGTGACTTTGCTGCAGATGTTACTGATCCTGTTACAGCAAAGGAAGCTGTAACTGGGGACGAAGAAGCAGGTTCCCTGGGAGGGCAGGCAGAACATCCAACTGAATTTCCAGAGCCTGCTCCAGAGGCTGTGAATGTGGCCACTCACAAAGAACAAACCAAACCTTGTTCTGAGGATAAAGAACTTAAAGTGGGGAACAATGAGCTCAGCATTGAGCACAACAAGCAGATCCCTAAGCGTGAACAATCAGCCAGTGAGCAGGACAATGACCTTTCCTACTTACAGGAGAACCCAGGAGTCTCCCAAGGTATGTAGTTGATCCCAAATGGATAGCTCCACTTTATAGGCAAATCCTAGATTCTTTATGAAGCTGTACCAGAGAGAGATTGCCATTTCTCACAAACAAATTGGCATAACACTAATTCATCTGGAAGGCTGTGGAGGTTGCAAATACATCAATGATTCCTTCCTGTTTCTTTTGCTGAAATGGTCACAACTAGTCCAAAAACATGTTTTCCTTAGAAACTTGTTTGCATGTCTTACTCTTCAAAAACATATTTGGATCTGAAGTTTCTCACCTCTGGCTTGAGTTCAAAGGCCAGACATCTCTAAGCCTAGAAAGCACAGCACTGTTGGTGCGCATTTAGCTGGAATGTCCATGGCTGAAAGTCCTGAAACCATTTCACCAGGAAGCAGCGCACGCCAGTGAGATTAACAGCCTCGTTTGTAACCCAATTGGACTTCATTTTCATTTCTTTTTTACTGCCAGTTTTCTAATAGCCAGTAGTTCTTGCCAAGCTCTACATTAAGTAGTTTGTGGGGGATTTTATTTTGGTTTTGTTTCTATCAGCTCTGATTTCACACTGAATCACAACCTGGCTGCTTGTGTGGGATCTTGCCAAGCTCTGCCAGCACTCACGTTCAGAGGCAGCTGTGAATCAGTGCAGGCTGATCCCTGACATCTTAGAGCTTGGGATTGTTTAACTGGAGCCTTCCTGCAGGAAACAGACTCAGGGCTGTCTAAACAGAAGAGAGCTTGGCAGTTCTTAAATGAAACTACCAAAGCACTCTATAGGATTTAACTTCCTTGAGTTGTTTGTAACACAGGAGGGAAAAAACAGCAGTTCTTTTATCAAATATAGAATTCTCACTGGCTAGAGCAGGGTTTACGTGTGCTTAAACCAAAGCTGTTCCCCTGTGGGTGTGGTAGGAATACCTCTCTCTTAAGTAATTGTCTAATTAAAACCCATGACATAATGTAATGGGAGTTGCAGAGACAACCTTCACTTTGAAACTGGACCCTGAGTTTGCATTCTCACGTCTGCATCTACTTGGACTGGTGCTCAACTTCCATGTGAATTCCAGGGGCTTTTAAGCAAACCCATGGGGGAGCTCGCAGCCCCTGCACAGCTCCCTGTGACACTCAGTTCTTTCAGCCCATACCTGTAGTTCAGCCATGTCATCACATCTCTAGAAATAAAACTTCCCAATGTGATTTGGGAAAAGAACCACAACAAGTGTGATTGCACGGACGTGTGGTGGGAGGAATGTGCTGTAGGCAGGTCAGGGCACTCAGAGAGGCAGCTCAGAGCTCCCCATGACTGAGCACAGTTTGCTCAGGTGGTTTCCTGACAAGCTGTTGCACTTCAGAGCTTGGCCACCTTTTACTTTCTTTCCATTAGATAAGGAGATAATTAGAAAATATGTGTCCTTTTCTTTCCAGGAAGTTCCATGGCAGATGCCTCCCAGGCAGCCAGAGACAGGTGAGTAACAGAGATGTCTGCAGAATAACTAAACACTTGGCACTCCCAAAATAATACTGGAAGCAGTTGATTTGCAAACCTTAGTCTATGCTCTTGATGGGCAGAAAGAATTGATGAAGGAGAGACCCCACATCTCTCTCCATTCTTGTGGTCATACGCATGAAAAAAATTCCTCTGATAAATGTTTTTATCCCAAAACCAATTCCCTCCAAATATCAGAGGAACAAAGCTGATTTTACTTCACAAATAAGTCCAATGCCAGAAAGCTTCAGCTTCTGGGTGCCCAGGGAAGGCTTGGAGAAACTGCAATATGAAAAATGGGAATTTCCATGAAAGGTCTGTCTTTTGACTCCAAAATGTTAAAAATTTGAAATCTCCTTCCTATCTCAGCACTGTTGCTGCATGTTGTAGATTGAAGCAGGTCTTGGGTTAATTTGGGGAGGATATTAGAGCTAGTACCAAACAAAGCTTTCCTGGTGATTGAGATGCAGGGTAACTGCTGGGTGTGTCATGGTGCTGAAAGTGTTGAAGCCCCAGTGAAATCCTGCAGGTCTGGAGCTGTCTGGTAGGTCAGCACCAAACCCTGCTCAGAGCAGCCACAGGATTTACACCTGGCATGGGAGCAGACACTGAAATGGATGTAGTGAGAGTCTCTGTAATGCAGAAATAACCATAGGAAATGTAACTAGAATTCCTGATGGAGCTGAGCTTTAATTGTATTTTCCAGGGCCTGTGAGGACATCTGCTTCATTGGGAGACCGTGGAGGATCGTGGATGGGACTCTGAATAAGCCTGTGTGCAAGGGGATGATGGAGGCTGTGCTCTACCACATCATGACCAAGCCAGGCCTAACAGAGCTCACACTGCTGCAGCATTACAGTGGGGTGCTGCAGCCTGTGGCTGTGCTGGAGATCCTGCAGGTACCTGAGTCACCTGCAGCGCTGGGAGCTTTAATCTGGCTCAGCTTCCACACCAAGAGTCAGCAGATACATTGCTGGAAGCCCCAGGAAAGTGGGACTGTGACTGAACCATGAAAAACAATCCTCTCCCTTTGGTGTAAATTAACCAAAGCCGGAGCAAGTTCTGTTCACAAGTGAGGAAGGAGGGCAGCCTGATTTACCCATCCTGATTTCAAAACCTGATTTTGCTTTTGAGGTGGATATACAGGCAGCTGAAATTATAGGTGGTTACTGAAGAGTGGGGGCTTGTCACCATGAAATATTGACTGTTTAGTGCAGCGTTAATCACAGGATCATAGAATGGTTTGGGTTGGAAGGGACCTTAAAGATCACCTAGTTGCAACCCTCAATCACTAGAGATAATCCAAGTGTTCTTAATGTTTTTCCTTATATACCTTCTGTAATCTTTGGACTCAGACTGAAATGTGTAAATCAGACCTTCTGTCCTGACACACCTGCCTGAAGGCCTGCATCCTCAATTGTGAAACACTACATGGAGAGGAAATTTTGTGTTTCTCCTATTTTTTCACACATCTTGAATTTTGATTGCTACCACTGCTACTTTGGAAACAGAACCTTATTTTTTCTTCCTGTAAGAATTCAGAATCTTAAGCAGAGTGACATTACTTCAGCCCTTCTCATAAGCATTACTGACCCCAAGGGGCTCAAGTGAAGCCACTTTTGGTATAAATTGTCCAACATTTCTGAGAACCATGCAGGTAGAGCAGCACTCAGGGTTTATCTTGGTTTTCTTCACTGCAACTGCCCAAACTAAAATATGTGAATTTTTCCCCAGGGTCTGGAAACTCTTGGTTGTATCAGAAGATTCTACATGAAGAAACCATCCCCAGTGTCACTCTTTTCTCAGCCACTTGTGGAAGAACAACTGAACAATCCCAAACTGAGTGAAAACCCAACAATCTACTACGAGCCCACAATAGATTGTACTCTCAGACTGGGGAGAGTTTTTCCCTGTGAAGTGAATTGGAATAAGTGGGTGCAGATTATCCCTGTATGAGAGGTAAAGCTGAGTCATATTAAATTGGTTTAAGATGTAAGAGGGAGTGTTAGTGCAGATTAAATGTTAACATTTTTGCTCTGTCATGTTTATTAAGTTATTTATCCTTTTTACTTCTGAGTGTATTTAAACTGAGATTAAAGCTTGCTGTTAAGACAGAAATAATGTGTGATCCTACTTGAAGTATATTCTCTTTTTACCAATAATTGCTTGCCAGGTGTTTGGTGTTTTCACAGGTCACAGCAAAGGTGCCATTTTTTCAGTTCAGCAAAGCCACAGGGGTGACCCTTCTCCTTTGCTTTCTCTTCTGTGCCGTGGCACAGCAGCCGGCTCAGCGCCGCTGTCCCATCACTATCCTTCAGGCCTGTTATATTTCAAGCACTGTTTTCTCGGTGTGCATAGCACGAGTTTGCTGTAACCCCTGCAGTTTGAATGAAGGGCCTTCCCCGTGCCGGAGCCCGTTGTTCCCAGCTGTGCACGGAGCCCTTATCCCTGCCGGGCTTAAAGAAACCACGCGGCAGACGGTTCCCTGCACCCAGAGCCACCTTTATTGCAGGAGCGGGACCCCCCGGGCCCGGGCCCGGCCCGGGCTCAGTCGCGCCAGCGGTGCCCGCACTGCGGGTTGCAGCACTTGTAGAAGGTGGTCATGGGCTCGTCGGCCGAGCGCGTCTGGATCTGCATGAAGTAGGCGCGGGGGTGCTCGCACTTGGGACATGGCTCTGCGGGGGACACGCCGTGAGGGCCGGGCAGGGCAGGGCACCCCCGGCCCCCGGCCCGGCCCGGCCCTACCTGCGGTGGAATCCACGTTCTCCCAGGCCGCGGCCCCGCCCAGCACATCGTCCACCTCCTTCAGCCGCGGGTATTTCCTGCTCGTCACCTGCGGGCAGCGGGAGCGGGTCAGCGGCGACCGGGTCACCCCCCACGCCCCACCCCGGGCCCCCGGTACCTTCCGTGTGACATTGCGCACGTAGGGGCAGGTGGTGCAGGCGAAGCGGTGGCAGCGCGGCCCCTCCTCGGCCACCAGCACGTTGCCGCAGGCCGGGCAGAAGAGCAGCATCGCCGGTTCCGCCGCGCC
>VXBA01003135.1:1554043-1590118 GCA_013399895.1 Serilophus lunatus
ACCTCAGCTGGTGAGCGGGGCCGGGCGCGGGCGCTGCAGCGCGTCCCCCCCCTGTCCCTGTGTCCTGTGGCTTCCCCCTGTTTTCCCCCCAGGAAATACATATGGAGGACGTATCACTTGACCTACGGTGGAGAGAAGCTGGCGGATGACAGAAAGAAGCTGAGGGAGTGAGTAACTGAGCGCTGAGGGGCCCCGCGGGAGCTCCGCGGCGTCGGCACAGGGCTCAGGCGGGAGGTTGTGCCCGGGCTCAGGCGAGCCCTGCGCTGGGAATTGGCTGGAGGCGGGACGGCACTGCCCACAGCAGCAGGACTGGCACAGTGAGCTCTCTGCAGGATGGGATGGCCTCGGGGGGCTCCTCTGCCGTCACCATCCCGTGCTGTGCTCAGCCAGTTCAGGCCACCCCAAGGCACTGGGACAGAGAGCCCTTGGCCCTCCATCCCAAACTCCTGCAGAATAGCTGAGTTACTCAGCCTTGCAGAGCTGCTGAGGCAGAACAGTGGGAAGGAGGAGGGAACAGGAACTGGCACAGGTTGCCCAGGGAGGTTGTGGCTCCCCCCAACCCCGGCAGTGTTCAGAGCCAGGCTGGATAAGACCTTGAGCAACCGGGTCTAGTTGGAGGTGTCCCTGCCCATGGCAGGGGGATGGGATTAGATGATCTTTAAGGTCCTTTCCAATCCCTTAACGTTATGTGATTCTATGGAGAAAGCCAAGAAAAACAGCAAATCAAGGATATGTGTGTTGGACCCGCTCAGCCACCTCTCAGAGACAATCTGGTAAAAACACTGACAGGTGACTCTTGTTTCCATGCCCATTCTCAGGGCAAGGAGGGATAAGGCACTTCCAGGCACTCCCACTGTTCCACAGAGCAGTGCTGGCTGTGCCTGTGTGCAGACCAGCAAGAAAAGGTGGTATGAAGTATTAAAAATTTAGCAAGACAGCCCTAATCAAAGCCATCCTTGGAAGACACAGCCTGGGTGATAGATTTAAGGGTGGTTGCAGTTAAAAGCAGGTGATCAGATCCTTCAGTGCTGGCAGCATGTCCTGCATACACAAGTGAGAGTTTTAATGCATCCTCTATTAGAGCACAGCACAAGATCATAGGAGTCCATCTACACCTGGGAAAGAGGAAGCTGTAAGAGTTAAAAGGTGTTTTTTTCCTGGGAAACTGGCCTGTAACAGCATAACTCCCTCTTCAGGTACGGCATCAGAAACAGGGACGAGGTCAGCTTCATAAAGAAGCTTCGGAAGTGACCCATCAGGTGAGTCCTGAGGGTCCATTAATTCTTTATCTTCCTCTTCCCTGGGCCTCAGTGTCTCTATGTTTAGATTCTGGATCTGCTCTCACAATGTCTTTAGGTCTCACTAAACACAGCATTTGTTTGCTGCTGAGATTTTTTTCTAGGGCATTGCTTTCTTTCCAGCTTCTTCAGTGTCTGGAAATCACTATGAGGAGCTTGACTGGATGCTGATTAATCCCTGGGAGGAGGGAGGGCTCTGTGTGACAGGCAATTGCCAGCACCAGGTCACTCAGGTCTTTCTGTTGCCTCAGACTCTGATCCCTGAGTGCCTGTTCTCCCACCCTGCTCCTCCCACTCCTGTGCCTCTCGGAGCACCTGCAGCCAACAGAAATGTCCCACTGGTGCAAACACAGCATGTTCTTGCTGTTCCACAGTGGGTGTATTTTGAGTAATTTTTATCAATTGCTGCAAGCTGCAAGGACTTAGGAAAGGGCCTCAGCTTACACATGCTGTAGATATTGACTCCCAGTTTCTCCATCTTTGGTTTGTAGAACTTGAACTCTAACAATTCGCTGTTCCCAGGAGGCAGGACACACCACTGGTCAACTTCTGGTCATGATATTTCTGTGCTGCTGATGCCTTTAAGAACACTCCCAAGCACAGGAGTGTACTAGTAGCCACATATATTTACCTGCTTGTAACTCATGTAAACGTAATTCTGGTACTACACTGCTATTTGAGAAAGTTGTGCACACAAATACAAGATGTGGCAAAGACTTTCAAGCTTACTAAGATAAAAATCATGTCTCTAAAAACACAGACACAGTGCCTAAAGAACAGTGTAAGAGCACTTGTCCAAACCCTTGGGTTTTTGTTTTGCTGCTCTAGGTATCTGGGCTACAAACTGGTGCTTTGTGACCACAGTAACCTTTTCTCCTTTCAATGCTGCCATGTTTGCAACATCCAGTGTAATATAATGTGTGCCCCAACAGCAGTGAGAGTGCCTGTGACCAGCAGTCACCTGTGGTACTGGCTGATCCCTCGTGGACTCTCATCCCAGTGTGGTGATAAGACCCCAGCATGCAGTAACTATTGTCACTGACAAGTATTTTCTTTCTTTCTTTCTTTCCTTAATAGAGCAGAGAAACCAGCCCTACCAAGTCCAGACTGTGGATCCAGGACTTTCCTGCAGGAAGATGTTTGACACTCCAAAGAACAAACACCACTGCCTGGACATTCTCACATGTTTTTTGCAGTTGCTGTTTGTAACGTGTGCCTCTGAGCTGTATGGCGAATGCAATTCCATGGATTAAAAGAGACCCTCTGGTTTTCTGAGGCTTTTCAGAACTTATTTCCAGCTGCAGGTATGCGTCTGGCAGTTTTGGGTGCTCAGATGGGATTGATTGTACTGATACATGAAACAGCCTAAGTGAGATTAAGTAACAATTAAAAACAAGCACAGACTATGCAGAACAATTAACAGTAGCTAAAACGCTACCTCACTCTTTAATCACCACCTTAGCAGTAGTAAACAACTCTGGTTAAAAATGTAGTATTGAAACTAGTGTAATAAAAATAATGGCAGCAGAAGAGGTTCAATACAATTGAACAAGGCACAAATGTTCTGTTTTCAGAGTCTTCTGAGATAAGGCAAAACCATGCCTGCCAAGTGCTAAGGAGACAGTTTAAATTAACCACGGGCAGCGTTAGAAGTGTCATTGGATTAGAGGCTTTGTCCCCATGGAACTGGCACAGCTAATGCAAAGACAGTCCATCTCCAGGGCCTGCTCGAGAAGCCAGCCTTTGCCTTTCAGTGGAGCTGTGCGTCCAGGTCGTATTTCTCGCAGAATTTGTCTGTGAATGGTATACAAGTGAGGAACTCGCACCACTCGCATTTGATGGGGTAGAAATAGAACAG
This sequence comes from Serilophus lunatus, assembly GCA_013399895.1. Taxonomy (NCBI): domain Eukaryota; kingdom Metazoa; phylum Chordata; class Aves; order Passeriformes; family Eurylaimidae; genus Serilophus; species Serilophus lunatus. The sequence goes on from VXBA01003135.1 coordinate 1,557,200, forward strand.
AATCACAAGTCCTGAGAAGAGTGCAATGAAGATGAGCTGGAAAACTACAATTTGGCATCTTTTCCTATAGAAATCAAACTTCCCAAAGCTAATGTAGGGCAGGAAGGCAAAGGAGAGGAAGAAACCACTGATAAATCCTGAAATGTGAGCAAAATTATCAATCCAAGGCAGGAGGCTGAAGGCAAAAAGAAAGAGCACCACAGCCAGCAGCTTGAAGAAAGCCCTCCATGGGCGTGCCAGGATTTGCCAACTCTGGAAGAGCTCCACAAAGAGACAGGCCAGAATCCCAAACTGGGATCCTGCAGGGCCAACCTGCAGAAGAACAGAGAACGTGAGGCTCGTGCCATCTGCCTGGCCTTTGCAGCCAGCTCCAGGCATCAGTTACTTGTTCCTCGACTCCTTGTCCAGTGTTTCTTGGGAAAGAGACACTGCAGCCTTCAGCTTCATCCGTATAATGGGATGCAAGGAGCAAAGGGGCTTGGTTGGGTTTAGGATCAAGGTGTGAGGCCAGCAAACCCCAGAACAGACTTGGTATTTAAGGAGGGCAGATCTGGTTCAAGTCACCAGAGGGGAGAAGCCCTTGAAGGCAATCCCCTGGGTCCCCCTCACCCACCATGTATTTATGGAATGACCAGGAGGATAGTCCAGTCTTCTGTGGGCAACATGAGCTCTGCTCCTTGCCCCTCTCCTGCCTGCCACTCTCTCTCTGGCACCAGCTGCAGTGCTTAGTTCCCAGCCTGCCTGGGGCCTCTCTTACCCTGTGGCTGGACAACCCCTCATTCATTACAGGAGACAGCCTTCTTCCTGCAGCCAACCCAGGTCATGCACTTGGAAAGCCCAGGAAGCTCTGGGGGGTGTTGCTGCTCAGCATTAAATGATGGTGTGGTGCCATGTTGTAGCTACAGTCTGTACTGCAGCAACAAGCCCAGCTCTGGTGTCTCTGCCTCTGCCACAGAGGCACAGGCATGTAGAGAAGGGTTGTGTTCAGGGGAAGTTACCAGGACCCTGGTCTGCAGGAGACCCACCTCTGCTCTGTAGGGTAGAAATATTGCACTGGCAAGGTTCCCAGTGATGCCACTGAGAAGGTAGATGATAGAGATGCGGTGCCATCCTGCCAGCTTCTCTAGGTCCCGCAGGATCGTCATTTGGAAACAGATTGAAACCAGACAGTGCAGGATCCTGCCAAGTGCAGAGTACAGGAGCTGAAGCAGCCGCCACTGAAGTCACCCCTGTGCTTGTGTTCTGTCCCCAGCCTTGCTGAGAGCTCCTGGCCTGGCCTTGCCCACACCTGTAATCCCTCCCAGCAAACACAGGAGGGGAAACCTTGGCAGGGACCACAGCTCAGCACCCCTGTGTCCCCAGGAAGGGACAACAGAACAACGCACAGCAGTCCCAGGGCTGAGGGTTTCCCCACACAGACAATGGAAGTTTTACACCTGTGCTTACCCAGCATGGAGGAAAAGCGAGAGCCAGAGGCGGTAGAACTGGTCAGGGACTTCTGGATTGAGGAAAGGCAGGAGCCCACAGACATCATCCATGCAGTGCACCTAGGGCAGGAGTGGGGATGTGGGGATGTGAGAGGCCCTTCACCAAGGCCAGGGCACAGCCTGCAGGTAGCTCTGGAAGAGAGGCTCTTCTCCCACTTCTGTGTCCCAACCCCTGTCTCCTATACCACCCAGTCCATGTGGCCCTAGCCATTCTCTGGCAGTTTTATGCCCTCATTCTCCACCCCAGCACACACAACTGAGCATCTACTTGCCCACGGAGCAGGAACATTGCCTTCTCCTACTGCCCACACAGTGGTCCTGTGCTGGGCTTAAACAGCTGCCAGCCCAAGTCCTAAACTGGCCTCCAAAGAGGGACAGATGCAGCCAGCTCTGCCACTCCAGTCTGGATCAGCAGCCACCCCTGGGCTCTAACCCTAACTCCCACCTATCCTGCAGCACTGTCACCCCAGATCTTGCCAAGCTGCTAGGGGAAACTGGAGGGAGAAAGCACCCATACAACCCCCCAACTCCACACTTACCTGAGAGCAGAGTGTTGCCTCCTCGTGGAAATAGCCCCGCATAAATTCACAATACTCCCGGGAGGTTATTTCACACCTGGAGGAGGCACAAGTCACAGGTGGAAGGGACAATGTATCATTCCTGCACCCTCTCAGGCTACCCATTCCCCCTTGTCTCATCCCACCTATGAGAACTGATGCCTTCAGCTGCTGTAGTGTCCCAAGAGAGGCATAAATACATTCCCATTTAGCCCAGTGCCATTCTCCAAGCGCTCCTCCTGCCTTACCTCCACAGACCTGCATACAGAGGCTCCAAACAGGTGCTAAAGCTGAGCTATTTACAGCTGAGAAGAACTACCACAGCCTGGGGAAGCTGTCTCAAGCTGGGGAGTCTTGTGCCTCCTTGGGGGAGCACTCGTTTTTCCCCCTAGCAGGGAAAGCCAGGCCCAAGCACTGGCTAACTACTCAAGTCAGGAGCAACTAAGAACAACATCTTCCTCTTTTGCAAACCCAGAGCCCATCGTTTCCTGGCATCTCCTTTGAGTGCTCCAGACTGGGGCCAATGTAGCTGGCCATTCCCAAGGAAAAATGCAGAACTCAGCAGAATCATTTAATCCCTTATGATCCAAGTCCCTCCAAACTGCAGGACCAGTCGAGTGAGATACCCTGCTGCACCAAAGACTCAGGCTGGCTGTTATCTCCTGCTCATCCCAGAGTCCTGCTCCACCTGGGAGACCTGTCATGGTCTCTGTCCAACTCCACTTCCCAGCAGGGCTCTGGGCTGTGTGTGGAAGGGACAAGAAGGACAAATGGCTGCATCTACAACCTGAAAAGGCTCCTGTGTCTCACCCCAACACCCAGCCTCCCCATACAGGTAAAAACCATTACCTTCCTTTGGTCCCAATGCAGCAGGGCCGGCCTGTAATCACACAATCCATGTGGAGGTGGTTGGTGTAATTCCCAGCACTGTTTTTTGTGCATATCTGGAAAACAACAACAGGCTGCAGTCAGCCAGCCTCGGCTTTTCTTGCTGTCTCAGTGAAGTCAAAACAGCCCCTTGGGGAGAAGCCAGTTCCCAGACCTCCCTCTGAGAGCAGGATGATGCCTGATACTCCATCTGCCTGAGCATCAGTTGCCACCTCCTCTCTGGCCCTGAGGTTTCCATCCTCCTGTTAATCTGGTAGGGCCCAGGGCTTTAGATGGGACAGGGCAACTTTTGCTGTTGGAGGGTTTTGAGCCTTGGTGAGGCAAAGCATGGCTGCCCTGAGCTGGTGCTTGTGACAAGCAACAGAAGCTGCACCAGAGTCCTACCCTTCCACCTACACAGCTGTGGCTCTGAAAAGTGGGATGCCAATGCCACATTCCAGCTGCCCTGCAGGCTCTGTGTCTCGGAGATGCTCACCGGCCATTTGGTGATGTCATCTGGCCACTCATGGGGCTCCATCGAGGCTGGCTGCTCACACACCCTGCAGCAACACAGCATAGATCAGCCTGAGAAATACCCTTCTCCCCAGCACCAGGTAAGATTCCCACAGTGTCCCTGTGCCCAGAAATCTATCTCACCAGCTCTCCTCTGTCCCTGGGTGGGGACAGATAGACCAGATTGGCCAAGGCCGTGCTGATCAGAGCCACAGTCTCCTTCCAGTCAGGCACAAAGCACAAGAGCAGGCAGCTGCCCATCAACAAACTGGATCCTTTCCAGGTGGACACACCACAGAGTGGGAATTCAGCTGGTCTCAGCTCTACATCAGCCCACAGTGACTGTGTGCTGTGGCACCCAGCAGCTGGCAGGGCCCTGGGGCAGAGCTGTGCTGGGAACTGCTATACCCCAAGGAGGGAGCTTGTGTGGGGAGCACGTATGCACAGGAAGAGGGAGGGGGAAGGCAGCCACAGCTCACAACAGACCACTGTGGAGTTGGGCAGTCCACAACAACGGAGACTAGGGACCTCAGCCTCCCCTGCAGTCATCAGGGCAGGTAGGGACATCACTGCCTCATATCCTGTGGTCTCCAGAGCAATTCACTGGCCTGGGACTCTGACTCCACAGCAGCCCTGTCCCCCCATTATAGCAGCTGGGCCAGGCAGGACCTACCTGGGGTCCTGATGACAAACAGACCCAAACTGCCTCTTGTTTCCTGCCAGCATCGGTGTGCTGGGGTGATGGGGCCACTTCACCCACACGGCCAGAGTGGACTGCAGGAGAGAGAAGAGGTGTCACCATGAAGCCCAGGGAGGGGGAAGCACCAAGGACACCATGGAAGGGGCCTTGACACTCACTGAGCACTCCTCCTCCGAGGTCTGCACGCAGCCTGACTTGTCATTCCTCACGCAGCAAGCTGAGTGCTTCTCCTTCTCCCGCTTGGCACTGATGAAGCTGTGCACTTGCTGGTCCTGCCTCATGCATGGTGAGAACTTGGCCCCCAGGTGGATCAGGGCCTCCTGGCAGAGATGGAAACACCCAGCTCAGCCAAGTGGCAGAGCAGGCTGAAGGAACTGCAAGGGGTGCCCTTATCCAGACTCAAGGGACCAGGCATGATGAAGCCCAACACACAGTAGACGCACTCTCAGTATTTGCCTGGAAGACAGGCCCAGAACAAAAGTGCAGGGATTTCCTTGCCTGTGGCTCCAAAAGGCCAGCACTGTGGCTGTGGAAGAAAACTTGGGGACATTTTTCTTTGTCTTTATCTTTTCCAAAAGGAATGACATCAGGAAAGCTGCATACACTGTACAACCCCTGCATTTTCTCTAGACCCACACTTGGCTTTGTAGGAACAGGGTGCAAAGCAGGAGTGCCCAGGTCCATCCCATTCTGCAGGGTGGTTGGGGCTGGGAGCACTGCTGCTCCATGCCAGTGATGGAAGATCCCCAAGCTCCAGGGCTCCAGCCACTGGGATAGCAAAGCTGGCATGCACAGGCCCCCATCTGCCCACCAACAGTCCCACCAACAGCACTCACTGAGCTGGGGCCGATCCAGAAGTTTTCCTGCTGAACATATTTGACATTTTCATAAACCCCTCTGTTTCGCAAGACCTGCAAAGAGAGAAAGTGAGAGCCCTGTGAGCTCCTGCCCACAGGGTCAGCAGGGCAAGCGGCAGGGGCCAGTAAAAACAGCCCCCAGGATGAACAGAAATCCCCACAGCCAATGACTGGTCCCACGGTGCTCTCAAACTGGTTTTTTGCAGCATCACTGGTAAACCCTCATCAAGACTTGGGTACCTTCATCTTAAAATTTCACTTAAAATGTCTAGCTCTGGCTACTTCAAATTTCAAGAAATTCCAAGGCCTGGAGTGGCCTCGAGAGCCTGCAAAAAGCTTCACACAGCTCAGAAGCACAGGTAGCACCAGCTGGCAGTGCAGGCCCAGGTGCTGGTGGCAGTGCTCTGAAAGCTGTCAGACACATAGATGAGAAGCTCCCCAGGGCATTCCCTGCATGGAGCAGGGACATGGTTGTACCCCAGAGACCTTTAACAATGTGTGGGAAGGCTACAAACAGCTTCAAGATAAGCAGACAGGTCAGCTTTGCTGCCGGCAGAAGCAAAAGCCTGCAACTGTTGCAAAAACTTAGCTCAGATTTGAAATATTTCCCTGCCGTGAACATCCTTCTGTTCTCCACCAGGAGGGGAACAAGTTGTTTGGAAGTGCTGCCAGCACACCCGAAGTCTGTGCTTGCAGAGAGCACATCATGCTTTGTGTCAGGTATGATCTGATGTCAAGATGCAGGGGGGGGAAGAAGGTGTTGTGGGGGCTCACAGAGATGCTGGAGGCAGCACCCCAAGGCTGGACACCCAGAATTCAGCCATCAAGGCCCTCAGTCAAGTAGCCAATATGCTGAAGACTGTGACACAAGAGGCAGTGTCATGCTGAAGGCTGAGACACAATCACACTCCAGGCAAGTCGGGATTCACTTACCGAGTCAACAGTTTCATGTTGTGAGAACCCCACAGGGGCGATGCCATAGATGCACACAGCGAGGATGGTGATGAGTGAATGCACAAAGGTGACCCAGTAAGTGAAGAAAGGCCTGGATGGAGAGAAAGGGAAAAGATAAGAGGCAGGAACACAAGCACACTGCATCAACTCACAGAACACAGGAGAAAAGCTGCTGTTTTTCTTCAAAGACCTTGCCAAAACCTGTGGTACACAGCCAGGGTCACTCAGGGGTGCACAGGACTGGAGGAAAGGTCTTGCTGGCAGACAGATCCTGTTTACTCTGACTCTCCCATCACACCAACCACCCTTTCCCAAGAAAACATCCATGAGAACACTGAAGCCTGCTGCCAAACTGCGCCATGAGTCTGAAGGCAGGGATACCTGAGCCTTCCTGTCCATCACAGGACACTGGTGGTGGGGCAGAGATCTGCAGTCCCTTCAGGCAGCAGAGATCCAGACACCCAAAGCAATGTGAGGAACCAGGAGGGCTCCCGGTGCACCGTGACACAAACACTCCAGGGATAACACATCGGGGGACAGGTCTTAGCAGCACCCAACCACACCGAGGCAGTGAGCCTCGTTATCAGAGAACAGCAACCCCTCACTCTAGTTGTGCTGGGGACCTTCCCTGCCTGCAGCTCTCACCTGTGATCATCCATGTCCTCAATCTGCCGTTTGACGTAGCTGTCGATGCGCTTGCGGTAGGTCCTGTTTGTCAGCTTCCCCACCATGCCCAGCCCGTAGGGCCTCTTCTCCTTGGCAAAGAGCTTCCTGACAGGGACAGCGATGCGCTGGCCACGCTTCTGGGGGCTGACACTCACCACCTCCTGCCGCAAGCGCACCTTGGGCTGTGCCAGGCCCCCGTCCTTTTGCTTCCTCCAGCCTCGCTCCAGTGGGCTGCAATCAAAAGCAAGGCAGCAATGGGGACCAGCCCTTCCCGGCTCTTTGGTGAGAGCAGACCCTCTGTATGTCCCTCCGCAGCAGCGCTGAGGGCACACGAGGTGCCCTGAAGTGAGAGCTGTATTTCAAAGGGTTACACAGTGCCAGTAGATAAAAGCACAGGACAAGCAGAAGGTGGCACAAGGTAGCTGTGCCACACTAAGTCCCACCACTGAGGAGCTTTCATGGCTTTAGTGTTTTACCAGCAGGCTGAAACGGGGAGGATGGAACAGGCACATCTGCAGCCTCAGGCACATCAATTTCCTCCTCCACTTCATTTCTCTTACTCTGCTCTCTGCTATGAAATGGAAGTGGAGCTTAGCACAGCAGTGGAAAGCCCCACCTTTAAACCAATTCAGAGAGATTCGACTGGCAAGTCAAACCCCTGTGCCCACCAAATCAGATAGAGGAGAATCCAAGCAGCTTGCCAAGAAAGTGGCACTGAAACATGCTGCAGGCTGTGCCAGTTACCTCTCAAAATCTTTCTTCCATTCCCCCCTTTATTTGTACAAATGTGTGCATTTTTCAGGAGAACAACAAAACCAGACTTCAACAACACAATAAAAATCTCAAGCACCCTAAGTTAAAGGGAGGCTTTTTTATCAAAACAGATCTGATGAACGTTGTACAGGCTGCTGGTGAATAGTATCTGCTTTGTAAGTCTCTATCATATTCATATGGTTTGTATTTCCTTGCTCTTGAACTGCAGTGCAACAGTCAGATCCTGACCCCCCAAAAAAACCAACTCCCTCCCACCTCACCCTCTTCCACTGCCTGGCACTGTAGCAGGCATGACCTCAGCATGTGCTCTAGTCCAGTTTACCTCCTCTGGCTTCCTAAATGTCCCACTCTGCACACAGACAGTGCTTGTCAGAAGTGGTGAGAGAAACCAGCCAACAAACCTTTTTCTTAAAAGCTCATCAGAGCATCTTGGAGAGATGATGACAGCTCTGAAGAACGGCCAAGCAACTGGATGAGGGAGAACCTGAACCTCCATAGCCAAAATACTGCTGGAAACTTTGGCCCTTTTCAATATTGCAGAAGATGCATTTTAATAGCCAAACTTTCCCTTGGGAAGTCCTTCTCCCACAGAAGGTGCTCACTGCACTGCAGCCTGCTCCAGCCCCAAGACTTTGAGTGGTTTCTGTTACAAACGTGCTGTTTCCCAGAATTTCCGGTGCTGGGCTCTGAGCCCATGCCAAAACAAACACCTGGCCACCTAAAGGACACCCGACCACAATTCTGATAACAGCTCTCTGAAGTGTGAAAGAAATGTATTTTCCTCAATAAATAAAGCTATTTAAGGAGATCCAAATGGAGCCAAGAAGACTGAAACCATCTCAGAGGAGTGACAACAAACTCCCACCGTTTGCCGCTTCCCCTTATGTTAAGACTGAGTCAAGTTCTTGGAAACACTTGAAGGGAAAGCGCCAACATAGCAAGATGGGCTGTGAGCAGCAGAACCACAACAGGGACCTCCCTGTCTGCTCCATGTTCACACCCAGCAGAGCTCTCTGCTGAAGTGAGCTGCCAGCTAAGCTAGAGCTGACTCGGAAGCGACACAGAGCAATTACTCAGTACCAGTTACTCAGGTGGAAAAAATCTAGGCATACAGTACAGTACCACCCACATATTTGTAGGGCTCTCAGCATCAGGGCCACACCTTTCTCTCGTTTCAAGCAAGGAATGTAGCTCAGCTCGACACTCAGCAATGCTTCACACAACAGCAGAGCAAGACAACAGTTACTGGTGACTGTTGCAATGGCAACAGCTTTCTCCTTTTTGCTATGCTCCCAGAGCCAAAGGCTGGACCCCCAGCATCCTCACAGCTGATTTAAAGTGTCTTTTGTTTCCTCAAGGCATGATACAATCTCTGAAACACATTATGTGAGGCTGGAAGTTGCGGGAGAGACTGCAGAGGTGGCCTCAAGAGTCACCTTTCCATACAGGGATGGCTCTGCATCAAGCACCCACAGCACCCATACAGCTTCCTCCACTCAGGAGGTGCCACTCCAAATGGGTTGGTCACCCCATGTCAGGCTTTAGCACCTTCCAGGAAGATACTCACAGCAGTAAGTGGCTTCTTTCAAGCTCATTTTTGTCCAAGGCACCTCCTGTGAGATCTGTCTGATCTGGAGGTTTCACCTCAGCATCTTTGATTGCAGCTTCTGATGGCGACTCAAACACTTCATCTGGGTAAGTAGAGAGCTCCTCATGAAGGACTCCTTCCTGGGCAGAGAGACAGAAGCCCCATCAGAAGACGCCAACACCACATTCAAAGCACCAGTCCTGGCAGAAAGCAGTGCTGCCCTCTGCAACACACAGCCCTGTCAGAACTAGAGTCTTGCCCTGCCTCTGGGGCAGCACCACATCAGACCTGCCCCTCACCCGAGCGAAGAAAGAAGTGTCAAGTTCATCTGGAAAATCCACCGTGTCCTCCTCCAGGAAACTCGCTGGGGTGAAGCTGCGCCGCTGAGCCCTCCTCAGGGTGCTGTCCTTCACAGAGCGGCCCTGTACCAGGGAAAGGAGCATCGAGTCACTGCCAGAACCCTGAACCCCAGACAGAGCACAGGGAGCCCAAGTGCTGTGCTTGTTCACACTTGCGTGTGGAGCACAACAGACTGGATGCAAGACTCACAGGTGAGACCCTACTTCTCAATCCACAGTGCCCATCTCCAGGCTTGCAATGTGCTCTCTACCCTGTAACTGTACAATATCTCTAACCAAACCATAGTGATGGGTGGTGCTGAACACAGCAAAAACATCACTGGGCCCAGGAAAGCAAACACATGGCAGGATGAAGAGACTTGTATAGTAAGAGCCTCAAGTACTTCTGCTCTTCCGCAACTGCTGACCAGGTGCAGATTGACCACCCAAAGGTTCAGGGAGGCTGAACCGACCTGCTGGAACGCTCTGAGGCTGCTGCCTGTGGGAATCAAAATCTCCAGGCCAATCAAGGGAAAGCAAGATCTCTACAAAAACCAAGGCATCATCCCTTCCTCTTGCCAATCCTGCCTCCTAGACACATGGCTGAAACAGCACAGGAGTGACTTGCTTTCCTCCCCACCACCAGGGCTCTCCCCACCCTCTCTGCTCAGCAGCTCCTTCCCTGACACCACTCAGGGCAGAGCCCCAGGCAGTACCTTCACCAAAGCCGCGGCTGCTCGGAAGCTCATCTTGGCCACGGACTCTCGCTTGCGCCGCCGCGGGAGGCGGTTGAACCCTGAGCGTGAGCTGGTGAAGGAGCAGAGGGACGTGGCACCGGGTGTGATGGGCGTGTGGGGGATGCTGCAGCCGTCGTTGTCCTCAGCCATACGGAAAGCTCGGCCGCGGGCCAAGGGGTCTATGATCTGCAGAGAGAAGCAGCCCATCAGTCCCTTCACCCTCAAACCCTTCCTCTGCGAAGACCTCCTCCCTCCAAGCAAACATCTTGAGACCATGACAGGGGCCTGGCTCCTGGGTTTGACCAAGGACTGGGAGCTGGATGGACCAACAAGCAATTCTACTACAGGGATATATGGAATAGCCTATTGCAAACTAAGGCCTAGTTGTAAGCCTCAAAACTAAGTCCCCAAACCTCTCTCTCTACCATTTTTTTTCCTTTTTTCTTTTCTTCTTTTGATATTGACTATCATCACCTAGACTGCTCCTGAATTCACAGGAGAATCCAAACCTCCTTCAGCCCTTCCTGAGCTCTTGGTTTCATTCTCTCCCACGCCAGTGAGCTCTACAGTCAGGGAATGTGCTGTTTAAACTGGAGTTTGAGAAATCCCTTCAAACAGCCAGGTTCTGTCTCCAGCTCGTTTCCTTCCTGGACAGCCCAGGACTTAAAACAGAATCCTGTTATCCTGTTGAAGCTTAACTGTATATTTACATATGCTTCCATTAATTAGGTTTAACAGCTGGATAAAGCAGGCAAGCTTTCAGGAGCTGCAAGCCCTTCTTTGGGACTCCTCAGGCCAAAGCTCTCACTTACTCCAAACATACGAATCAACGTAATGAAAATATTGCCTTCAGCTACAAACCTTGCCTCTGTCCTTACATCATCACAGCTGTGGTTTCCATAAGACCTCTATGCTTTATCCTAAGGTTTTACGAGCTTTTTTAATCCACAGCTGCAGGAACCTTGATGGGCTTACACCTACTGACACCACATTCTGATTTAATAGAGCCCAACAATATTTCTGAGTCTCCTGAGACTAAAAACTAACTGCAAGACATTTCAGCTGGTAAGGAAACAGGAAAGAGCACAACAAGGTGAAACTTGATTGAAAAGTGCACAATATTCTCTTCTGCTTCAGTGATGCAACCAGGCTTTAGGTTCCTGCTTTGGAAGGAATTGTTTCCCCACTCGCCCAGGCTGCAGTGATGCTCACGAAAGCACAGTCATCAATCAATTACTGTTCATGAGTGGAGCAATGGGAAGAGCTGGAATACTGTGGGTTAGCTCTGAAGAGCTGATCACTGCATGTGTTCGACTGGGCCTTGTCCCCTAGGGCCACACTTGAAGGTAATGAGTAGGAGGCTACCAGGTGCCCTTTGCAGGCACACAAAACCATTTCTGAGGACCCAAGAGCAGAGCAGTAGCACCACTGATGCAAGAGACACTTTTCAAAGTCTAAACATAACCAGGCTTCTGTGAGGACAGGAGTTGTTATGGCCTGTGTTCTGTTTGAGATAAGCGTCCTGAGTGATACCAGGCCTGTTACTGTAATGTGGGTCCAGGATACTGGCCACTCTGTACAACAAAATTATGTCCTTGCAAAATGGCAGCAAAAAAGCTGAGCTGAGAGCTCTTGGACACACTGCACACACCTAATCAGCATCAGTCACAGCACAACAAACGTGGCTCTGAGCCTACCACTGGCACAGCTGAGGGATCTCAGCCAATGACACAGGAGAGAGGCTGCTGGAGGAGGAACTCTGCCAAACTGTACCTGAGACTTGAGAAGTGTCTGAGCATGGAGCCCAGACATGTTCAGGCAGAGCTCAGCCCACGGACAGGTCACAGCTGCCAAAGTGGTAAAGCCACAGGGCAGGGAACTCAAGAGGCCTTGCCTGTGTCCCAGGTTACTCACCTTCTGCATGCCCAGCTGGCAGGGTCCCACATAGAGGGGAGGAGGAGTCTCTGTGCTTGTAAGAGAAATGTTGTCCTGACTGGGCAAGTCCATTTCCCGGATGACCTGAGGTTTCAGCTTCCCATAGCGCAGGCTGCAGTGCCGGAGGCTCTTCCTCTGCCATTTCTGAGTAGCATCACTGTCTTTGCTCACCCCAAACCAGTCTGCTGTGCCTCTGAAAGATGCCAGCATATAAGCACTAAGAAGCCTTATGCTTGCTTGGATGGTGCACAGGAAAAGACAAAACCGTGGTAGTCACTTCCAGCCCACCCCAACTGCAAAGACAGGCAAAACTCTTTCCCATGAGGATCTTGTAGCTTGTCCTCAGCTGATTTTAGTAACCTGACAAATACTGGATAGAACCATCAACAGCATTTTGTCTCCTAAGACAGAAGAAAAATGACACAAGAGATTCACTGTGGGTAAAGGACAGTTTGTTCTGAGTTTTTCTAAATATAGTATAAAAAAGATGGAACAGAAATTCAGAAAATAACTTGGTGAAAGTGGTTTTTGACTTTATAAGCCATCTATTGCAAACACTTACCTTCTTCAGTCCATCTTTAGTTCCCCACTGTGGGACTGTGCTGCTTCACAGCTCTGTAGCTTCTCCCAAGAGCCAGCAGAACTCACTCTTCTCTCTCAGCCTCCCCCTCCCACACTCCCAGGATATCCCTGACTTCTCCATCTCATGCTGCAGGATTTCTATCCTTCTCAAAGGTAACATTAAGAGCAAATGTTTGCTGTGGTCCTGATCTCTGCTAAGGCAGACACACACAGTTCTAAGCTGTTGGTTGCAGAAGCAGGAGCACAAGTTTGCAGACAAAAGGCAGGTTTGCTGCCAAGTGGCTGCTATCACAGAAGAGCAGTGGATCAGAAGCAAAATCCCGAGGAAGGCAGAGAGGGATCAGGGTAAGACAGACTACAAATCTACTTCAAATCTTGCAGGACAGCTGGTACCCTAAACCTACAAGAGGTCATTGCAACCCTTCCAAGCCTTTCCCACCGTAGTTATTCCAGCCTCAGGAGATGACAAGCTCTCTCAGCCTACAGCTGACTGGCCCAGGTGTTGAAACCTGTAAGTCCTTCCAAGACAAACCCAAACCCCTGGTTTCAGCTCCCCTGCTGAGGGGCAGGATTTCCAGCTGCTGAGAAGCAAGACCTTACAGATCACAAAGTGAGTATTAAAACACACGCTGGAGTAAGGCTGGGATAAATCTAGAATTAGGCCATATAAGGAAACTGAAACACTGCACTGGAAACATAAAGCAAGTCCTGTGGGTTTGCACCCTACAGAGCAAAACCACCATCAACCAACAGGTGAAGGTGTCCTGCCACCACGTAGAAAGATCTGAGTTTGAAACCCACAGCCTTTCCAGCTAAATCCTGCAGATGCAAACCACCACACATTGCCCTCAGCTTTCCCTGTTCTTCCCAAAGATACAGAACAGACCCTTCAGCAGGTATGAGGTCACATGGGAAACTGCTGGAATTCACCTGACCTCACTGACCCAAATGTCTCCAAATGCCTCCAGCAAGTCAATGAGCCAGAGGCAGGGACATATGTCTTGGAGCACTTCTCTGCTCCCACAGATCCACATCTCACCAGAGCAATCTTTGTCTCTCTTCAGAGCAGAAGGGCCCAGGGCCAGCACCTGGCCTGACAGACTCACCAAGCCTGTGGCACAGAAGAAATGTTCTGGCTGTGCAGTTTTGCACTGGCACAACACACATTAAAAAACAGACTGACAACTCAGAGGGTTTCCCACAGACTGCTGTAACCAGTATTTCAACAGCAAGGAGACCTTGGGTGACAGGCCAAAAGCTGAGGGTCCTTTGTGCCCATACAAGCCTGCTGAGCAATGGCCCATTGTACCACCAGCAGCCTCAGAGCCCTCCAAAACTGCACTCCTCCTTGCCTGGAAGGAGAAGCACTACCACAGCTGTTTGCTTTGTGAGGACCACTCTGGAACTGACAGAGACCTCTACTGGTCCTGGGCCAAGGCAAAGAGCCCTCTGCTCACAGTCAAGGTAGTCCAGGAGAGCTGACTACAGAATTTAGGGCATCTGGAACTGAAAAGATGTTGAATGCCTCTGTTCATCTGGGGAGCCTTGTGATGTCCTACAGACTCACTGGAACACTGTAACTACCAACATCAGAGGCCAGATCTTGTTCTTGACTCCTGGAGTGACTCATCTCCTTGGTGCAAAGTAAACAGAGACCTCCACCTCAAAAAGAAGACAGTCACATTTGGATTAGAAAAAGCCATGATGTCAACAGGGAAAGAGTGGATGCTCTATTCCATTCACCAGCTGGTCCCATCTGGACCAACACGACAGCCTCTGTTTGGTGCTGCTTCCTCTCCTTCCCCTCCTGCCCCAAGGAGGATTTGGGGTCAACATATGCAGAGCCCCATGTTGCACTGATGCTCTGGCAATGGCTGTGGCTGCCCTGGGGAGATATTCCAGCTATGAGGAACACCAGGAGGTTGACAGCTTGTTAGGAAAGCCAGGAGGGAGTGAGGCTGGCGGGTGGACAGCTTGTTAGTCCATGCTACTTATTGACAGCTGCCTACACATTTAGTAGGAGTGACAATTGGTTTTTGTTAGAAGCACACATGAACTTTCTCACTCTGCCTGTTCACAGGCCTCCTGGCTAGCCCTGAGAAGGCAACGTGGTCTCAGCAACAGTCAGAGTCTGTGCAGTTCACAACAGCCCTTGCACACACATGCAGGGGTGGGTTTCACACTCAGTGCTACCAGTACCTGAAAAATGATCGGGGCAGGGACTGCCGCTTTCTCAGGGAACTCCTGCCCACCCGGTGCCCACGAGCGGGCAGGGTCTGACTCCTCTGAAACCGTACCTGTCTGCTGCAAAGAAAAGAGAGCTGAAGGGAAGGAGCCTGCAGGGCTGTGGAGGGGAGCAGCCACCTGCATCCAGCACCTCCCTGTCTCCTTCCATAGCCCCACTGGCCACAGTTGCGCACAGCAGCCTCCAGCTGAGAGCGTGACCTGAGAGAAACAACCAAACTCAAGCCACACAACAGCATCTTTGAGCCTGAGACTGATGAATCCTTTTGGTGCAGCTGCACCTCCGGACAAGTCTTTCATCACTCTTCAAGATACCAGGGACAGTGCAATCCCCCTCAACCCTCAGACCTCTATGACCTGCCTCCTTCTGCCCACACGCTGGCTTTGTACACAGGAAACCAGGTGCCAGCAGGCTGAGATACGATCTGCTCAGATACAGGTGCCTGATGCCACTGGAAGAGCCCTGGGCCCATCCTGATTGACCCTGGCAGGAGCTTACCTGGTGCACAAGTCTATCTGTGCCACATCTACTGCTTGCATGGACATCCTGGACACCCCAGGAGACTGGCATTGGTGTTTGATGCCTTCGCTCAGGCACATGAATGACTCCCATGCCATGTTCTGGACTACACAGGTTTGACCTTAGGTTCACACTTGATCTGTGTCCTCCAAGCCCCAGGGAACAAAATGGTCTGGGGTCCTACTGCAGTTTCATAGTCTGTGCATCCTGAGGGCTGTGTTAGGCAGAAAACCTTTCAGTCAGCCTTCCTGGACACACATAACAAATCCTCAAAACACACTTACAGATGCATGGTCTGCAATTCTCCACTGCATCTCTAGCTCTGCTAAATGGAGCACAGGGCTTTAGGCCTTTCCTTAGTACTTTCCATTTCCCTGTCCTTGTTTTGATCCACTCATTTCCTTTATTGCCAGTGATGTCTCCTGCAGTCCTGCCTTTTGGAAAGTCCTTCCTACTGCTGCACCTCCCTCCTACTCACATCCCACAGTGCTGTGTAGAAGTTGCCCACAAGCTGCAGGTCCTCCAGCAGGAAAACACCTGGTCATCTCCCATGCTGTATCAGACAACTGAGCACTGCAAAACAGGATTGAACCCCCCACGTACAGAAGAATCCCAAGCCTTCCAAAACCATTTGTGCTCCTCTGGGGCACTCTGTGTGTACTCCAAGGGTACAAAATACATACAACAGACCATTAAGCACAGACAGGGATGCAGCCACCAACCTGAACCCCAGCATCTCCATTACAGCCTAGGCAGGAAGACATTTCACAGGGTCCCTGTTGGTGCAACAGTCACATGTTTGCCCACTGCCCTAGTATTGGCCAGGACATTGGTATCACCCTCGGGGTAGGGGAGCTTCACCATCACTGTCCATTCCTTTTCACTGTAGCTCCATATGCCTTGTTTGTTTTACAGTGTAGTAGCCCCAGGGGTAAATTTGTCACACCAGCATCGAAGTGGTTCAGAGTTCCCCAATTCCCTCCCCTACACACAAGCTGCAGGTTGTGAGGACCTTTGGGGGAGGTTTCCCTGGCCCTCCCATCCAATGCTTCTTGTCAGGGTCTCGCAGCACCCTCCAAGGATATCCCCTCATCCTTGATGAGCTCTTGCCTAACTGTCCTGGCAAGGAGCAGGACAAGGGCAGGGAGGCAAGGGAAGAGGCAGTCTAAGTGTGAAAGGATATCCTCAGGCAGGCCCAGAAGCTGCCCACAGCCCTGAAAAGAGCAGACACTGCTTCACAGCTCAGTCCTCCCAACCTCACAAGAAGCAGGATTAGAAAGAGCTGCTGCAGGAGAGCTTCACCACCAAGGCAGCTGGGGAACATCTGAGACAAAGGAAAACAGTGCGTGGGAGATCGGTCTCTCCCAGAGTTGGGAAGTTGCTCCTTTGAGTGGGCGAAGCCTGGCTGGCTGAAAGTGCCTCTGACCTGTGGAGCTCCAGGGAAGTTCCTGGGATCCAGGCAGGATACACTGCCAGAGATACGAGCCAGCCACCTCAGGAGAGCAGCTGGGAGAGCCACTCCCTCTGGACAAACTGGGATAAACCCTTGCCACAGCTCTGTGGCTGGGTTCAGAGACCACTAGGTCATGGGGACAAATGATGATGCTCCATGTAGGAATGGGACATAGGACCAGAGCAGCCTCTCCCTGTTCTCCATCACCCCTCAGAGCTATGTAAAGGACCTGCCAATGAGCTCGTGATGGGAGCCAAGCTGTTGAGAGTCCTGGTCTGCTCAGGATGGGCTCCTGCCTCCCCCAGCAATGGTGTGCTCTCTGACACTGCTCCAAAGTAAGCCAAGCACACCACATTGTACAGTCACAGCTAAAAATCAGGGCCTGAGGCATCCTGTTACTCAGAAACAGCCATGGGCACAGGGGCAGCCAAAATCTGTCCGTAAGTGGCAAAAAACACTCATTGTCCTGATTATCGCTATCTTCCTTACAGAACTTGTCTCCTCACTTATTAAAGACAGGCTAGATAGCACCATCAAGCTGGTCACTTATTTATTTGGTACCTATTTGCATTCACTTGTTCCATAGCCCGAAGACAGATAACAAGGGAGACACTATAGCTCCATATGCCTTGTTTGTCTTCCGTGAGTGTGGTAGACATGTTTGACATCGAAGAAAAAGTTCTGTAGGTTTTGTGCCTGTGAAGCTGTTTAGGCCCTAAGCCTCACGCTTCAAGAGACACTGAAATGAGGCCCTGCTTTGTTTTTTGACATCTTTAAGTGATAAATGATATTCTATTGTTTCTAATGATAGTAATGTGCCAACCAATCACATAATCAAGAGGGTCGTGTGAACAAGACCCTTTATCCAATATTTTCACTTGCTCTGTCATGTGG
Organism: Serilophus lunatus; assembly: GCA_013399895.1. Classification (NCBI taxonomy): domain Eukaryota; kingdom Metazoa; phylum Chordata; class Aves; order Passeriformes; family Eurylaimidae; genus Serilophus; species Serilophus lunatus. Next base: position 1,574,866 of record VXBA01003135.1, read on the forward strand.
ACACTTTTGCAACATATAAAAGTGTGTGTATTCACAATAAAGTTGTTCCTGCTTTGCAACATTAACTGGAGCCTGTGTCAGTCTGCATCTGCAAAGGGACCATGCCTACCAGCCACAGTCTTCTAGTACAGTAGCACTGAAGGCAAATTTGTCACACCAGCACCAAAGTGGTTCACAGTTCCTCAACCTTGCCCCAGTCTAATCCTGCTGTGACAGGACAAGTGCCAGGCACAGGACAAGAATGAGACCGTAAATCCACAGGCGGAGGATGTCCGTGGACAGCAGAAGGCACTAAGGCAGGCTCTGTGACCCCACTGTCTCACCTCCTGATGGTCTGGGTGATTGAGGTCTGTCGTTGTAGCACCGGTCTCCTCCCGTCGTTGGGCAGGGACGGCACGCGGGTGTTGTCGGCCGGCATGCTCACGCTCCTCAGGAAGGCCTGGCGCCTCGTCGGCTGCAAGGCAGGCAGGAGGGAGTCAGTGTTCTCAGAGGGATGCTCTACAAGGCCAGTCAAGCTGGGAAATACTCAGCAATTCAACAGGTATTACGTGAGCTCCTGTACCATACCCTCCTGGCTTTTGCCTAGCCAGAGGGAGCCCAGATCACACGCTCGTGGGCCACTCCACAGGGTGAAGAGATGCACAGTCAGTGAGATTTGCTAAAGTGACTGTGGATCTGCATTAAAAGCCTGTGAGAGCTGTGGGTGGGTCTGTGCTGTAGCTGCTGTGTGGTGCAGGCTAAGCAAGCTGGCAAAGGCACACTGGCTTTGTTTATAGCCTAATAGTGTCTGGGCACGCTCAGGTTTGAAAGCTCCTGGAATGTTTTGGCTTAGTGTCCCCTACCAAATATGACACAACTCATCAGGCTGTTCTCAGCTCACACAACTGCCTCCCCAGGGCTGCTCTGTATTAAGTTTTTATCAGCTTGGCAGAGACACCATCTCCCACTTGTACAATGCAGGCTGAGCAGACTGTCCCTCTGGCAAGAGAAGCTTTGATCCCCTGTTTCTCTGGTCAGACACTGCCTCTGCCTCAATACTTCAGCTCCTCTAGCCCAGAAAGCAAATGATTTTCACTAATGTTAACAATTTTGCTATGTTTTATGTAAAAGCAATGCACAGATACTGAGGTTATAAGCCAAAGGAGCACACGATGAATTCTTTTCCTGACAGTCTGGGCTATGCACACAGGACCCTCAGAGAACATCACCTCCAGCAGCTTCCAGTACAGAGTGTCTCTCCAGAAAGTGCCCAGATGGATTTAGAGATGTCAGACAAGGGAACATCCATCAATGCCTTAAATAATTCATTCAGAAGGTTTCAACCTGCACTGGTAAAACCCTGCATTCCACCTTTAATCCCTGCAGACTGACCCCTGATAGTTATCTCCCAAAGGAAGACCAGACAAGGTTTTATCAGCCAGAAGCTGTCACACAGCTGAAGTGGATCACAGAACGGTGAATAGGACAGTTCTTGCTATTCCAAGTGCAGTGTATGTTCCCTCTTAAGCTTGTCCCCAAGCCCCCTCCAGGGAAGCTGTATAACCTTTCATCTCTCTGATGGCTAAACTATTCATTCACCCACCCACAGAGCTGGGCAGCAAGAACCCTCCAGCTCTGCCTTCAGTGCACAAAGCCTCTGTTCCTACAGCAAGGCCACACAAGCAACCAGCATTAATCCTACCCAAGTCTCACCCCTGTATCAGTTTTTTGATACCTTAGCAGAAATTCCTGATATTCCTGCTATTCCCAGGACAAATAAGGACGCTTTACTCTCATGCTTTGTACAGTTTCTATTAACCTATCATCTCATCTCTGCTTCAGCACTCTTCAATGTTATTTATTTCTCATCCCACATGATTCTCTTATGTTCCTCATGCTGGTAACAGCTTCGTGTTGCCAGTAACTGCTCTTTCTCTGCTGTTACTGATGAAAGCCTGTCATTATCTTGGCTATTCATAAGTCAGATTCATTCCCTGCTCATTTCAACACATACTCTAGCACTTCCAAGCCCTCATGTTACTCTAGGAGCCCTTCACTCCTCCAGTCCCCTTAAGAAATGCTTGTTTGAATATCTCACTCTCATATCCCCAGCCAAGACACTTTTTACAATGCCCACATCCAAACAGTCACATCAACTGATCTGAGCACATCAGCCACCCACCCTCATCCCTCCCACATCCCCTTCAAGGGGAGTTAATTACTGATCATAAATTTACTCAAGGGCTCTGCCCCTTCTTATGTGGCCTCACGACCTGCCACCACACCCTTTCTATCATCCAGGACTGCCAGAGACCCCAGGCACAGGCATGCTCCCAGAATATCCCCTCCTGCCCCACCCTCTGTACCTGCACAGGCTGGAGGGGCTCTTCTGGCACTGGCACAGGCACTGGCACTGGGATGTCCAGTTTCAACCATGGTGGCTTCTTCCGCTGCAAGCTGCTCGTGCTGTCGTGTCGCACCTCCGACATCGTCCCACGCTTGTCCTCAGGCCTGGAGAGGGGAGAGCCCAGAGTCAGGAGGGGATCCAGCTCATCCCAGACACAGCCCAAGCTGGCAGGGCCAAGAAGAGCATCCTCCTCCAGGCTGTGACCGATGGGACCCAAGCCCCACGTTGGATGAATTCCCAAAGTGCCTCACGAGGGCTCAGGTGTCACAATTTGTGTCCACACTGGTCAGCCAGGACCTGACATTCTGAGGACACAGCACATTCCTAAGGCCCACAGGACCTTGAGCCAGCTGCAGGGGCTGCACTCACAAGTTTGAGAGTTGCCTCCCATTACGATTTTTGCTGAGACTACTTTAAGATCCAGATACCTCAAGAACAAGCCATGAATTAAATCTTAATGAGATCTGGATCCAGTCCAACCAGCTAAGTAACTGCAGTTCCAAAAGCCACTGATCTCCCTATAAAACCAGCCTGTGACTCACAGGCACCCTTCCTTGCCCATCCAAAGCGGAGCACCACACTCGCCCACCTACCTACCACTTAGCAATTAGCAAGTGCCCGTTTCTTATGGCTGGCTCTAATCTCTTTTAAATGTAGTCATTTTCTAGAAACACAACACAGCACACAGGGCAATACCAGTGTAGCATGAACATTAGAGAACTGGCACTTGTCCTGAACTAAGAGTGGTTTTCATACATAAATAATAATGATACGGTATTTAAATAAAAACTGCTGTGTTACCAAAATGCCAAAGGGAGCAGAGTGACTGGCTGTCATCCTGCTCACTCTGCTGCAGTTTTCCCCTCGTGTTTAGGTCACACACAGTGCGACAAGGACCACACAACTCTTTCGTGCTGGCAGAGCACCCACTTCACTGTGCATATGCTCAGAGAAACAATTGAGAAAATAGATTTCAGTGGAAGGAGATCAGCTCAGGTACCTGTCCATCCTAAATTATAGTACAAGCCCATATTTCTTCCTCTCCTAGCACACACACAGCTGCAAGCCAGCAGTAGGAAGCATGTGTGCTGAATGGGACAACAGATCCCATTCCCTCCCAGCTCCCTCCTTGCATTGTCCTAGGCCATAAATCCCATAAGGGTACAAAAAAAAAAAAAAAAAAAATCGAGAGTCCCAGCCTCTTGCCCCACCATGGTGGACAATTAAAGTTCAATCAGCAAGCACATACGACTCAAAAGGGAGTAAGAGAAACACTGTTTGAACTAAAACGTAGCACTCTAAAAATGTTAACACAGCCCATTTATTTTAAATGCAGAATGAGTTTAACATGCAAGGATTCTTCCTAGAGAAAGGCCAAGTCCTAGGACAGGACCAGAGGAAGAGGGACCTCCATCCTTGGGAGATACTTGGCACTCAACAGGACACGGCCCTGAGCAGCCTGAACAATGCAGCCTGCAGTGGCTGAGCCAGACAACCTCCAAAGGTCCCTCCCAATCTAAATTAGGCACTGGTTCTCTGAAACATGCTCTGCCTTGCATGGCATTGCCACCATATTCCCACAGCCCACTGCAGCTGCTCTGGAAAGGGAGCTGCACAAACAGTGAAGCACACCATTGCAAAAGATACACAGCAGGGTGGGAGGGAGCCAGGGGGAGAAATAGGTCAACAAAAGGGAGAGGAGGATGATCTGGCTTGAGTCAGGAGAGAATCTCATCTAAAAGGAGCTGAAGGCCAGCTGCTGGCTCTGTCACACAAGCTGGGCTGGCTGCCAGGAGCGCTGCTCTCTGAGCCGGGACGACACAAGGGGAGGACTCAGCTGTAGGTGGATGAAGGTTGGGTTTCAGCAAATACCAGAGGCCCCCAAAAGTCTGGGAATTCATGACCCAGCCTGTACAGACATGCCCTTTGTACATGCACCACAGTCAGCGCCGCGCATGAGAGGGACACAATTCCTTCCTTCCCTCCACCCTGAGCTGCAGGGGTGGCTAAATACCACTGCTCTAACTTCCTATAAGATGAGAATAGTGAGAGCATCAGTGGAACTCCTGCCTGCACTTGGTAAGAGTAAATCCACTATGAGATAGGATTTACTGAAAGGTCTTGCACACAAAATGGACAAATGTGCCATCATAGTAAGGTCAGAATGCAAAGGAGATTTCTCATACCTGAAACACTCCCTTGATGCAATGCAACAAGCTTCAGCATTTACCCCTGAGGATCACAAGGTCTTCCTGAGATGCTCTAGAGACCAGCCAAGAGAGACAGAGCCACCACTTCAGCATAACCAAACACAATCTATTTCACACAATTCAAGAGTGTCCTTTCTGTGCCTTCAAGGGAAAATTCAGAGCCTCTGATCCAGCAACTCTGCTTTTTACAGCCTCTCTTCACTGAGCCAACATCACTCAACTTCCTTCCTGCCCACCTCCAGAGCTGCCTTTGTGAGCAGGAGCTCTGGGTGTAAAGGACACAAACATGTAAGCTTTGCAGCTTTATCAAGCAGTGAGGCCAAGCTGGGAAGGCAGAGAATGAATCACGCCTGTGTTGCCCAAAAGCTGCCGCAATAACGCTGCGCCCTGTGAAAGACTTTCCAATTAAATCTGTTTTCAGTTTCCCTTGGAAATTGCCACAGACAGTGATATCCGTGTATCCATGACTGGTTCCACTGCCACCCTTGCAGACTAGAACAAGGGATCTCCAGTGGTGTGCACACAAGCCAAAGGGGAGGACGGGGCATGCACACACAGAGGATCAAGCCCATAGCATTATGATTGCCTCCCAGGTGAACTCGACTTTGCACATTAGCACAAAGGAGAAGACCTCAAGATGAAATTCACCTCCTGACAGAGCAATGGATTGTTCTGCTTTCTCCCAACTTCAGCACTTAAAGAGTTCTTTAAATAGCAAGGAAAGAAATGCATATATAATAATAGGTGCATTCAGTATTTCAAACCCAGGTGAGTTTCAAGAGTGACAGCAGAGTACTGAGGAGCAAATCCTTCTACCAGTTCAACCTCTTTTACTCACTAATGTGTTCACTTCCCAACAAAGGAGTCAGTACAGTGAAGGCAGAGCTGTTCAGCATTCCCAACTCCCTGTGCACATTTGCAGTGGCCAGTGTTTCAGGATCCAGAGTCCACGTATTTTATCAGGCCCACGAGCTTTGTTTCAAAATTGACTGCACTGACACATACTATGTTTGAATGATCCCATACCATCAATCCCAACTTCTCAGTACTGTCAAGAGGTCACCAACAGCAGCAGGACAGGAACACACACAGCACAGCCATGCGAGGTCAGGCCAACTGTCCATCTAAAGCCAGTATCTCATTTCCAACCACGGCTGCCTGGCAGGGGGTACAGGGCACAGGATCACTCCACAGCCCTATCTCCCAGGACAGAGCCATGGCATGTGCTATGAATAACTCAGAGGCTTCTTGTGCCAGAGATGTCTTTGCATTCAACAGTTCTGTATCCATCTCCGTATCTATCCAATGTTTATTCTTCCAAGTCATTCTTTAATCCAAGCAAACTTTCAGTATTCACAACTGCACATGACAAAGCTCCACAGTTGAAACATGTGCTGCTTCTTCAGTTCATCTGCAAATCTGCCACTTCCTGGGTTCCCTTGTTGCCCCGCAGTTCTTGGGCTAGAAGAGTGATCAGCTTTTCCCTACCTTCTTTCTGTAGAGTCAGGGTTTGCATGGAGATCTCCTCCATACCATCCCCACCATCCCCTCTTCCCACAACCAAGCACAGTGGGATCCACATGCAGCAGCTCAGTCCTTGGCAGGAGCTGTTTCAGACCTCCTGCCTGTGCTTGCTCAGTCAGTTCAGAAGCTGTTCCCTCAGCATCACAAAACTGAGGAATTGAAACGCAACCTCTTCTCCAGAACACACAGGCCAGACACAGACCATCTGCAAATCTAGCTATCAGCTGCATGTGGTAGCAGCACAAAAATTATTAACAACGTCCATTTCAATTAAAATAAGCAAACAAAACAAAAAAAAGTGCAGATTGCAGCTACTCTGGGAAAGTCATCTTCAAAAGCTCTGTGCCAAAGCAAGGTCACAGCAGCAGAATCAGAGGCAAATCCTCTGTGCTGTGGGTCAGGCTAAGAAAGGGGGAGAGCACACTAAATTCCAAAGTTGGCACATGATGAAGGAAAGCTGCTTAGTGAAATCCACTGACCCAAACAAGGAAAAGCCCTGTCAGAAGCCTGAGCATGCTCCTAAAACTGACAGGCATTCTAAAAACATTCAGAGATTTGTAGAGTCATTTGAAAGACAGTCTATCACTCCATTTGAACAGACACTGAACCTGTTCCTATGCTGATTTTTTTTTCTTCCAAAATTTCCATTTTACCAGCAATGAAAATAAAGCTAGGGTTTTTTCCCAAAAAATATTCCCCAAAACAAACCAAAACAAAAAGCCAACTTCTTTCAACCCAAACAAACAGCACCTACTTTTTCCAACCCCATTGCTCCTCTCCAGCACAGTGTGTGCATGATCCTACAGACACCCCCAGGAGGTAACAGACACCAGGGCTATTTCACTGCAACCTCAGATTCCAGCAGTTTTCCTCCATTTTTCAAAATCCCATCACTGCAACAATTTTATTTGCAGTGCCAGACAAGTCCAGTGTACCTGAATGTATCTGCCCACACAGCTACTCTGGTTGAGGAACACCAGCAGGCATCCAAGTGGAGACAGCAAAGAAACTGGGATCCTCAACATGTTCTCCAGATGCAGTGAGCCAGAGGAGACAGCAAGCTCCTGGCTGTGCCTCTCTCCAGGAGGACTGCTGCTGGCACAGCAGGGCAAAGGCAGGATGCCCAAGGGAAAGAGGAGCAGTGGGGTTTCAGTCTTGTGGCTGCCAATAAAACCATCTAGCATGGATCAGACCCAGAGAGTTACAAACAGCATCTCCAACACCAGGCACGAGCCAGCCCTTTAAAACAAGTCAGATGGAAGGGCTGAGGGCAGGCAGGAATGGGAAGGTGGAACAGGCCTGTGACCCCACACTCCTGGGGAAAACTGTTGAGGGCACAACACCACCCAAGCTTGGGCTGAGACCACCACCATGTCCCACCCTAAAAATGTACCTTGGAAAGGAAATCAGGTCACCAGCACTGCCCAGGATCCTCTCCTGCTTTCCCAACCCTCGCTGCTGAGCTCGGAGATGACACAAGGCTTTGCAGACCCACAGATGCCCAACAAAAGCTGGGTCTGAGCAACTCAGGCACCTCTGAGCACAAGCCTGGCAGAGCTCTGCAGACACAGTGCCTTCTGAGCCCTGCCCAGCAGGGAGCTGGCAGCACTGCCATTCCCTCACACTGTCCCTCTCCCTGCTCTCTGCCTCAGTGCTGCTGGAGGCTGATGCTGCCTACACAGCCTGCACCAAATCACACAGGCAACAGTTCCCCGGGGCCCTGGTTCTGCTCACAAGCAAACCAGCCTGGTAGCAAGGTGTAGCCCAGAGAGCAGTCTTGCCTTACTCCAGTGAGCCACTTCAAGGTGTTTTACCAGCACAAAACCAACCCTAGTAAATTATTTCCTGTTGATCTGGCATCCTGAAGAGGCTCACGCAATTTCAGATAAGCCCTGTGCAACCTGGAGAGGAAGGGTAGGACCAGCCTATTCAGGCACAGCTCAGCATGACAGTGGCTCAGCTTGAGTCATTGTCCCCTGCCTGTGTGAAACTGTCCTGCTTCATCCCCAGCCTGGCATGTCAGTGCTCAGGGACCTGCATTTGTCCCTGCAACACACATGGAGCCCACTGAGCTCCAGCACTCTGCTCCGGAGAGGGACCAGACAGGAGCACTGGGAAATAGCCAACTTCTTATTAAAAGAAATAGCTTCCCTGCAGGCCACTGTGGCACACTGGCACATTGCCTGTCTCTACCCAAACTGCCTCTTAAACTTCATGTCAAAGCAGATCACGGAAGAAATGGTTGTGAGGTAGTGAAAGCCCTTCCACGGGTCTGATGGAACAGAAAGTGAATTAAAAGGCAAACTATCTTCCTCCTGAGGGTTTTCAACTGGTGCCCTAGAAAGAGTTACACCATGAGCTACATGAACATGGCTATAAAGGCAACATGCAAGTAGAGCATGGAACAGCACTGTGCCAGCAGGAACCCACCAAGGCAGGGTGAATGCTCTGGGGAAGGTCTTTCAGTCCTGTGGCTGCCCAAGCAACTAAGGCAGCACTGAGGGATCTCACCATGAACCACTTCATTTAATTAGCTGAGAAATACCAGTAGAAACTGCCTGGTTTGGGAGAGGCCAAGCAGACCCCTAGACAGGAAACAGGAAGCTGCATTAGAAAAAACCCAAAGGTTGGTATTTCATGCAAAGCCCTGTAGAGTGATGGTATCCAAGAGGCATACCAGAGTGCAAAGCTTCAGCTGGACACTCTGAACTTGAAGCAGAGGGTTTTAAGTAAAGGCGATGAAAATATCTGCCAGTGAAATCTGAATCTATGTGAGCCAATCCCATGACCAGGCAAGCAGACCTGATATCCCTCTGAGAAAGTGATTTTCTTTATTTTCAGAAAAAGATACAAGTCATGATGGAAATCAAACACAAATGAGCTCCTAATTGAATACCAGCATTAAAAACCTTCAAAGCAGCTTCACTTGGGACCTGAAGGGTATCCAAGTATGGTGCCCTCACACAGAAGAGGGATGAAATCCTGGGAGCTCAAAAAACTCTTCTAATTTGTTTTAGTCCCTACATGTGTAGTTGAACTTTTTCAAATACCGGTTAAAAGATCATCCTCAACAAGTCTGTTGCAGCCTGCAAACAAAGCGATCTTCAAGGTCCTTTTGTTGTAGCAGACTAAGGGCAAAATAGTAGCAAGAACTCAGAAGCTGTCACAGACACCTGGAAGAGATGTGAGCCAACAGAAGCAGCAGTGCCCCAGACCTCTGCGTTGCTCTCCTCCTTGTGCTGGCACCAGCATCCCCACAGCTGGTGGGTGATCCAAACTGGGAGCCACATCAGCTCAGCAAAGAAAACAGCCTGTTCCAGCCCAAGCTCCTTCCCACATGGCCCCACAAACACTTGTGCCAGTAGAAGGGAAGGGGAAGAAGCAGGGAACAAACAGAGCAGCTGGAGCCAGATGACTGGACTGCTTCTCAAGGCAGTACAGTTTGAAGTGAGTGCAAAAACAGGGCCAAAATCTCACACTTGCTGCACTGTGGGGAGCCAACAATTATCACAGGGAGGTGGTGGGTTCAGCATCTCTTGAGGCTTAAATAATCTTCTGAGAAGTGCCCTCAGTGCAGGTGTTGAGTGCAGCAGGAATAAAAATATCACAATATCACCAGAAGCAGAGTGAAATTTTTGGTGGGGTCATTAGATGGGAACACATCCAAACCATGCACAGATTTCTCCAGAGCTGACAGCCAAGCCCCACACGTGGGCAGCTTCCATGGAGGGGTTCCCAAGGGAGGAGTTTCCCCTGCTCACCCAGGGCCTGTGTGGAAGGGAGCCAAACGGAGCAGACTGGGCAGAGGGGCCTTTTCCATCTCCATAACATGTGTGGCCCAGATGACAGAGGCAGGTTCACAGCACCAGCCAAGCACAACCCACAGCCCAGAGCCCACACAGGGTCCACGTGATGAGCGATCATCAGCTCCACCTTCCAGAGCAATCCCAACCCAGAGCCATCTACAACCCTGGATACCAGTAAGGGGAACAGCCTGCACGTAAAACATACCCAACAACCAGGGGGAGTGTGGAAAACCTCCTGCAGAACTCTGGAATCTTCACTCTGCTTGTGTTTCCCCATGAACACACCCTGCAGCTCTGTCCAGAGAGCACCATTCTCCCACCACATCCAACAGCCACATTGGAACAGAATCTGGAACCACCATCCTGAAACTCTGGTCACAGCACTCACTGAGAGGCCACACCTGGGCACAGAATGATGGCAGTACCTGCCAGTAGCTCCAGTGATGGTACATCAAGCACTGGGGGTGAAAAGTCAGCCCTGAGCAGCACTCCCATTCCTTAGGGAAGCTGCAGGCAGCACTGCCTGGTCCTCCACAGGAGCTGGTTTCCACCAAGAGATCCATTACCAGCTGGCTGATGTATCTCAGTGGGCCTATGCAGGAAGCCAGGATGACACCACTGCTCCAATGCAACACAGCCAGAGTCACATTAACAACTCAAATATTAACAATTCCAGTTAGAAACAACTGCCTGCCAGCTCTGGAGGAGCATTCAGAGTAAGAACCACCTTGTTCCTGCACCCTGCTCAAAGGGAACCACAGCTGCCTGCTGGGTTAGTGGAGTCCCTCACTCTGGGGTCCCCTCAAAGCACAGTTGTCTCAGTGCTCTGCCTGGGTCTACACATTCTTCAGGAAAGAGTGATGACAGAAACTATTTTAGTGCACATTTAACTCATTTAAACAATCCAACTGGGCTCCAGAAGACTCCATTCAAGATTTATTTCCATTACTAGTAAAAGAGATGCCCTGTAAAGTTGTGGCTGACTCCAAGTACTGTGGACACAGTCACTGCCTCCATCATACAGCAAAGTGAGAGTCACGAAAATGTTTTTGTCAGTGCAGCCATGATCCCACATTAGGAAACAAAAGACAAAGGCATCACTTTTCGCTGAAATTCTGCATTTTGAAGTTTTTTCTACCAGCTCTCATAGTCACTACAAGTACCATAAGGGTCTGGGACACAAGGAAAGCTGGGAAAACAGCACTGGGATGAAGCTCAGGACAGCAATAAACACTGGCCCTGGCTGCTTTTGGAACAGCTGCTGCTCATGCACTCACTTCAAGAGCAATTTTCTTGGTAAATTAATGCCTCTGAGTGATTACAACATTGTTCATTTAGAAAATATGTTATCAATAAACAATTGATGGAAAAGCAAGAGCCAAAACCAGCAACCCCTCCTAAAAAGTTCACAATAGGCCAAACCAAAAATTATGAGACCAACAGCCACCCATCCTCTACAGCAAAAACTCTGGGTACTAAAAAATCACTGTTTGTTGTGCTAAATAAAAACATTTCAATGGCAAAGGAGATCAAAACTACCACAAATGACAACATTTCCTATGGAAAGTTACATAAAACCATGCTAAAAAAATCTTAGAGGAAATAACAATAACAAAACACTGGAGCCACCAGAAGACAGACTTCACATTCAGGAAGGATGGAAGCCACAGAGCCATTCAGAACAGCTTTCTCTGCATGTCCTTCTGAAATTCAGAGCATCCTCACTCCCCATCACACACCTGCTTTCTCCAACACCACCACAGTTCTGCTCACCTGGGTACAAGTGAGAGAATAAGCAATGCCCACTGCAATGAGGCCCAATGCAGATCCTTCAAAGGGACAATTAAATAGCCACGGATCAATAGCTGGTCTGGCTGGAGCTGTTCATCCTCAGATTAGCTGATGTAGCCAGGGACACAGGAGAGCTAGTCTGCCACTCTGATGCTCACATTTCCACCCTGGCTAATGCCCAACAGCCAGGCACACAGCATCTTCTATGTCGAACTGGAAAGCAGTTGCAGGAAGAGCTTGTCTTGCAGGCGTGTGAAAATCTGTGCACATTCATGTGTGCCCAGTGCACCAACTCGTTTATAACACAAATAGAAGGAATCATAATTCTAGCTTGGTTTTAGGAAAAAAATATTAAAAATGTAAGTGAACTGTACTTCTTCAGCCTGAGTGAACGGCACACCCTCTCTTACTGTTCTCCCTCAAATCAGAGTCCCAGAGCAGACAGAGAAAAAGAAGGAACACTCACACGTTTTGGCACAACTCACAGCCTGCTGTCTTCCACAGTTCACTTCAAGGCTTTCAATTTAAGCACCAGAGAACCGTACCTCCCATGTGCTGATTGCTACAGGGCAGGAACCTCCCGAAATACGGGAGCTCTGCTTGTCAACCCGGCCGTCTGAGCTCTCCAGAGTTTAAAATCCGAGCTGTGCTAAGTTCCACTGAGTCAAAGCCGAGGAAGTGCCAGACCTGAAGAGCAGCAAAAGCAGAGTCCTGTGCAGCTTCAGGATGACCTCACCCGGATTGTTCCTTTTTAAAGGAAAGGAAAGGAAACCTTCAAAGCAGGGATTGCTGCTGACCAGCAGAGCAAGGGGCTGGCTCTCAGTGAAGTGGAAACAGGAAGGGGAGGAGGCGGCAAAGGTAGACTTTCCAGAAAAGGCAGGATCAGGCATGTCTTGCTATCTCTTCTCCCCCTGGGAAGGCTGTACCGTGCCAGGGAAGTATTGTGCAATGATACCTCTTAGTTCACTGAGAAGAAATTACATTTCCTTTAATAAACACAGTAATCAGAGCATCTCTAAAGCACGAAGGCAAGGTCTGTTTGTTGCTGAAGGCCCCAGAATTTGAGAACACATCTGCTGCTCAGGTCTGTATGGCCATAATTCTAACGTTTCTATGGTAGGCAAAAAGCACCTTTAATTATATTTGAAATAAATTGTTTATCTACATAGTTGAAGGGTGCACCCAAAGGAAATTACAGCATGAACAAGCCTTATGTCAATCTGACATTTGCTGTCTGCAGCAAGCAGAGCCCACAAGCAATGAAATGTGCACTCTATAGCTTTAGGAGATCTGACAGCTAAGCTTAATGGGAAGAATAAGCTCTTTGCCTTCACCAAGTGGGAAACAGCCACTGTTTGTTATTCAAAAGGATTTGACAGTAGTTTGGATGATTTGTTCAAAAACTCAGCTACTAATTTGCTCGTTGTGGCATCAACCCAATACAAATTAAAAAAAAATCCCACTTCCTCATTCCTACAGCAGCATGGACTGAAATGAGGATGAGAGCTGTGATCTGAAGTGGGCTTCAACCAGTCCTGGACAGCAGCTGGATGAGGAGTACCAAGAACAGGAGCAAACAGTCGGAAATCCCTGAAGCTCAACTAACAAGGATATGACAACAGGCAATCTCAGCATAGACGCAATTTCCACATCTCCCTGTGGAAACCTCACTTCCCAATGGCACAGATAAGCCTGTCTGTGAAAACAGAGGTTGGCAAGCAAGCCCTGCCCACCTCACAGGGCACCAGAGGGTCTCCACCAGTCTGTGCAAGCAGGCCTGGATGGCACGAGCAAACATCACACACCAAATCAGCTTGGGGTTCTTCAAGGCCATGGAAACAGAGATGCCAGCACGACCATGGGAACTGCTGCCTAACAGATCCATTTCCTTCCAGTGTTAAACCTTGCCTGTTGCCTGCCTGATCTCCTGGGACTCAGCCGCAGGGCTAGGACTGTCCCTTCTAAATGTTCTTCTCTCAGAGCAGGTTAGTGGACACTCGCAGAGTAAGCAACAGGTCCCAATGTCCATTAATTTAACTGGTTCATCTGCTAGTTCTGAATATGGCAAAAATTAACAGAAAAAAAAAAAAAGAACAAAACCACCTTAAAACTAAAAAAAACCATCACTGAGGAGACAACTACCTGTGTGACCCTGAACACCAGGACTTCCCTTCCTCTGAAGAAAGAAAACACCTTCACTTTACTTTCCACCAGCCCCGGACATTTTCCCCACTACCCAGACACAAGTCCCACTAAAGTCAGGTTGCAGCACCCAGAGCACACACTGAGACATTGTCACCCAGCAGAGAGGATACAACACAGATCTCTGAGCAGGCATTCTGTGGATTACCTAAGACTCCAACAGATACGTACCCAGCAGCAGGGAGGCAACCTCACTGTAACAGTGAGATCTGCACCTCTCACATCCCTTTCATTCCAATTAGATGATGATAAATGTTACACTTGGAGCCCAGCACCACTTCAGCTGAAAAGAAAGGAAACTAATCCACATGTGAGCTCAGGGAAAATGTTAAGAAAGGAACACATCCTCAAGTTTTAAGTATTTCTACTGGAATGGGTCATACACCAGCGACAGGCTGCTGGCTGCAGGAACAGCAATTAGTAGAAGTGTCGTGTCAGGTCACAATTAATGCTGGAACCTCTTGAGAAAGGTGCACGGTCTCCATGGGGTGCCAAAGTCTCCAAAGATAGCTAAGGAAGAAAGGCAGCAACCACGAGGGAAGAATCTTATCAAAGACTGTTCTGCTGGATAAAAGCTCTAATGTTACAGATAGAGAAACGTCAGGATCTTCAGCTCACAGCCAGTCCCACTTGGCAGGCACATCCTCAGCAGCACATGGGGTGCTCTGCCAAACCTTCTGCAGGATAAACTGAATGGAAGAGGAAAGCAACCCAGTACTCCTGGTTATGTTGCCCATCTCAGGCCTTCAGCACTAACCAGGCTGTGTTTGCACCACAGAGAGATCTGACACACTTAACAGAATCAAACCTTTACTAATTATATCTGAGCATGAGGGCTCTGTGCCCAGAATAAACTGTCCTATCATGCCACACTCAGCAGACCCTGCCTCTCTCAGGGGAACATGTTGGGACTTGCTGGCTACTCTCCGGGGCTGGATTCCAGAGGAACAGGACTGATGACCCCAAAAGGAATTCCTATTCCTGCCTGGCGACCTCGCTCAGCTGCAGCCTCATCGCAGTCCCCGCCAGGAAAGTGAAACGAGCCGTCTGCCAAGTGCAGTGACGAGGGACATAACTCCTGGCTGAGGTGGCACATCAGGGCCACACAGTCTCAGCACCAAGCCGTGAGAAGGCTGAGCTTGCTGGAGAAGAGGCGCCTGTCCTGCTCTGCGGGTGAGCAGTGCTCCCCAGACGCAAAGCTCATGCCCTGCTGAGCTCTGTGCCTACCCAGCACAGAGCAAGACATTCCCGAGACCAGGGCCAGCCCATGGCTTTCCCCAGAACCTGAAAAGCCAGTTTGTAGGCAGATCTCTTGCAAGTGGATTGCTTAAAAA
>VXBA01003135.1:1590162-1618632 GCA_013399895.1 Serilophus lunatus
AAGAGGCCTGTCATGGGAAGTCCCAGAGCAGAACTAGTTTTGTGGGAGTTACTTTCACGCTGCACAGCATTAAGGTCCTCTCACGGGAACACACAGAAGCAGGGACACCACGGACACTCCACTGCCTTCCTGTGGCGTTTGCAACCTACGAGCACAGAGACCAGAACAGAGCTGAGGACCTGCTCCAAATCCAGAGCACCCCCTTTAAAGCTCGCAGTGTCCCACCTCGGGAATGGCACAGCTCCCCACAAGCCCACACGAGCAGTGCAGATCTGGGCTGCCCAGTGGTAGCCACGAGGATCTAAGGACATAAAAGAGATACAGCAGGAGGGAAACATGGTGGCTGTTATTAGAGCAAAAGAGGGTTAAAAAAAAAAAAAAAGCAGACGAGTCCTTTCATAAAGTCCTTTTAACAAACAAAACTTCAGGGAAGTATCTGAAAGTGCATCTCTTTCTTCCAACTCTACCAACAGACCTACCAAGAGTCATCACCTCCTCCTGCAGACCTGCACCACTGAAGACAGAAGACCTGGAGCACAGCATCTACCCACACACTGGAGTGGAAATCCAATCCTCCTTCCAAGGGTCTGCTTCCCAGCTTGTCCCAAGTGGGCACTTTTTACTGCCGTGGTCACAAGCACAAAGGCAGCTATTTGTCTTTCCTGCTCTATCAGCGTTCCTGCAGTTAACACCCCGTGCTCCTTCCTTGTCCCATGCTTCATTCAGAAGTGCCTTCACTGCCTTGTCCCTTCCCGTTACGTGTGACTATTTTTTCCCTTTACTGCAGAATGCAGTTTTCTTTCGCAGAGGAAATTAGCAGGCATGGGGACAAAAACAGGAAGAAAGGAAACAACTTCCTGCCCACTCTAAGACCTGGCCTGGAGACATCTCTGACCAACCATGCACCCCAACACAAAGCCAACCTGCAAGAGAAGCAGCAGCCACAGAATAGTCATGCACAAGGACAGGCACTGAACAAAACTCATCTGTGCTGCCACCCACCTAAGTTACACTGGAGAAAACCATAAGGCAAAATGCACACCAAGAGCACTGCAGGGATAGCCGTGTGTGTGTGGCAGGATGGGGGGAAGGACTACTTGCTCGCCGAGAAGCCCAAAAGGACTAGGCAGTGTCGGTGCAATCTTGCAAAAGCTTTGCTCCTGCTAGTCAGGCTGCTGCGATCCCCTGCTTCGTGCCAGCAGTGCGGAGTGTGAGAACTCAGTTCAGGGACTCGATCCAACAGGAAAACTAACCTTTACATGTAAAAGGCCTTATGTTTTCCAGCAGATCAACTCTCAAAGCCCCTGCCAAACCACGGGTGCCAGCATCAGGGAAGGGATGGGTGGGAACGCGTGGAGATGGGGTAGACTTGGATCAGCTGAAACAAGCCATGAACGCGCACCTTCACCTACAGCCGAAAGCACCGGGATCACCGAGCTCCCAACATCCAAACACAGCGGTCGGGAGAGGCACCTGCCTCCGGCGACGGTCTCACCCCCGCGGGACGGCGAGGGCCGCTCCCTGCGCGGCCGGGGCGGCGCGGTCCCGGTATCCCGGCCGGGCAGGGAACGGCCCCGGCCGGACGCCCCTCCCGGTCAGCCCCCTGCTCATCCCCCCGGCTCCCCGGCCCCGCACTCACCGTGCAGGCGGGTGAAGCTCAGCGGCCGCTCGGGACCGGCCGCCCCCCCCAGCGCGGCTCAAGGGACCGGCGCCGCCGAGCTCGGCCCGCGGAGGGCGCGGAGACTCCTCCCCCGTGCCAGGGGCCGGCCGGGCGGGCACGCCATTCACAGCCTCGGCATGCAAATGGCAGCCGGGACCCGAGCGGGGCTCGGCGGGGAGAGTCCCGGCGGGGAGCAGGCAGCGCCCGGACCCGCGGGACGCCGCATCCCGCCGCGCCGCCCTGACTCACGGGGTAGGAATGCGCCGCGCCGGGCGGAAGCCACCGGCCCGCCCGCGGCCCCCGGAGCCCCCGCCTTCCCCGCTGCCTCGGCGGTGGGCAGCGCCCTTTCGCCCCTCCGCTGCGCTGGAGCGGCGGGGTTTAGCTCCGCGTCCCGTCAGCACCGGGCCCGCCGGCTGCTCCCGTGGCTGCGCTGGGAGCGCTGCTGTGCCCGGGGGGACCCGCGGCGATTCCCGTGTCGGGGATCCCCTCGGCTGGGCACCGCTGAGCTGACGAGCCCTAGCCCCGCTGCCCGACGCAGGAGCCTCCTCCACTGAACCTCACTGGGCTGCGATGCCCCCAGACCTCTCGCTCTTCTTTGCTGTTTCACTGTACTTCACCT
Organism: Serilophus lunatus; assembly: GCA_013399895.1. NCBI lineage: Eukaryota > Metazoa > Chordata > Aves > Passeriformes > Eurylaimidae > Serilophus > Serilophus lunatus. The sequence goes on from VXBA01003135.1 coordinate 1,592,442, forward strand.
TCTCTTTGCCCCATTCCCTCGCATTTAGTCCTGTGTTTCCCATCAAGTCTTCACACCTCCTCCTCCAGCCATGTGGTTAGCGCATCATCCCTTCCCTAAGCTGTTCCTTTCCTCCCAGTTTAAACATTTTCCCCTTCTGCAGGGCATCCTCTCACCTCGATTGCTCAGCCATCCTCGCCTTTATCCTGGGATCGCTACGGAAGATTTCTCCATCCACCCATCCTCTCCGGAGCATCAGTCAGCATGTATTGCTCACGCAGAGGTTGGAGCTCCAGCCAGGCTTTGCAGCATGCACATCCCTCTTGAGCAGGTCCCCAACCCACAGCTCCAGATTCTTTCGATATTAGTAATAACTGGGGGGATGATGTTCCTTACCATCTTACTGCGTCTTCCCCGCCGACCTGCGCAATCCAGAGGAGCGGGAGAGCTGCTGTTGGAGGGGCCGGCGCTCCCTGCGAAGGGTGAGCTCATCGGTACCGCACCCACCCCTGCGTGTGCCCACGCACAGCAAACAGCAGCCACACGTCTAAGGCAGCCCCCCAGAGAGCCCTGCTAACGAGCCAGCGTGTCTCGTTAACTAATGAGCGAACCCAGAGCAGCCCCAGCTAGTCCTGGCTGAGGTGGAGGCCAAACTGCACGCAGAACCCTGACCGTCCGCAAAGCTTAACAGGCACAAATTGTTTTCAGATGTTTCTACCACATAAACAAGGGAAAGAAGCGTCCAGTAATGCAACAGAGCAGAGATGAACTCACAGGGCCCTTCAGCATGTCCCAAGAGGTATGGTCTGGAGCTGGAATGGGAATCTGACCCACCCCTGCTCATTCATTGCCTCCTGCCAATAGAATGTGCATTTTGCAAGAAAAGCAAAGCTCTGTCACTGAAACGTGATTTCTCCTGTTTGCAACACTCTTGCAGAAAGTATTGCTAACCTCATCCCACAAACCATCCCCCAATTCCCCCAGTGCTTCCCTGTGCAGCCCCAGCATCTGTGGGGTGGGATTCTTTGACCCAAATTGCTGGTATCTGCACTGAGTTGGGTAAAATTTACTCTTGTGGTCAAGAATACGCTTACCTTACTGCCACTGCCAGCCAGCATGTTTCTCCTTCAGTGCACTGAGTCCTCCCAGCCTAAAATAGATGGAATAAGGTGACTTAAGGCCAGCTTCTGAGTGCCTGAGCGTGAAATGGTGCACGGCAGCAGTTTGGTGTTGAAGACCCAGCAGTCCTGGCCTGGAGCAGGTCATCCAGCCCAATAGCCTTGTTTGTTTTCTCCCTCATGAATGCTTGCAGGTAGTACTTCTGTTAGAAATAAGGCCTATGAGGACCAGCTGAAGGAGAGCTCTTTCCTGGTGCTTGTTATGTTTAGTGAACACGTGATTACATTAATTTGCTTCATTCTTCTCTGCTGGAAACTGGAATTTCCTCCCTTCTTCTTGAAACCCATGAGAAAATGTGATTTTGCCATATGACCCATTGGTTAAGGCCCAATGAAATAGATATCCATCGGCATGTGAAGTGCAGCATTTTTACTGCTGCAACTTGCTAAAACTGCCTCAAAGCCTGGTGAGCCCACTTGCAGCCAGGCACTGGTGGGTCTGTCCCTGCCAGGAGTGGTACAGGACAGCCCATGGGCACTGCACAGGGTTGTTCATCTCCAGCAGCATCCCCTCCTGCGGGCACATAGGCAACACTCCTTGGAGCTTGCCTTCTTACAGCCTGCATGCCTCTAAGAGTTCTGTGAGGACAGCTGGGACACACCAGCAGCACAGAGAGCTGTGTTTATCTGCATCGCCCGTTACCTAGACAGATAATTTGATTCTGACCTGCTTTGTTCAGTGTTTATGCCAAGAGAGCAACCCAGTGCCCGGCAAGTACAGCAGAGAGCGTCAGGTTGCAGCCCGGGGAAAGTGGAGCTCTCCGAGCTCTCCTTGCCCTCTGGAAATACACGGGCTTTGCAGTGCCTCCTGCGCTGACATGAAGCAGCGGCACAGCCCTGGCAGCTGTCCTAGCAAACAGGGAAGAGGTCCAGAAAGGCCTGGGATTTCTTCTGGGGAGGATTAATAACACAGAAACCCAAGCGAAGTCCCGCAGAGTTTCAAATGCAGGTGGCCTGGCCAGGAGCCAGAGAGGGAACTGCCAGGAGGGAGAGGACGGGGATTCCCTTTGGGGAATGCCTTTCCAGAGTGGATCAGTGGACCTGCAGCCCCTTGTTGGGGAACAAACCATGTTCCTGGATACCAGAATCTGGTAAAGTTTTCATCCCCAGCGCTGTGTGTGTGGGGGTTGGTACTGTGGGATCTGTTCACCAGAGCTGCTGCAGAAATATGTCCACCTCTTCCTTGCTACCATGCAGCTCCTGGTGTGCCGCTGGCATTGCTGCTTTCTGCCCAGCCTCAGGGAGAGCAGTGTGGGCTGCCCTGAGCACCAGCCCCAACAGTGCCCTTTCTCACACACCGTAGGAGCATTGGTGCAAAATGCTTGGAGTACAGATGCCTCCAGATTGGATGCCAAGCTGGGAATGGTGCTGCTGACCTGCAGAAAAAAAAATATTGACATTTTTTGGAGTGCAAATCAAATACTTTTTGGTTTAAAAAAAAAAAAAAGAAAAAAGAAAAAAGCCCCTAACTACCAGCTCTGTTGCAACTTGAATTTCCTATAATCCACTCGATTTACATGAAGTTCAAAAACCTATCACTGGGAGGAAAGTCTTTTGAAGCTTCTGTCACCCTCAGGCACAAGCAGACAGTGCAGACATTATTGTATGGGATCATGCAGTGGCCAAGGGGGGACACAGAGGTGATTTTAGCCTGGCAGGTCCAGGTACCTGGGGAGGTGCTGGATGTACCATGGGCTGAGCTGGCAGAGAGATGGGGGAGGTTAAGCCCATGGAAGAGAGCCAAAAATAAACCCAAGCCCCACCACCTTAGTTTGTAGCTTATTTAGCCCAAACCAAGACAGATAATTCACTTCACAGGTGTGTTCAGCAAGTCTGTAAGGGGAGACCAAAATGAGATGAGGAGAGAGAGAAGCCAAAATGCTGAGGATTTGGGATGGTGGTGGTGCCCCAAACTGCTCACAGCCACAGGAGCTGCTGCCCAGCAGAGCACAAGGAAATCACACCAAAGCTTAACCCCTTCATTTTCTGCACAGATTAATTGCAATTGATCATTCCTAGCTCTAGCCACAGGGAATGTGTGTGTTTGCAGTGCCAGGAGGAGGTGGAGGAGTGGAAATGATATACAACTAGGATTTCCTGGCTGGCCCTTAGGGAAATATTTCTTTTCAACTGTACTTCACCCAGAAAATCCACTCAGATCAAAATGGCAATTTTCATTTTGGTCAATCCACTGGGGGAATTGACAAAAAAGAGAAGAAAAAGGGGAAAAAGCATGTGTAAGGAAGGCTATGATTTCCAAAATATTTAGGAAATGTCACTTAACATACATGTTTCATATGGAAGGAATAAAAATGTCATGGAAGAAATAAGATGAAACTCATGAAATATTTGTTATGTAGCTTGAAAGACTCTTATCATTTTCCAATCCACTCTTGGCAAGAGATGAAATAATATTGCTTCAGAATTTCAACACTGGGCAGATTTATTTCCAAAAGACACATGAGGACTCTTATAAAGCAGTCAGATACAGAGTGCAGTGGCCAAGGGTGTGATCAACCCTTCCTATTGGAATGCAGGCCTCGAAGAGCCTGAACCCAAATTGTACAAATTACCTTTTAGTTGCTGACCTGTAATTCTGAGGTGCCTGGGTTTTGAACAGAGATTTTCATCTAAATGCCCAACTAACAGGGAATGGATGCCAGGAGGAAAAAATGAGCCCAAAGGAGCGTGAGCTCTGTGGCCAGTAGCTGAATGTTGTGGTGTTATCTGGGGTCCTTGCTTGTCCCTCCATCAGAGCTGGGTATCAGCCACTGGTGTCACTCTTGATTCCAGTACTAAGAGTCATTCCTGTTGATGAAGAAGAGGAGCACAAGATGTAGGAACACATACATCAGCTTGCAAATGCCAAGGAGGCATATACCTAAAGCACTGTGAGAAGTGATGTCAAGTGGCCCAGCAAGGTTTGGTAGCCTGCAGCCAGGAGTGCATCCTCCACGTTAGCCCAGGTGGCTTCTAACCTGCTGCAGGGGTCAAGCCTTGAAGAAGAACATACAAAACCTGCAATAAGGAATGATCTAGGCCAGTTCAGACAGAAAAGCATCACAGAAAGGGACTCAAAACCAGCATTAGCCCCAGTGAAGTTCACCATCTCCTAAGTTCCCATGTTAGCTACAAGGGAATTGCATTAAAAAACAAAACAAAAAAACCATTTCCAGTTCAGTCGCTCATAAGTGAAGTAGTTCATAAAAGAGATAAGGAATTTTGATTGGTCTGTCAGCAATAAGGTACATTTTTGAAGACAAAGCAAAGATATGCTATCTTGATATAAAAATATGAACTCGATAATTGAAGAAAAAATAATTGTTACAGACAATGAGCTTGTAAAGAACTTGCTCAGCTAAAATAAAAAGGCTTTGTGTAAATCCAGCAAATCTTTACACAAATCTTTGAGAATAGCTTTGGCATAGGCAAGTGACAGACAAAGTAAGAGGCTGAAATTTCAAAGCAAAATCAACTCTCTCTACTTCAGTAACATAGATCCAGTCTTCAGCAACGACTAATTTAGCTATGTCAAACTGCATTTAATTAGACTTAAGAAGCAATAATATTCAGCATAAAAACTATTCCAAACAATGAACTTCATGGGTTCTCATTTAAACTTTGTCAGTCCTCTGTGCTGCCTAATAACTGGGAAAAGGTACAGCTGGGAAGGTGGCTCCTCAGTCTGTCACTGCTTTGCTGGTTTGGTCCTTCCCCACTATCCCTGATTGTTCAGGTTGAAACAGGAGCCAAGGAAGAAGAGGGATTTACCGACTTCCAAAGGTTTTATGAGCTCTGTGACTGGTGTGTCTGAGTGTGGTCTTGCTGTTGGACTTTGAAGGCCTCCAAGGATGGAGGTCCCATCACCTGTCTGGGTCCTCTCCCAGGGCTCAGCTGCTTTCCAGGGATGAGTCCCATCTTCATGTGTAGCTGGTTCCTCCTGTCCCTCCTGTGTCCTCCTGCCCTTGCAGAGTCCCTGTTGCCCCCAGGGGCCATGCAAGGTGCGTTTCAATCCTCTCCACTTCATCCTCCAGACTGAGCACAGCTGCTCTCTCAGGTCTCCTCCCAGTTGTCCCAGTGGCCCTTCATGGGGCTCTCCAGTTTCTCTGCCTCTCCCCTCTCCTGAGGATCTCACACAAGGTGCTGTGGTGTACACTGAAACACTGGTGCTATGCAAACAGTAACAGAAGGAGTATTTGTACTTTAACTCCATCAGCAGTGAGCCTACAAACATCTGTCAAACACACTGAGCTGTAAACACTCCCTGTTTTCAGCAGAACTTCTGGTGCACAACTAAAGAAGCTGTGGCTGACCTCAGATGAGGAAGCACTGGAGGAGCTGTCTCTGCCTTCCCAGACCTTCTGCAGGACATGGCTGAAAGAGGTAGCTGCCAGCAAAACTCTGAAATAGCATTCTGTTTATGATTGTCATAAGATGCCGAACCAGGGGAAGGCAAGAAAGGAACGAAACCCCAGAAGAAAGCAACTGTTAATCTTGACTCCCACCCAAGCTCCCTGCATGTATTACTTTTTATTACAAGCATTTCATACAAAAAGTCCACACGTGGTGAAAATGATCCCAGGGGAGTGATACGGTTTAGCACTAGCCAACCTACTAATATCTGCCTTGCTTGTTTTTCCTCTTTCCTGGCACATGAAGCATTTTGAAATCATCTGGAGCTTCTTACTGCTTTAGGACTTGTGAGGTTCTGAAGCCAATCATTCAGAAAACTCCTAAGTCACTCTTTGGAAAACTTTTGGGTATATATGTGATCAAGCTTTTTTCCTGGAGCCTTGGCTAAGGCAGACTGGCTGCCCCAGAGACCTGTCCCCCTCTGTCACTGGATGTGACAATTTGCCAGTGAATATGGTCAAAGCTCCAACTACACAGAAAGCAGCCAGCCAGCATCCCTAAGGGTTTGATAAAACAGAGTCTGTCTTCATTCCACATGACTACAGAACCCCTGGATTTCAAGTTGTCCACAAAGGAAAGTTCTGTACAAAATATCTAAGCCTTTCCAAAAAAAGAAAAACCGCAAATGCTTGGACACAGTCCATCTTTAATGTAACACACAGAAACCTCTCAAAAACTGGGTGGGGAATTGTTTCAGAAAAGGGCAAAACCTTCCAAACTGCTCGATTCCAAAACCCCTCCAAGCCCAGTGGAGGAGATGGACAGATATTTTGCTGGAGTCCCAGCAAATCACCTCAGGGCACACGCAATCATCCCGGAAAGGGCAGATCTGGAGCGTCACTGCCCCAGTCCAACTCCTCCTGCAGCAGACAGGCTGCAGCAAGAGGGACCAGCAGGTCATCGCTGGGCTGTGCAGCTTCCCTGGAGCAGGGCTGTTCCTGTGCTCCAATATCCATGGTTTAGATCACAGCCCTCAGTGCCAGCAAGAGAAAGAAGCTGCTTACTGTCTCATTCCTATTCTCCCCTGAATAAAGCCTTGCAGGAAAGGGAAGGAATCATTTCATTTCTTAAAGGGCAGCTGAATCCCCTCTAAATGGCCACATTCTTGTCCCTCTTGCAGAGTGAGGCTGGTGCCAAACTTGGTCACAAAGGCGTATTCACGGCTTTTTCCTTCCTACACATTCAGGAGTTGAAAGCCAGTTTGGTACAAACTCCCCAAAATGACTTATTCAGCAGCTGCTTGCCAGCTTCCTGTTTGCAGAGCAGAGGGGTTGGAGCAGGGGCACGAGCCCCGACACCACGCACAGTGCCACAGGGAGATCCTGCTCCTCTGGTGGCCCCGGAGCCTGGCAAAGGATCAGCCATTGCTGACCAGGATGGGCTTGGGCAAAGACCCCGTCACCAGACTGGCCTTTTTACCCCTGCTCTTGGTTTCATCACCAAATTTGCTTTTTCTTGAGGTCACTGGTCCCTGGGACATGTTCCAGCTGTAATGAGGATCTTTTCCCTAGTAAATAATTCCTCCTCTCACCAAGAGAATGGAGCAAATGCTCAGCCTCAAGCTACTGAGCACTGAGGGCAGCCAGCTCCTATCCTTGCCAACAGCCATGGAAGTGATTATCCTCCCTGGGATCAAGAGCCTCAATGTCTTGTCTGAAAACCTACAGGAAGGCATTGGGAGAAGAGGGACAAAGCTGCCCTTCAACTTTTAGGCTGATTTATAGCAGAGAGATGAAACGGACAAACCTTGCTCACCACAATGCACCCTTCGTGCTGGCACCCACAGATCCTTCCTGGTATCCTCTCAGCTCCATCATGTTTTGGAGAAGTATAGGAAAGACCAGGGCATAGGACTGCCCAGGTGCTTTTTATTTGGAACCTAAGCTCTTGAGAGTAGTTTGAGGTGGCAGGGTGTCCCTGCTGGACATATCATGGGTTTCCCGAGGAGAAGAAATCCCTGGGTCTGGGCAAGCTCATGGAAAATCAGTGCCTCCTGTGAGCGAGTCAGTAGTGGCTCTTGTTGCAGGGGGAGGTGATCAGGATGTTTTCTCAAGGCCAGATTTTGGTTATGTGGTTTTTTTCACCATCTGTGGCTTCAGCGTGGCTTTCAGCAGTATGGTTTCCCTTCTTGCAAGAAAATGCCTGTGTAGTGCCTACAATCCCTGCAGCCACACTGGCTGCTCAGCTCCTGAAGAGGAAATGGGAACATCTTCATGTCCATGGCATCTCCGGTAAAACAACTTGCCTTGTACAAAAGACAGCATTCTAAGAACATGCCACAACCTATAGGAAAGGATTCCTGTGCTAATGACATATTTCTTCCACAATGCCACTCTCACTTCAACTCCAGTGTTATAACTGAGCAAGCTGGGTCCTCGTTGCCTTTCCCCAGCAGGCTGGTGGTACGAGACAGCAGGGTTCCACTGCAGTGACCCACACTCTTTCACAGATTCACACACCACACTGGTAGCCAGGTGGGGGTCATCTTCTTCTCCCAGTAATAGGAAAAAGGATATAGGCTGCAGCAAGGGAGGTTTATGTTAGATATTAGGAGGAATTTCTTCTCAGAAAGGATGATAAGATATTGGAACAGGCTGCTCAGGCAGGTGGTGGAGTCACTGTCCCTGGAGGTGTTTAAGGAAAGACTTAGTGCCATGGTCCGGTTGACATGGTGGTGTTTGGTCATCAGTTGGGCTCAGTGATCTCAGAGGTCTCTTCCAACCTAATTGATCCTGTGATTCTGTGGCAGGCTCAGACTGTCCTCAGCTAGAGCCATTTAAACAGCAAGATGCTGATAAGCTGACCAGCAAAGCTGCCTCCTGACTGCACAGACCATCATTTGCAGCAGTGGTAAATGAGCTTGGATGTGGTTTCCTGGCAGCAAGGGGAACCTTTCTGCTTCCCGAGCATTTGTTGTTCTAGCAGTGCCTGTACATGCCAGCAGTGTTCACACCTGACCCTGGCTGCAGACCACAAACATTGCCTGCTCCACCAGCGACAGTGGCAGGGGAGCCTGGGGCTGCAGCCACCTGCTCAGAGCTCCCCATGCCGGCCATGGCACTGGGACAGCCACCCGACCACCTGCCTGCCTCCTGCTCTGCCCCAGTGTGCTCCTGACATGAGGGTCAGAAATACCTCTGGACGGAGCAGCAAGTGCTGCCGAGAGTGGATTAAGCCAGGAATGTGGAAGGATTTGACAGCTCAGAGACCAGAGAGGAGGACAGGGTGCTGCAGGCAGGGAGCCGAGGCATGTTGGTGCTCACATCTCCTGGATCAGGCCTCCTGCTCCGGCACAGGGGAGCCAGTCCAGTCTTGTTAGTTTGGAAAGTCTGGATCTCTCCTGTCTGGAAATGGGCCTATCCCCACCATCATCCTTTCCATGTGGTTGCCACGGAGAGAACAAATGTTTTTGTGCCTTCCCTGAGTTAAAGTTTTGATCTAACTGCAAGTGGAATTGATTAGCAAAGGTGAATTGATATTTTGCTCGGTGGATCCACAGGGTAGTCCTCCAAGTCCCAGGTCTGCACACATCCTTTGGGCTCATTGGCATTCAAACGGTACAATGGCTGGGACGTGCAAGAGGGATCCCAGGCTACTGGGACAGAGCTTCTTGACTGGACATATCTCCAGCATAAGCTCTGCAGTCTTGGTGCTGAGCTGAGATTCGCCTTCAGCATCCTAAGCACTGATGTTATATAACTCACTGGCTCACTTACAGACTGTGCTATGCACAGGGGCTGCTGCTGCTTCCAAATGGACATTTCCAAGGGAAAATGCCTTTGGCAATGCAAATTCTCAGCCATCCCCAGAAGGATCAAAACCAAACACTTAAATCTCTCCAGGAGAAGCATCTGAAGGACAGGATGATGCCAGCACAGCACCCCGGACACATCAGGGAGCAGGGAAGATGGAGAGACCATGACATCCAGTGCTGCTGACTCAGACTCAGACATCACAAAGTCTAATATAATTTTGTTGCACATCATCACCCCAAAGGAGCCAGCACTGTAGGTGAGTGGTGTTGCAAGAGAGGCCAGTTTTTCACGGTATGTGCTGTATTCTTACAGCTCCTGATTCAGCTAAAAGCATGTTTCACCCTGGGGCTGGGCAATTACAAATTTAACAGCTGGAGTTCTAGATCCATAAATATCTTTGTGGTAACCTTTCTCACTGCATCTGGGAAGAGCCCAAACAGGAAATCTCAGGTAGAAATGGGAAATGAAACCTCATAATTTGAGTCATCAATCATATGGTAAAGTTAGGAGAGGAGTTAGCCTGAGTACAAAGGAGCTTGTCTCTGGCAGGGCTTCTAGAAATAGAAGCAGCAATTTCTTCAGGTTTCCTGAAAATCTTGTATCTGAACTTGCTCTTATTTTCCTGCTGGAAAGGGACTAAAATCCGACCTACTTTTGAGCAAAAGAGCCATTGGGATCAGAGTCCCAAAATAGGCCTGGGCATAGATGCTTCCTTGGTGCCCACTGAAGCTGGTTGTTCAATGCAATGAGATAATGCTTGTCTGGAAGAATGTCAAACAAAGAGATTCTGTAACCAAGGCTTCAAATAAAATTATCTGCCTTGTTGTTCAGGGCTAAAGAGTCCATCTTAATATTAAAAGGCAGTTGTGTTTTCTGTCTCGAGCTCCAGTTTTGTCACAATTTTTTTTAAAAAAACATGACTGGTAACCAAACTGCTGAGGAGCCACTGCTCAAAGTGAAGTCAGACTCTGAAATCAGCCCTCACAAACAGTTGTTGTTGTGGCCTTTTGAAAATAATTCCTTTCAGATGTGCAATTGGGAATTTGCCAGGCCGCTCCAGATATTTCCCCAGAGGTCCAGATGGTACAAAAAGACATGGAAAATAAGATATGTCATTCTTTAATAGGATTAGTGACACTCTGCCTTGCTGTGAAGTACTTTCATTGTATCAGTGTGGCTTTTGGGTACATGAGCTGTAGGTCTGATGTCCCTCACAAATAGAGGGTGTCATGAGGGACTCTTGAGGGGTTCCATGTGTCCATGGGGTGTCCAGGAGATGAGAAGTGTCTTCCAAGCTGCAGCATTTAAAGCACTGATAAAATGAAGATCCAATTAGCCCCAGGGCACGCATCGAGCCAGCCCTTGGCTCAGCCTCTCAGAGTGATGCTGAGAGCTGTCCTATGACAAAAGGCTGGAAATCTGCTGTTCGCTTTGGATGAGGAATTCCAGAGGAGGGGGCCTAGAAAAAGTTGGCATTTGGTTTCACAATGAAGACCAGATTTTCAAGAATTTCTACTGAAAGGAAATTCCAACACATTTGGAAACTAATTTTGGAAAACAGAAATATTTCCATGCGTTTAAGGGAGGGAGGCCATACGTGTCCCGCACAGAGCATAATCCCCAGCAGGGCTCTGAGCACCAGGGTGTCACTCTGGAGGACAGGGGGTCCTGGCCAGCTGAGGACACTTCCCAGTGCCCTGGGGAGCACATGGAGGAGATATTCAAACAAATTCCCAGTAACTTTGTAGCATCTGCCTTGCATTTTTGTTTGTGTGTCTGGTTTCAGTCCTAACAAAAAAATCAAACAAGACTAAGCCCTGGAGAGCACTTGCTCAGTGTGTCTGGGCAAAGCCATGGTAAGCCTGACTTGGCAGGCTTTGAGACAGAAAGCTAAGCCATTCCCCAGCCTCCCCAACTTCTCCAACAGAATGTTCCCAGAGCCCCTCAGGATGTAGATGTGGGGTTTAGCAGGACTTCATGAGCCACCTGTAGAGCAAGGGGCTGCCCAGCAGCACCAGCAGCTCATCCAGACCATCCCCTGCACCAGTTCCAAACAGTACAGTTCAGCTGCTGTTTAGGTGTCGTGGGAGGGCCTGGACTGTTCTCCAGCTGCTGGAGCAGCAGAGCTGAGGGCCTGACTCATCTGCCTCTGTGGGATGGAGCTGGGATGGAACTGGCATGGTGGGCAGCCCAAAGGTCACTGCTGGCCTTCATCTGCTGTGCCCCACTGCAGACCCCAGGAATGTTTCGTGGGATAATGATAGCCCAGTGGAATGTGAGTGCCTGCTGGACTGCTTTGCTGCCACTTACACAATACTATTTCTGGCACCACCACCATCCCAAACCCCAAAGTGCAATGCTGCACCAGAGTCTGCCTAGTTCCCAGAAACTCCAAGTGGATGAAGAAAGGGACTTTTCTTACACACCCATGCAGGAACTTAGGAAAGGAAGAGCTAAATACAAATGCAGAAGCTGTCGATGGTGGTCACCTAAGCCCTACCTAAGCATCCAGCCTAGAGAAGCTGCTGTCTCCAGGGATATGGAATGTTCCCAGGGCTTTTCTCAGGAACTTTCTCCTGGTCTCTCTGATTGCAGCCTCTCCCCAGCTGATGGAGGTCTAGGCTCACCCACAGTCACTGAACTGAAACATGCCTACCATGTTGTGAGGAGAACAATACATTGTGCAATTGAGGAACCTCAGTTTCTCCTGGGATTACTCTAATTAGACACTGGCTATTTTCGCCCCATATCATATGTTGGAAATACAGCTTTAAAACCACACTGGAGCAGCCAAGTTAAATACTGTAATAACCTTGAAAATAGAGTTAGTGACTTTAATGGCTAACAACAACATTTCCAGCAATAACTCTGAACCAGAGGGACTAACTGCCATGCTTCTTGGCACGAGCTGGACTCCAGGAGAGTCAGGGATCAATCTGCAACCCTTGACAGGAACTCATGAGTCCATCAGCAGAAGTACTGTCATAGCCACTGTGAATGATGGGTGGCTGAAGTTACCCAGATAAACACTGTCAAATCCTAGAGAGAAATTACATTTACAACAGCTTCTGTATTCATGAATATCACTACAGCAAGCCTCATAAATTTTACAGCAAACCAGTGATTATGGCTAACGGGAAGCAGGCCAGTGGCTTAGTGCCCAGAGTAGCTTGGGAATCCTGGGCTCCCTCACAACTCATGCTGGGAGCAGGAAGGAGCAGCGCCGAGTCCTGCCTGACCACAGCCCTGCAGGTCAGCAAGCCTGGGAGAGCCATGGGCCTGCAACCACCCACCACCACTGGGCTCCATCCAGGTTTACTTTTCCTAAGCCATGTAGCAAGCCCCTGTACCAGGACCTTGCTGCCTAAGCTACATTCTCATGTTCAGAAACTGAGGTTTGGCAAAAGCTCTGGGGGAAAAAAATCTCGTCCCCAAAATACCACACGTGCTCTACAGAAGGCTAGTTTGGCAGATCTCCAATTATGTGGGCACAGGTTTGGAAGGACTGGAGTTAACCTTAGCTCCAAATGTACACTGAGTTTATAGCTTATTTTACAGCTGTAGAACTCCTGCTCAGATTAAATCCTGCACACCATTCCTCAAGGCCCTTTCACTGCTTCCATCTTGTCCCTTTTCAGGTGGAGGCCTGGTCCTCCCCACAGGGCACAGAGATGCCCCGTAGTCAGCTGAGCACCAGCTGAAGACCTGAATCCAGTTTGTGATGTTTGATGAATTTCCTAGACAGAGCATAAGGTACCTGCCTGTTCTGCTTCCCCAGAGCCACAGCTGACAGTTCCCTGGCACTGGGGACCCACTGCACTCAGGTTTCCAGAGCTGCTTGGGCAGAGAAGCTCCTTGAGAAAACCCCTGGGATGCCCAGCTGTAAAACCCCACAAGAGCTTCCAGGGTCCAATGCATTTCACCAAGGTAAAACTTGCTTGTCCAACAGACACCAGGTGGGTAAAATGCTGCTCAGCAGACAGTTTCTTTAATGCCCCAGGTTTTTTGCTACTGTAGCCCACCCTGCCACTGCCAGTGGTTCATTTCTTTCTCGATATGGAACGTCTCCATATCCCGGCTCTGTGGCTGCAATCCCACTTCAGTGGGCCCACCCCCTCTCTGCTCGTGTCCTGCCCTTTCCCCTTAGCTCTGAAACTCCCTTGGCCTCCCTCCCAGCAGTCCCAAAAATACTTTAACTTCTTTCCATTTTTAGAGCCCAGTCAAGCTTGAAATCCACTGTGGATTCTGGCAGCAGAGAGCCAGGTGCCAAAGTCAGAGGATGAAGGTAGACCCTGGGAGCACCTCACTGTGCCATGTGAGATGGTTCTTCTCAAACAAGACAATGGGATTGTGCTGGCATGGGAGCCCAGCTTCCCTTGCTCCTCAACACACTGAATCCTGGGTATATACATTGTCCCAAAATATTGGGATCAGACACATGCATGGACTTCTCCTGGGAAAGGGCAGACAAACAGCACGCTGCAGGGTGACAGGGCAGGACAGAGGAGTTACAGCAGCATTTCCTTTCTCATGATCACTTGGTTTATCTTTGATTAAAATAGGGTTTTTTTAAACTTCAACCAGTCAGCCTGGGAAAATAGTATAGCAGTTCCTCTAACTGCCCAGCAAACTGCTTGTGGAGAGCATTTGTGAGGGCTCAGCTAACCCACAGAAATGGCTCCAGATAGGCAGTACTGACTCCAAAAATGGGTTATACGACATTTAATTTCTAAACCTCTTAGTCAAAAAAACCACGAACTCAATTCCAATAGGAACTGACTTGTAATGACTTTATTGTTGATGCCAGTGTGAGGTGTGTAAATAGTGTGTGCACATAACACCTTTTCCTGTTTGCCTGTAGCCACTGTAGCAAATACATCAAGCTATTGTGCTTCCCCTACAAGCCTGTCATCACACACACCACCCCAGCTGGCAAATCCCCTGCCTTTCTTTTTCTCTCCCCAGATGTTTAAATCTCCAGTTTGAAGCTGACATCTGGAGAAGTGATGTTGTAGAAACACTACACATCAGCAGGCCAAATATGGACTGTGCTATGAAAATGAAAATGTAGTGACAGAACAAAATTAATGGATGTCCAGATGCGAGTCAATAAGTGATATAGTGCCTGTCAATGGCTTCCTAGTGCAAAAACAGGCAAGAAAACTTGTTGTACTGAGAGGCCTCCCAGGAGGGATCTGACATCTGGACAGCCACAGTTTCTGAAAAAAGGCACTCTGTGAAATCTGACTCCCCCCAGTTAGTCAACATCTCCCAGTGCCCCTCTCTGTTCCTCACTCCCACATCCTTGTTAAGCCACTCCGCTCCTCTCCCACCTTTTCATCCACTGCAGCCATTTCTGCCAAGACAAAAGTACATCTGAAATACCTCCTTCATGGTATTTTGGGGTTTTAGCCATTGCAAGAGATGAGACTGCAAAAAGGGGCCTGGGGAATGGAGGTAGGAAGACCTCCTTCAAGGAACAGGTTCACAAAGAAAAGCTTGGAGTACTCCTCCAGGGAACAGGCAACTGCTCTTTGAGTTCTACTGTGGGCAGAAAGAGCAGATTTTTGGTGTGTTCTTTGTAAGAAATCTTTACTCATCAGGCTTGTGAAACATGAGCATTTCTGCTGGAGCAGCAGTTACCTTCTTGGTGAACCCTTGAAGGAAACCATTGCTGTTGGGATTCTTGCAGCAAAAGGTCTGCACAACTGTGTGCTTTGAGTTGGGCAAAGTGGTGATTGTGTTTGACAGCAGCAAAGCCAGAGTGAGTTGGCCAGTGTCTTGCCCAATTGAGTTTTGAAAAATCTCTAAGGATGGAGGTCCCACCACCTTTCCCAGTCTTGTCTGGTGCTGGAACCAGAGCTTCCCTTGTTATCTGTGGCTTCCTGCCCTTACAAAGTCCTTGTAAGCCCATGAGCAGGACAAGGTGCAATTCAGTCCCACTCCATCACCTCCACAAGGGTGACCAAAGCCATTCTCCCAGTGGTCCTTCCCCAGACTCTCCATTTTGTCCTTGTTTCTCCCATATTGGCTTGTGTACTGTCCAGAAAGGTGGAGAGAAAAGTGAAACAAATGTGTTGGCTGCATTAAGGCAGTTTTGAACTAATTTTTTTTTCTCTGTAGTCATGAAGAGGAATTCTCCAGCAGCTCAGACCAGAAAAGAAAACCCCAAACCCCAACTCTGGTCATTTTATTTACACAAGGAGGAATGCAGGAATTCTGACTTACTCCAAAGTATCTTTGGTTACCCTGTATCACTACAAATTTGTCAGTAGAACTAACCCACAATCCCACTGAAGACACAGCTGCAAGATTTAATTCAAATAACCACTGCAGCCCACAAAATGTAGCAAGACACAGCTCCTGCCACATTTTCAGAAACTCATCAGCAAAGAGAAAACAGGTAAGTAGGAAAAAGCCGTGAGCTAAGCAAACGTGATAAATTTTCAGGAAGCAGGAAGAAATAAATTGGGAGCTTAGCTATTTTGAAAGTAACTCCTATTTTTTCAGTGGATATTTATATTGGCTCTGTGTTTCTATCTTTCCAGTCAAAATTCTGTTTCTCACCACGTGACAGTGTACTTTAACATAAGGCCAAAAGGGATTCACATTCCTACTAAAGCAACATGGATGTGCATGGATCTGTCTTCAGTAAGGCTGCCTGGAGAAAGGCAAGAAAGTTTCAGATCATTGCAACCAGATGTGCTGTCGACCTCAACCAGGTGCCATATTAGAAAGGGAAACCAACCTCTGATGGGCACCAATCCACAGTAGGGGAAAGGGGATTTCTGCTTGGATAGAGAGAATAGTTTACAGTCTTTCATGGGAATTCATATGTTCTACCATGGGAATAAAACTTTCTTCTGATGCCAGTTTTTGCCTGTCCTCTTTGACCACCCATGACAGCAGATGGGGCACAAGCAGATTCAGCAGCTCTAGTCAATGGGGTAAATATGCCCAAGGGAAATTCTGATTTCAGTATAATCACCCCCAAACTGCACAGGAGTGCCAGGAGGGGCTGCCTCAGCCACAGCACTGCTGGGCAGAGAAGGTGTCTTGGGTTTAATCTCGGTTATCTAGACAAGGTCATTGAAAGGTTGGTTGCAGAGAAGCTTAGAGGTCCTGAAGAGCTGGAGCTCAGTCACCATCTTTGCCCAATTTCAAGAGCCATTGCTCAGCAGACAGGATTCTTTAAGCACTTGATTTACCTTCAAAGCCTGCTAAGAACCACTTACAGAGAGATCAGGTTTATACTGCTAAGAAGTGTTCTTAGTTTGGAGGAATTACCACCTCAAACAGAGTGAGGTCCATTAGTAAAGGGATTCATTTTTCATTACCAATTAAATTTATACTGGGGTTTTCCTGACATAGTTTTATTGGTCAGGATACGACCTTTTTTGTTTCTTTCTCTTTTTTTCTTATTTTTTTATATTCCTGAAGTAAAAGCCACAGCAAAGCTGAAACACAGACCTGTTTTGACTGAAGCAGTGGGTAAGGACAGAGATGTTAAATTGAGTGAGCACTGCAGAAAACATTAGTGATTTGCATGCAAAACAAACTTTACCTATACTGTATTTATGCCTTCAGACCGTTTCTTTTTTTTTTTTTTTTCCCCTGGGAATATCTGAGTTCCCATCTCCTCAAAAGGAGGAGTTTGTTTTCAGTGGCAGTTCTTGGAACTGGAACACTAATTCTGATGCCAGCTGAAAAATTGATATGCAGAGGGTGCACCCCACTGCTTTCCAGTTACTTAAATTCTTACCCCGGAGCTCAGGCTGCCTGTGATTTTCTGGGAAACAAATAATCACATCAAGCCTAAGGGATTTGTTTGAAGACAGATTTGAGGGTTCAGGAACACTTTTGTTTAAATGGGACCTCTGACAGGAACTAGAGATCCTTCATGTTGAAGGTGCTCTTTGAGCAGCAGAACAAAGTACAGTTTCCTAGGCTCCTGTGTACCGTTTCCTTTCCTTTCCACAATAACCTCTGTCTCCTCTTGTTTTCCTGAGGACCTGGTAATCCTGACAGCTCCCCTATCCCCACCCCCTCACACACCATCCTCCTCCTGTGTCCCACAGGCAGACTGTGCTGGCTGGCCGGTACATCCATGCTGATCACCCAGAACTCTTCCAACAGTGTAGAGAATTCCTGAGCACAGTCTTGTTTCTTTTTTGTAAGGAGGGACATGATTCCAGATCTTTTCCCTCTATGCAGAAACCAAGGTTTATAAAATCTGCAGGAACTCAGCCTGCAGATTCAAAATGGAAGGAGATAGACAGTGTGAGTGAGTAAATGTTCTTAACCTGAGACAGAAGGTTAACAGGGAAATGCAGCAGAAATTTTAGTTACAGTGACTAAACCTGAAGTTCTGACCCCAAGAGAAGGGGTCTTGTCTCTTGCTCTGGCTTGTGAGCCCAAAGATGAGCCTCTCTCTTGCAGCATTTATAATTTCTCTTTTAATCTAAGAGGACAAGCAGGATGGAGTTCCAAATGACTTGGGCTATAATTAACTTGCAGTGAATGCAGAGCTAATCTTTGAGTTGCCAGCACAGTACAGGCAGTAAAACCTTGCTCAGATCAGGTCCTATGTGCCAACACTTCTGGTCAAACCCTTGCAAAAAGCTCCCTCCAGTCACCTGTTTACATCCCAAATGTTCTCAAGTTCTGCTATTTCAAGCTTAACTCTTGTGACCTTAGTCAATGATACTCAATCCAAGCCTCCTTACCAAATCCTGCAAGGCAAACAACGTCAGGTCAGTTTTAGTAACCAGTGCTATGTCATGCCTGTGGTCAATGGCTCTAAATATGCCCACACCCATATGTTTCCTAAATTTGGATGTCTGTGATAGCAAACACCAGGGTCTGGGTGGGCAGCCCTGTTTCACCAAAGAAGAATCTGGGGCATTTTTGCTCTTTGAACATTCTCTTTTGTCTTCTGAGCATTTCCTGGATGAATCTGTATTTAATAGAAGCTACCAGCAAAGCAGGATAAGCAAAACAATTGTGTCTCCTGCAAAATGTCTCTAAGAGCTGGATGAGTCAGAAACAGATCCAGGGAGCAGAAGATATCTACCCCCAAGAGTGGTGAATTGTAAAACCATACAGACAGTATGAAAACAGGTCAAGCATGGAGTCCTATTTCTCCTAAATACTCCACCAGACCCAGTGGTTTGTGGCTCAGAGACTTCCTGAGGCAGAGATGCTGTGTCTGTGTATAACAGGCTGGACATGCTTTTTTTCCTGGTATTTCTTCAACAGGTCCTTGAACCCAAAAAATATTTTAGTACTCACAGTGTCCAATGGAAATAAGCTCCTCAGTCTATGTGTGAATTGTCTCTTCTTTTTTTTTCTTGTCAGACTTTGCTCAATCTCTCCATGCCAATTTTTCCAATGAACCTCTAAGACAGAAAGTGAGTGGGTCCCATTCAGTAAATAACTTCTGGCCTCCTTTGGAAAATGCTCTGATGTTTTCCCGGGTGGAGACAGTAAGTAGGTGACCAATCTTCATCCCATACACTCACACAACACAAGCATCACCTGTGGAAGTTCCCTCCCAACAGCATTTCTGTATTGCAAAGGGTACAGGATTATTCCTGCAGAAGAACAGTGATTCCCCAGTGTATTACCCTGACCCCAGCTCTGCTGAGGCACCTCATTTGTGCCTGTTTCTCCTCTTACTGCTCTAGGCTGGTGTCAAAGCTGATCTCTTGTTCAGTCCAGAGGCCACAGACACAGTAGCAGCAGCACAGGGACGTTAAACTCAGCCAGTTCAGGGAGCTGGTTTAAGCCCAGCTGTGCAAGTTATTGTACTCTCTCTGAAGGAGAGAGGCAAGAGTAAGTGGCTGAGGGCAAAGAGCCAGAGGAATTTCTTTAATTGGCTTTTTCCCTGCATCCAGCACATTCTGAGCACTCAGCAGAGGGGCAGAGCTGGAGATGGTTAAGAGCTCTTAGGTTTGCAGTGCTCTGACTCAACAAACAGATATATATATATCTCCATATATATCCTCAAATCCCACCACACTCTCATGTATACTCCTCTTCTGTTCTGACTGATTTATAAGCATGCTTGCAGCACGACTCCTCTTGGTTTAGAAAATAGGGAATAAAACTGCCTTTAACCCCTTCAGAAAAGGGAAATACCATGTTTACAAAAGCTTGGCTGATTGCTGGGACAGCTTCCTGCCATACCTCCCGACCTCCTGCCACTTCAGCCAAGCCTTTGGTCTCACTCTTCAGCTTCCCACCCCTCCTGTGCACCTGGGAGAGGCCCCCAGGCACAGCTGTCCTTATGGCACCACCAAAACCAGTTGGTTTTGATGTAAGCAATCAGTCCTGCCGATGTAAGGAGCAGAGCCCAGCAGCCCAGCACCTTGCCTTGCTCACTTGGCTTTTTTTTTAATGGTTTGGGTTGCAATTGACCTTAAAGTGACATAGTTCCAAATCCCTGCCATAGAGAGGGGCACCTTCCACTACACCTGGTTGCTCCAAGCCCTGTCCAACCTGGCCTTGGACACTTCCAGGGATGGGGCAGCCACAGCTTCTCTGGGCACCCTGTGCCAGGGCCTCCCTACCCTCAGAGGGAAGAGTTTCTTCTTAATATCTAATCTATTTGTTTCTATGCACTGAGCAGTTCTGTAAAGCCAAGCCTTTCTGTCTTGTCAGAGAACAAAAATGTCATTCATACAAAACAAACAAACAAACAAAAAACACCCAGTAGAATCCATTAATATGTTACTAAAGAGGACTTGCCTGCCCTCTCTGGTCCAGAGCTGAGGCTCCCAGGTGGTCTTTTGCTTTACTGTGTTTTCCCATTACACACAGTGCACTTGCTGGGATTCCTTGCCCTCTGAGGGCAAAGTAGGTGAACTGGAATCCACCACGGATGTCACCCAATTTAGGATAAAACAGACACATCTGCTTACAGAATGAATTGAATGGCCTTGGTTTACAGACCTGGACATTTGCTCTGTGGCTCACCCTGGGTGTGGGAGACACTGAAGTAGCTACAAGTACCTCTCCCTTCCAGGCCTGGGTTAGTTCTGGTACTAATTTGAGGGTTGTGTGTTCCTCAAACAGCCGCTGGTTAGAAATAGCTCTGAATAAGACACACTGGCAGTTGAGGATAAGTAGGAAGCAGCAGCCAAGACTGGATGTCAGGAGAGGCCAGGAGGGGATGTCATAAAAACCCTGTGCTGTTTGGAGCGTTTTCATCCATGGGAATTCTTCCCTAGTTGGCTCACAAAGTGTTGCAGCTGTCTTGCAGTGCTGGCAGGAGGAGCACATGAAGTGGCCAGTCTATGGTCAGTGGGGAGCTCCGTGTCTCTTCCTCAGGGGACACAGGAGGCTTTCAGACACACTGCTGAAGCTCCACTTGGCACCTCACAAAGAGAAAACTTGAAAATCTTTCCCTTCTGCTTTATCCACACTGAGTTGCTGTCCTCGCTGTAAAAGGATGGTGAGTCTGCAGTCTGCACAGCCTGGGAGCTGCAGGGAACCACTCTGCAAACAGTTTTTGCTCCAAGAAAAGCTCAGCACACTCTATACATCCATTGTGCTGCAGACCTCAGGTCTCTGATCACCACATTGTCTAATAACAGATTCCAAGTCATTCCCATCGCAGTAAAAAGTTTTTGCCCCGTGGGGAGGGGAACTTTAATCTTCTCAAACAGATCAGCTTTTACAGGAGGCTATTTTAGAGGTTGATTCTGTAACAGTGAAGTTATTGGACAAATGAAGAACATGGCATATGCTGTAGCTTGGAGCAATTTGCATTCCTCAGGTGCTAAAAGCTTTAAATACTTCCTTTGGGCATGAAATAGCTCTGCTGTCAAAGAAGCCAGCGTTCCTGAGAGTGCCTGTCCCACAGACTCCCACAGGACAAAGTCAGCAGGGCTGAAGTAGTCTGGCCCAGGAAGTCCTTCCCACAGCTCCCAGTCTTGCTCAGTTTCTCCTTTAATAACACACTGAATTATGTTTGATGTTTGATTATCTTCCTTTTCACACACTTTTTTGGTCTTCTTCTCTTACATTAATACCACATTGAAGTTGGGATGTGAACCATGCAAGTCAGGAATTCTGAGATGTTCTTTCAGAGACAGTCAACATTGTTAATGATTTTTTAAAAGTTGTCATCTCTGCTAAGATACAAAGGGCTCCTTTCAGTCTCATATGTGCAGCCAGCAGGTAATGTCTGTCCAGGGAATCCTCACTCTGTGAGCTTATTTGTGTCCATTTTAACTAAAACGTCATACAAAGATCTCCAGTATCAATTACTTTGACATTTATGCATGTTCCCTTCCCTTTCTTCCTTACACCACTACAGCAGCAGCGCTACCATGCTTTACTGTGATGATTTAAGGGCTTTTCAGTGCATTCTTGGAGTTGCTTTGGGTTCCAAAGTACACAAGCTGTTTTTTTCATGGTCAAAAAGAAAGAATATTGTGTAACAGGCTCTGTGTTTGCGCCATTCGCGGTTGTTTTTTTACAAGTTCTCATTAAAATGGAATAGTAAAATGTGGAAATTCTGGGCTCAGTTCATGTGTTACAGGAATGCCAGTCTTTTATCCAGCTCACCACTGGACTGCTGGTCCCCATTTCTACTTCCATAAGAACACCTTTAGCCACTTATACACCTGGCTGCACCTCCAAAACTGTCAATGTCTCCTGAAATTACAGTCAGTAAAATAATTTATCCTTCTGCCTTCCAAATGCATAAAAGGGGTAGATGTAAGTGTTCCTTCTCTGCATTGCTGGCTCCTAGCTGGTGCCATCCTGGAATGAGTATTTTGGTATACAAATGAGAATAAATCCATTTCGAACCATCAGACTTTCCCTCATACCCTTTGTGCAAAGACTTGTTTATGAATCAACAACCCCAGCTGCCTGACCCCAGAAAGTTGTCAGGAAAAAACACCTTTTGACCCCATTTTGACCATATGATCCATCTGGATAAAAGCTGAAGCCAAGAATTCTTTCCTGCAGGCCAGATACTTGTTATTCAGGGAGCTGAGGGAACAACTAATGTAGCTCTCCATAAAGCCACCTTGTGACCATGCATGCTCATCGGAATGTATAGTCACCTGTGTTCTGAGTAGAACCACAGAATGGTTTGGATTGGAAGGGATATTAAAGTTCATCCAGTCCCACCCCCTGCCCTGGCAGGGACACCTCCCACTGTCCCAGGTGGCTCCAACCTGGCCTTGGACACTCCCAGGGATGGGGCAGCCACAGCTTCTCTGGGCACCCTGTGCCAGGGCCTCACCACCCTCACAGCCAACAATTCCTTCCCAATATCCCACCTAACCCTGCCCTCTGTGCATTTGAAGCCATTCCCTGTGTGCTGTCCCTCCATCCCTTGTCCCCAGCCCCTCTCCAGCTGCTGGAGCCCCTTCAGGCTCTGCAAGGGGCTCCAAGGCCTCCCCCGGCCTTTCTGCCGACGAACTAGCGACTGATATGAAACAGCGAGGAGCGAGCGAGAGGGTGCTCACCCCCGGGGGCAGCTCCATCGCTGTGGGCAGAGCACCGAGCCCCCGCAGCGCCAGCGCCCGGCTCCGGCCCGGCCCCGCCTCCCGCCCGCCCTCACGGCACCAACGGGGGCGCCCCGCGCCGCGGCACGGGCGGGAACGGGCCCGAGGTGCGTGAGGGGGCACGGGAACGGCCGCGGCCGGGGATGAACGGGAACGGCTCGGAACGGGAACGGCCGGGGAAGGGAACGGCATCGGTCGGGAATGGGAGCGGCCGGGGATGGCGGAGAAAGAAAAAATACTCCCTATTGGGCCCTTCTGAAAGATGATGTTCCGGGAACGGGAAGGGCCGGGGATGGGCATGGAGGGGAACGGGGCCGTCCGGGGCCGTCCGGGCTTTCTTTTGGCTGGCGGGCCGGGGCTCGCGCTCCGAGCACTCGGTGTGGCCGCGGCCAGGCCCGAGCGGGCCCGGCTCTGCCCCTTGTGCCCCCTTCATTCCCTTCCGAATCACGAGTGTCCTCCCGCAGGACGGAGCGTGGTTCGGCTGTGAGGGTCTGTTTGAACTTCCTCGTCCTTCCCTGCGAGGATGAGTGGGTTTCATTGCCCGAGAGCTCAGGATGCCCGGTGGGAAGCGGGGGCGAGGCCTGGAATTGCGGGGATCCCTTGAGGGGAATGAGCTCCCCAGCACTGTCAGGTGAATAAAACCATCCTTTTCGGCATATTTTTGTGATACTAGGATTGCACGAAGTGTCTGTGGAGAAATGGACTTTAGTAATATTTGTTCCTGCCTGCACTCTTCTTCTAAGGTTTTGTTTGGGGCTTTTTTTCCTGCTTCTGACACTATTGTCCAGGAAACTGTACATTATTAATTTATTTCTGGTTACTAATAGGGTAGACTAGACAGGAACTCATTGAAGGATTTGGCCTGAAATGAAGCATCTTTGTAAGAGGTTATGGAACAAATAGGCAGGAATAACAGGCAGGAATGAGTTGCCAAACTGGCAAAAAAAAAGACAGGAATAAATTGCCAAAGCAGACGAAGCCCCCAGGGACAGTGTTGCTGATGATTGTCTCAGCAGCAAATGTGTCACTAACTCCTAAAGATAGTTCTAGGGGAAACCCATGGGCTGCAGGCCTGGAAGTTTGACCACCACCAGCTAAATTATACAGCAAATACAGAAAATATAGCAAGGTAGGATTATTGGACAGCTGCATAAGTATCATCTAGGGGAAAATGTCACCATGGGTTAAGAATCATGCCTTAAAAAAAAATGTTGGAATTCTCTGCAGGTCTGAATAAAAGTGTTCCGAGGTCAGGCCTATAATTTGGATTTAGATTTCAGGAAGCTTGCACAGAAGCCCTCACCTGAGCAGCCCTTGGTACAACGAGGGAGTTCCCTGTCATAAATAGTTTCTGCAAAGATAAGGAAAGAGGATGTGAGTAAATGGGCAGCTCTCCTGGTGGCTGGAGTCACAGCTGAGGTGCCACAGGGTGCTTTGTAAAGGATTTGGAAAATCAGTGTTTCCAGCTTGGCTGTACCTTATTTGGGGTGGTAAATGGGAGAGCTGAGGGTGAATTGCAGGTGTAAAATAATTCCCGTGGGAGAGGAGCAGTGCTAATTTCACATTCCAAGTGAGTGAGTAGTAACTACTTCTGTGACATTTTCTTCTTCCCTTTGGACAGTTTTACTCGGGCTCAGGGAAGAATGCACAGGCTCCCAGTTGCTGGGTCCACAGACCCTGGGCCTGGGTCAGAAGGTTCCAGCCTGGAGACGTTGGGGATGTGTGCAGGAGCACTGGGGGCTCATCCTGCTCTTCCCTGGGCTCCTGCTGTGACCTGTGCTGAGAGCAGGACACAGGGAGAGGGGTCCTTTGGTCTGACCAGCTCATATATTCCCACTTCAAATCTGTACAGCTGGGAATTGGTTTGAGGAATGGTCTCTCCAGAGGTGGCAATGTGTTTTTATGTCCATGCTGTCAGAAAGACAAATGTGCCTGAGGCAGCTTTGCAGGGAGCTGGGTCTGTGGGCCACAAGGGCATGGAAATTACTGGTGGGATTTTTTTTTTGCCTCCTTTTAGTGAAAACTCATTAAATACCTAAGGAAATGCCTGCAAATGCAGTCTTGTTAGAAAGATTAAAGAAGTCTCTGTGGGCTCTGTTGTGCTTTGACTACAGGGTGTATCTGCTGCTGAGTTGTGCTTTACACAGATTTTCAGTGTCTCTCTGATTCTGGCTTGCAGGGTCCTGAGCTGCTTGCCTGAGGTTAGCCCAGCAGCCCTGAACACTCCAGGCCCTTGTGCAGACTAATTCAGCTTTGGATCTTTCTTTTCTGCCTTCCAGAACTCTTTTTGTAGATGTGTACATTGGTTACAACAGGAGTAGTAAGAAGAGATTAAACCTGGTCTGGTTATTTGAGGACCAGAAGTGGAGTTGGTTTGCTACACAAGCAAGAAAATCTGGATAAAAGTGAAAAGTAAAGTTGCTGAGTTTGTCTGTAGGCTTAGAGGTGAGGAGGTAATGTCTGTGTGTTCCCCAATACACAGGGCTTGGATGTGTGGTGTGGACTGTCTCCTACAGCATGATTTTTCCAATCCCTTTCCCAGAAGGGATTTGTATATACAAACCTCCTACAGAAGGCACAGGTAGGCTTTGAGACACGGAGTTTTGTGTTTCATACCTTACTCTGTCAACAAGCAGGGAGACAGCGGGTAGACTTTTTTTTTTTCTGGATTCTGAGATAATACTGCATTCCCACATTCTGCAGTCTCATTTCTGCATGTCACCCATTTCTCATGACTATGGGGCTCTTTCCTACTGCTGCTTCCCGTGGGAGTTGAAGATGCTGAGGTGTAATTTCATTGCTATGGGCTGATCCTGCACACAAGTGCCCTGAGGCTGCTGGTGGAACATGCACATGAGAGCACTTGCAGCTTCTAAGAATTCTTTCACTGGAAATGCAGTAAGTGCCAGGATCCTGTTGGATGTCACATTCCATGAGAGCACAAATTACCCCCTGAGTTAATGCTCCCCTCAAACCAGCCATGTCTGCAGCATGTCTTTATGTGTGGCTGATGAGCTGGAAGTTCCAGTTAATACTGTCAGAGAAGCCTGGAGGTGTTGCCTTCAGTGGGAAGCATTCCCTTCACTGAGTGTTTCAGGCTGATCCATGGAAGTGTTCTTCCTCTGGCCCTTCCTTCCTGCAACACTTTTCCCTGCTCTCACCCTTTCTCCCAGGCTGGACTCATTTGTGAAGGCCAGCAGGCAGTTTTGTCTGAGGCAGTCTACTGAGTTCTGACAGTCACAGCTCAGAGCAGAACACCTGGCATGGAGCTGGCAAGTCCCTGATATCACTGGATTATTGCAATAAAAGATTAGATGTTCAAGGGGGGGGGGGGGGGGGG